>JANAVB010028818.1:20169200-20718400 GCA_029216955.1 Iris pallida | reverse complement strand
TAGGAGTTTACCTACAAAGAGTCAATATCTCAATGAAATGGGCCTCCAAACGCGTCAATATCGATTTCTCGGTCCAACGCCTCCGATTCCTTGCTAGCAAGTCTCCAGCAAGTTCCTCTCCTCCCACGTAACAACGCACTTTGTTTGGAAGGATTTGGATGAGAATTGAGAAAAGTGAACTTTTGGAGGATAAGGAGAATTCTAGCTTTTTTAAACTTGACGGCTACAAGTTTTTCACATAAAAGGAAGGGTTGCTGTTTGGCCAGCCATAGGGGTTAGCTAGGGTCAGGTTAGGGTTTAGGATGGGCCACCATGCAATTAAAATCCATGTGAAGCCCATTAGCAAAAAGGCCAAAAAGCCACAAGTAAAAATAGCCAAAAATTGATTTAATTTGTTTCCTAATGTGGACTAAAGCTCTAATTTAAAATCTAATTAGCTAAAAAGGATTCTAATCACATGGTTAGTCTTCTAATCAAGGTTGACTAAGGTTAAACCATTTGCTACTACCAAAAACACCAATCAATTTAATAATAAAAAATAATAAAAATTTAAATTTTACACAATTACTAAAATATCCCTAATTAGAAAAGTGGGAGTGACAACGGGAGCTCTAAACTAAACCTGAAGTACGAAGAGGCATTTTGAAGCTCTTCCTATTCTGAAGTATTTTGAAGCCAATTCATCGAAGGCTTATGTATAAAGGGGCGAATGTTTGGAACGACAAGTATTAGTTCAGGCAGCTTGTCGAGTATTGTCATGACCCGTACCCTAGAGTAAGGGCACGAGAAGTGGGTACGTCCAGCCTACGCCGCAGTGTCGGTGGTAGAACGCTGTCCTAGGTTACAACATCTAACAATATAAGGTACCTGTACAGTATATACACTCCGAGTGGAGGTGACAATACAGAATACGGTCTCAATCACAATAAGACAGAAATAGCACAATATCATAGATATGAAAATCGCAAAAGAAGATACAAACAGAAGGGGAAGTAAGTCTAAGTGTCTAAATGACACAATAACAAAACATAATACAACTCAAATCTCCACTTATTACAATACAAGTTCCAACAGAGAAAACTAAACGATAAACTAGCAATGTACTCCAAGCTCTACTGGTCCTCTAGACTAGCTATGAATCTCTATGTTACCTATAATATTTTCAACAGGTCCAATTAGGAGAGGAGCGAGCACAGCACAGTACTCATGCAGTTCATATCATGGCAGGAAATATAAAGCAAGCAATAGAGTAAGATACATGAAATGCTGTAAGAAGATGTACATAAAAACATGAGAGATATTTAATAACTGGAAATATATACATGATAAGTAAGAACTGTAAGTGACTAGTAATTTAGAGTACGAAATGGCATGTAATTGGCTTAGGTTGAACATGATGTACATGAGTGAACATGAGGGACACTAGCCAAGAAGGCTGTGTTGCACACGAAAAGTAACAGAGTGAACATGATGGGTAAATCACATGACCATTTATACTCACCCCTACCCACCAATACACAAGGATCCAGTCAAGTTACGTTACGAACATGATGTTTTGGTTACACACGAAGCACATGAGAAAACATGAACGTACACGAGAGCACATAAAAGTACATGAGCGTACATAAAAGAACTTGAGAGAACATGAGTGTACATGAATAATGCAAGAGCAAGGAATACATGACGTACATGAAACACACTACATGAAGTATCTGATGCGCCTGCTAAGGGGGATAACAACCCATGAAAAGATCTATATAGTACCAATCCGTGGTGATAACGTGACAGCATCAAGTAAAGTAATCTAGAGCAAGAATATAAGTCGTGACAAGTATAAAACGATCAGAGAATGTACTCGCCTGATACCCTGAATAGCTGATATGAAAAGATGGCCAACTGGAGTCACAGAGTCCTAGTTATAGCAACAGAGGTGATAAAGAGTTCAATTTATATGATAATTGAAATTATAATACAATCTACATATGAGTCTAAGTCAATCTAGGTCAAAGTCAACTCTGGTCAACTATAAAGTCAAACTAGGTCAACTGTGGTCAAACTAGCTAGGGTTAGGTCAACAATGGTTAACTAGTCTAGGTTAATCAATTCTAGGTCTAAACAAGCTAAGTATATACAAATCAAGTATCCAAGATAGCTACTAACTCATAGCCTAAGTAACTTGCTAAACCAATTAAGCACAAAACTAAACCATAAGCTAATAAGACACACTAACTTAGTCATATAATGTATTATATTATTCACATTCACATATTCATATACATAGATATATATATATATATATATATGAAAGCTATATATAGGCACACACACACATATATATATAGAGAGAGAGAAAGAGAGGTAAAAGAGTAAGTGAGTATAGTGTGTTTGGCATGTGTGTAAAAGGATATGTTAACATTCTCAGATTTACTGATAGGTAGGTGTATGTGACATGTGATACATGGTGTCAAAGGATGTATGAATGCATCTGTGTAAAAGGTTATAGGTTAACTCAGTTTATAAAATGCATACATACATACTTATATTGCATATATGCATACATACATATCATGTATACATACATACATTACATATATGCCTACATACATATATATATACATACTTCCATCATATATTCTACATTACCATACATGCTATCATTATATTGCATTAATTTATTTATACATTATGCAATCATATCTATCATTACATGTATACCTTGCATTCATATCTAGCATTCATTATATACTTTCTGCATAAATTGTATATCATTCTTTCATTCATGCATTTATGCATTGCTTACATACATTATATTAATTGTATTTCTACATGCTTGCATTCAACCATATATATACATTAATGTAAAGAGGATATATATCATATATATATCATTTCATTCATCTAACATATCATGCATTACATACTCTATATTCATTTAATATCCATACTACATAGGCTCATAGGTTACACAAAATGCATATATCGTATAGTCACTCTTCTACTTAAAACCAATAATGTACCAATTGGGCCTTCACTAAATTCTAGGATTAAAGTATGTCATATCCCTTCGTGTTAGCTTTTCGAAACTTCAAACGGACATTTTCGTGTCCGAAAGCTTCCGGAATCATAAAAACACCGAAACACGTTCGTCTTTCGTACAGCTGACGCTCAAATAATTTTACAGAACAATTCAGAATGAATTTGGCTTATTAAAATATATATTTGGAAAGCTAACTTCGATACGGTTCTTTTAAAAAAATGGAGATAAATTGGAGTTCTAAGCTAAAAGTTATGACATTTCTAAGTTTCTTTGGTTAATAAAAACGTAGATGAAAATTATGACGAATTTGGGTTGGCCAAGATACTTGGATACCAACATAGGTATCCAAATGAAACTCATTCTAACCATCCTAACTAATATCAATCCACTCTCTAACCATTCTTAAACCAAATTTAAATATTTAAACTATTATCATACATATATACACATGGGGTGTCCTAATTTGGGATCTATCAAGTAGGACACAAGACACACCTATAATATCCTCAAATGGACTCCAAATGGTCTCAAAATTGAATCTAAAGGGGACACATGCATGGGCGTGGATCCTTTGGATTCAAAACTAATTAATATACAAAGAAAATCAAGTTAGAGGACAGGTTTTACCTATTGGGAGTAGAATCCCAATGAAAATCTTTAGGACACGACTCCGATACGAAGATCTATCCAAAAGGACACCTCCCTTTGCACCTTGCCCAAATTCTTGGATAGAATCCTTCCTTGATGGTGTGGGATGGATTAGGAAAAGTATGGATGGAGGAATGTGAGGGAAAGAAAATCAAATCAAAGAGGGAAGCTCTCTAATTTGGGGAAGAACACTTAGGGTTCTATGTGGAGGTAAAAAAGGCAAGGGGTTTTCTTAAGGATTCTTTATAGGAAGGGAGGGGGGCACTTGATGGCTGGTCATTAGATAAATTAGGGTTAGTTTACATGTAGATGAGTGGCTAAGGCTTGTCCACCCAATTCTAAGCCTTCCTATTGGTTCAACTAGTCATAAGGCTTTCTTTTTCACAAATATCCTAAGGGGTTAATATCCTACTATGAAATATCTAGATATTGTTAATCTAACTTAACCATTAAGTCTCTAACCTTCTAACTAAACCTCCATGAGCATCATTAACATCTAGGTTTAGTCAAAACTAGGTTAGTCTCTAACAATTCAATTAGCACAATACTAATTAATCAAAATTTATTTTCATTAATAAGTCAAAAATGACCAAAATACCTTTAGGCTAAAAAGTCACAATTAGTCATCCTAATCACATGGCTAGGTCCCCATGGTCATGGTTAGTCTCTAGGTCATGCAGTCTCTAGGGTTACACTAGTTAACCATCAAAATCAATTCAACATTTTAAATAGTTTTAAAATAATTAAAAATCACAAAAAATCATAACATAGTTTAAATATTATTATTAAATGATTATAATTACAAAATTTCAAAATTCCCTCATTTTAGAAAAGTGGGTGTTACAAGTATATTACTTTTGTTTCAATCAATGTAGCCGTAATGGCATCCAATGTAATTACGACTTGCACTTCGTTGCAAGTTATGAATGAAAAGCATATTTCTATCTTCCTAAACTGCGTGTTCAATTCTGATATGATTTGTGAAGTTTCAACTTGGTGTTTCAATATAATGATCAAACGTAACGTTATTGCCTTGTACGAGTACAATTCCAGACTCGTACGGCATCACGCCTTAGCGAGGACGATCGATTTTGTATAATACTACCGAAGACGAACGGTTTGTCGACTCGGGGCGTGACAAATTGGTATCGGAGAACAGTTATATTTTTCAGATTTTGAAAACTATTTTATTGTTGGAATATTTGTTGCGATTGCTCGATTGAATGCTTGTCGACATGCTGCGTGAAATAAAAGTTCCATACAGGTAAGCCCGTAGATATTTTGAAAAATACTAACGGGTTTACTTTATTTATAGCATGACAAAGAAAAATAAAAACAATCCCGACACAGCAACCAACGCCATGGATAGTTCGTCGAGTTCAAAGGGTGCTGGCCTAGCGAGACTATGATGGAGAAATGCTACAGTTGATGGAGCTGCAGTAGCAACAGCTTCAGATTCAAATCAAAGCCCAATTTCTGTGCAGAAGAAGCAAATGGACGACCTAACGAGATCGTAAGCAAGATGGTGGGCAATACCAAAGCAACGATCGTAGTATCCGAAGAGAGGCAAGTGTTGACACAAAGTCACAGTCAACCAAATATTGATAACATTGACTAAATAATACTTGTGATAATTCAATACGACACACGACGACTATATTCTGCTCAAGCCAGACGACAGCTCAGTTGTGCTAATACAAGTCATTTTGCGTCTGTACTTTTATATTTATTGAGTCTAGAATGATTGTAAGCTGAGTTATGCTGGGCTCTTGAGACTCAACCCACAACCTATGCAAAACCCACAAAGCTTCACATCCAAACTTAGTCCATTGGACCCTTGGACCAATTCTGTGCTCTGGAGACAGAGTTCGGGCCGAACTCTGCCTCCACACAGAGTTCGGGCCGAACTCTGTCCCCTAAAAATTAGCACCCTAATTTTTAGGGTTGGCTGGTTGCTAGTTGTCCAACGGCCAAATTTTTGAAAATTTTTACCAGAATTTTGGCCGAATTTTGCCTGTTAAAAACCTATAAATAGGCCAAGAATTCTCTCATTTTCATTCATCAAATCTCTCTTCTCTTCTCTTCTCTCCTAAGCTCAATATAAGCCATACCCTTCTTTATCTACTAGCCACAAGTTTCCTAAGTCTCGAGTGCTCAGCATCTCTCAGTTAGGAGTCTTGTACAAGAGTTCAAGAAATCGCTTGGAAAAGTCCAAGCATCGCCACTGCGATCCATTGTAAGAAGTTGACGTGCTCTTCTGAAGAAAAGGCACGGGGTGTAACTACTATTTCACAAATAGTGGATTTAATCCTGAGCTAGAGTTCTCAGGCCTGGACTAGTCCTACACGAGGGAAACCAGGTTAAAATTGGCTGTGTTTGCATATGTTCTCTTGCTTCTCATTTATTTCCGTATTTACTCTGATAATTTTTAGATTGTGATAGAGTTGAATTTTTAATTGGTTATATTCATTATAAACTCTATTCACCCCCCTCTAGAGTTGCCATCTGTTCTTCAATTGGTATCAGAGCTCTGTTCTCTTTACAAGGACTTACATCCTAGAGCTGATCCATGGCAACCACACAATCCTTGATTTCTAATCACGGTGAAGGACAGTCCACTCATAGGCCTCCCCTATTTGATGGAACTAACTACACGTATTGGAAAACAAGGATGAGCTTTTATCTCAAGTTGCTAGACTTTGACCTGTGGACTATCGTCACTGACGGTTACAAAAAGCCCGCCAGAATAGTTATCAACAGTGATCTCGTTGAGAAACCACATGACAAGTATTCTGACAAGGAGAAAAAATAGGCAATTCTAGACGCGAGAGCTATTAATGCTTTATTCTGTGCTATAGACAGAAATGAATTCAACAGGGTATCTACATGCACCACATCTCACGAAGTATGGAGACTTCTAGAAGTGACGCATGAAGGGACTACCCAAGTCAAGGAATCAAAGATAAGCCGTCTCACTCAAGAATACGAGGCTTTCAAGATGAAGCCAAACGAGACGATCACGCAAATGTTCACAAGATTCCTCGACATCATCAATCCCATGTCTTCGCTCGGCAAGCAATATTCAAATCATGAGAAGATTCGCAAGCTACTTAGGGGGCTACCAAAAATTTGGAACCCTAAGATGACAGCCATCATAGAAGGAAATGATCTCACAATTATGTCCATGGAGACCTTGATGGGAAAGCTAATGACTCATGAGCTTGACCTTATGGACTTCGAAGAGCCTGCACCTAAGGCTAAGGAGATGCACTCAAAGCGCACCGACGAATGGCTGAACCCGAAGACGGATGACGACAACTCATAAGACGATGATCAAGCCCTTATGGTCCGCAACTTCAAAAATTCTTCGCTTCAATCAAAGAAAGAAGGAACCTCAAGAAGATGGCAAAGAAGAGCCAATCTGCTACGGATGCAAGAAGACTGGACACGTCCGAAAAGACTGTCCATTCTTGAAGAAGAGCAACCGCTATGAGAAGCCATACAAGAAGACTTCCTCAAAGAAATATGCCAACAAGTATTTGGCATGAAAGCGAAGCTAGTGACTCCGAGGAAGAAAAGGACTCTCCTCAAGATACAGCTAATGTGTGCCTAATGGCGACGTCCGACAAGGTATCAAACGAACCCTTGATGACTTCACTTTTGATGAACTTGGCGATGCTTTCACCGATTTACTTAATGATCATAAAAAGGTCATTGGTAAATACAAACATGCCAAGGACAAAATCAAAAGTCATGAAGTCAAAATTCAAAGACTTTCTCTATTACTTGATAATATTAGAGACACTTCACCCACGGATGTCACTGAGGAGGTATCTAAGCTTAAAATAAGCTTACATGATGCCGAAACACGTATTGAACAACAAACACAAGAAATCACAACACTCAACATGGAGCTTGCAGAAGAAAAGAGTAGACACAATATTTCCATCACTAAGGTTTTTGGTTTGAATGCTAGATTGCTGAACTGCAAGCTGTCTCTAAGAAACTAGAGACTAAATTGGGAAAACAGGTTGCTCAACCACAAACCCAATTTCATGAGACACACAAAGCATGATACTTCTCATATTAGTCACCCACGGCATCCACCTACAACACGTAACCATGCTTACATATACAAACACTTCTACAAAGGACACAAACCACATGCACGTAGAAATAACTATCATATGTCACAAAATTATCATGTTACTCATAGATACAATCATCACCATGTTGCACAAAGACACAATCAACATCACTCTACATATAGACAACATCATCATGCTATACCATATAGACAATATCACCATGCCTCACCACATCACTCTATATAGTCATAATCACCATGCTAATCCTACATCATCATACTTCTGCTTATAGACATAACCAGCATGCTCCAAATGTAAATAGGAATGCTACATGTACTTATTGTGGTTTGCATGGACACATATCACCACAATGTAGAATTAGAAGATTAGTAGATAGAAAGATATATGCATGGTTTCCAAAAACTAACTTTTCAGGACCCTCAAGAACTTGGGTACCAAAGGTCACATCTACTCTTGATGTAGGTGGACCTTCACTCATCAACTAAGAGTAATGGATTCTCGATAGTGGATGCTCGCGGCATATGACGGGAGACGCAAATCTTTTCGCATCACTATCGATGAAGAGAGAAGGATACGTATCCTTCGGCAACAACCTTAAAGGTTATATTATAGATAATGGTAATATTGGTTATCCTTCCTCTCCCGTAATAAAGGATGTTTGCCTAGTGACCGAGTTAAAGCATAACCTGCTCAGCATTAGTCATCTTGCTGACCATGGATATGATATTAACTTTGGAAAAAACAAATGCCTTATTTATGATAGGTCAACGGGAGACATCGCTTTTGAAGGGGTAAGAGAGGATAATATTTATATTTTCTATCTGTCTAGCAACACTAACAATGCAGGTAGATGCTTATATGCTCATAAAGATGAATGGTTACTATGGCACCAGCGTCTTGGTCATGCCAATATGGATACTATATCCAGGCTATCGACCAAGAAGCTAGTTAGAGGCTTGTCCGACATCACATTCAAAAAGGACACCGTATGTGCCGAATATGAGTTGAATAAGGCAACCAAATCATCTTTCCATTCCATAAATTCTGTAAGCACTACTAAACCCCTGCAACTACTTCATATGGATTTATTTGGACCTAGTAGAGTAGCCAGTCTTGGTGGAAAACTTTATGCCTTTGTTATTGTTGATGACTTTTCAAGATTTACTTGGGTTTTCTTTCTTGCAAATAAAGTGATGCTATTTCGGTTTTTAAGATTTTTGTTAAGAAAGTTCAAAACGAAAAAGGCTACATGATTACTCGTATCCGAAGTGATCATGGAGGCGAATTCAAAAATTCTGATTTTGAAAAATTTTGTGATTCTAATGGTTTTGATCATGAATTTTCTTGTCCAAGAACTCCTCAACAAAATGGTGTTGTGGAGCGGAAGAATAGAACTCTTGGTGATATGGACAGAGTTATGTTGAACAAGTTTTTACTTTCGAAATACTTTTGGGCTGAAGCTGTCAGTACAGCATGTCATATTTTAAATAGGGTGCTTATTCGTCCTATTACGAAGAAAATACCATATGAGCTTTGGTTTGGGAGAACCCCAAATGTTTCTTATTTTAGAGTTTTTGGATGTAGATGTTTTATCCTTAACACCAAAGACAACTTAGGCAAATTTGATGCCAAAGCTGACGATGGTATTTTCCTTGGCTATGCTGCCAAGAGCAAGGGATATAGAGTTTTTAACAAACGCTCATTAATTGTGGAAGAGTCTACAAATGTGACTTTTGATGAAGATAACAGTGCAGCAGCTACTCTTGATGATGATGTTGAGCCATCAACGTCTACTCCAATGAACACCACAACCGAAACCAATTCTATGGAAGGCTTGCCAAAGAAATTCTCTTTCAAGCCATCACATCTAGAAAATTTAGTAATCGGCGAGGTTTCACGTGGAGTAACTACTAGATCATCATTAAGATACTCTATTGCTAGCACTGCCTTTATTTTACAAATTGAGCCAAAAAACATTTTAGAAGCTTTCAATGATGAATTTTGGATCTCTGCTATGCAAGAGGAACTAACCAATTCGAGAGAAGCCAAGTATGGGAACTCATTCCTAGACCGGCTATCACTCGATTATTGGTACTAAATGGGTGTTTAGAAACAAAGTGAATGAAGATGGTTCAGTCACACGCAACAAGCTCGTCTAGTAGCTCAAGGATACAACCAAGAGAAAGGTATCGACTACGATGAGACGTATGCTCCTGTTGCTAGTTAGAATCCATTCGGATGCTTTGTGCATTTGCAAATTTTCAAAACTTCAAATTATTTCAAATGGATGTTAAAAGTGCTTTCTTGAATGGTTTTATTAAGGAGGAAGTTTATGTAAAACAACCCCCTGGCTTTGAAAACCATAAATTTCCCGACCACGTGTTCAAGCTAAAGAAAGCGCTATATGGCCTCAAACAAGCCCCTAGAGCTTGGTATGAACGGCTAAGCAACTTCTTGCTTGAGAAAGGTTTTTCAAAAGGGAAAATTGACACTACACTTTTCATAAAATCTTTCAAAGACACTATTCTTTTAGTACAAATATATGTAGATGATATTATTTTTGGTTCTACTGATGAAATCCTTTGTCAAGATTTTGCCAAGTGTATGCAGACCGAGTTTGATGAGCATGATGGGGGAGCTCAACTACTTTCTTGGGCTGCAAGTCAAACAAATGTCAAATGGAACCTTCATCTGTCAGTCGAAGTATACAAAGGACATGCTGAAGAAATTCGACCTTGATAACGTCAAACCAACCAGCACTCCTATGGCTACTTCAACCAAACTTGAACCAGATGATAGCGGCAAACCCGTAGATCAACGTAAGTATCGAGGTATGATAGGCAGTTTACTCTATCTTACTGCTAGTCGCCCTAATATAATGTTTAGCGTTTGCCTGTGTGCTAGATATCAAACAAATCCTAAGGAATCACACATGACCGCAGTTAAGCGTATCTTTCGATACCTTAAGGGTACGATTACAGCGGGCCTATGGTATCCAAGTCAACATCATTTGACCTTATTTGTTACTCTGATGCTGACTTTGCCGGATGCAAGGTCGACCATAAAATTACGAGCGATACATGTCATTTATTAGGAAAGGCTTTAGTCTCTTGGTTTAGCAAGAAGCAGAATTCTGTCGTACTGTCCACAACATAAGCTGAATACATAGCAGCTGGGCGTTGTTGTGTACAAATTCTGTGGATGAAGCAAACCCTTGAAGACTATAATTTATCTTTCATGCATATTCCAATCTTTTGTGACAACACTAGTGCAATAAATCTTACTAAGAACCCCATTTGTCACTCACGCAAAGCACATTGAAATACGACACCACTTTTTGCGTGATCATCAGCAAAATGGCACGATTAACTTAAGAATTTATTGACACTGATCACCAGTTAGCAGATTTCTTCACCAAACCATTATCCGAAGAGCGCTTCAATTTTTTTTGTCGTGAACTTGGAAATTTAGATGAATCTGTTATAAATTAAAATAAACTGCGTAAATATCGAATATATTATGATTCTCTCATGATGAACGTGCTATGGGTACAAGCCGAAAGGGCCCTTCTGACAACAAGGCGTAAAAGCCTAAGCGACACGGTGCACTAGTCCTCAGGACTACTGCTAGCTGGGATCCGGCCCCTGCAGCTAACCTATGGCAGCTTCAAAATATTGAATTACAATATAATTCCTTGTTTATTATGGCTCATTTTTATCTATCACATGTGAAATACTAATTTTTCAAACTTCATATTACTGCTTTGAACTCACTTTCTGCTATTCATATTTACTTATTGGATCTTTTTCTGTACTTATACTCATGTAGTATATTGGTTTTTATCTTTACTTAACAAATTTTTGACTCACTCAGCCTGATTCCTGTTCTGTCCCCAGGATCGGAATTCGGGCCGAACTCTGTCCCTACCAGAGTTCGGGCCGAATTCGGTCTGCCTGTTCCAGAACCGGGAACAGGCACAGCCGTTGATCATATTGTTGATCCAATGGTCATAAATTGACCCGACCAAGAGAAACCCTCCCCTTAATTTTGGTTTCTCTTCCCTCTCCTTCCTACTTACCACCTTTTCTACTTCTCCAACTCAAACTCTCAAAATCCTAACCCTAGTTTCTCCTTTCTAGAGCTTCATTCTTCCCCAAACTCAAGGAGGAGGCTTGGTTTTCAATTCTCTTTCATAATCTTTCAATATTTTGAGGTATAATTCCTTACTTTCCTATATCTCAAATTTCTTTCATTATTATCTATATATTGTGTTATGGCTCATGATTGCTCAACCGTGGGAAGAGACTTGACCGAGGGTGCGTCCTCGTCGAATGCTCCTTCCGTTGAGCCGCCCGTTGCACCACCCGTTGTACCGCTATTGAACAACAAATCCATCCGTTGTTCAATCCTCCACGTCCACGTGATCCAAACACTTTCGACGACCGAATTTTTATATCACTAGACGCATCCAATGAGTGGTTTAGTTATTTTCGGACACGTCCGGTGTTTGCGGGACACCCCATAAACTTTAAAATTTTTACAATATGATGCACTCTTTAATGACCTTTGCCTTGACGAACTTGTTACCACGAATTCGGTCATTTATCGTAGTGCCATACAAATGTTTTATTGCAACTTGACTCATGATGACTTGCATCTATTCATGTGTTGCGGGTATCGATATCTCATTTGATGATTTTGAATTGGTCGAATATCTTCAGCTTCAAGAGCCAAATTCTTGGGAAAAGCTTGTTGAAGCAAGATCTTTCCAATTTCGAAGGAATTTCACTTGAAAGCTTCAAGGACGACTTGTGTAGCCCTAACACACGTCCTCGTAAGCTTTTGGCTAAATTCCTTAACCCTTATTTTTATGAACTTCATCGGATCATTTTTAACACAATTCTACCCAAAGCGGGCTCTACCGATGAAGTTACTTATTTTGAAATATCGGCCTTATACCATCTCCACTTCCATGTTCCTTCAATCTTCCACGCACAATGATGGATTGGATGATCAACTGTAGGAAGAAACCAAGATCCTTGGTTTATGCTTTATATCTTCCTATGATCTTTCGTGCGTTCCATGTGCCGCTTGATGAGTGTCCATTCTTACCTGTCCCTGCCTTTCTCTCCAAGGCACGGAGGCTTCACGCGGCCGTTGGCTCACCGGTCGTGTCTGAGCATTCTGAGGATGAGCCAGATGCCCCTCTCTCGGACAGGATCCTCCTCCTCCTGCCACTCTTGAGTCTCTTCAGACCATGCTTCGAGATCGTTTCACTTTGGAGGACGATCGTTGGACTCAGCTGGATTATCGGACCACATTACAGATGAGTGCTATTAGCAACTCGCTGCATGACATCCGGTATTCCATGTCTCGCCATCCTACCATGCCCACTCCTATGGAGCGAGATCCCGATCGTGAGGGCTTTCGTATTGATGATCCTTGGGTCCGTCGCTACATGGATCCAGATGCTGCATTCGTGGACCCACGTCGTTCCTTTACTGATCCTTCGGACGACGCCGGCCCTCTCGTGCTCGATGATGGTTTTTGGACTGCTTCTTGAGGCTGCTACTGGAGATCTTAGTTTATGTTTTTTACATTCTGCTTTAGTTACTTTTGTGTACTTGATTTGTAGTAGACTTCTTATGTGATGTGCTTTTGAGACTTTGGTAGACTCTATTATTAGTTTCTATATGACTCTTGGTCATTATCTTATTTTATATGCAGTTTCTTCTCCATTACGTGTGTTTTGCCAGTTATCATTTATCTATCTCATATTGCTAAATGCCAAAAAGGGGGAGTTATGTGTATATTCTGTTTCTGTTTGTTTGGTTTATATATGCTTTTGGAATAATATTATTAACAGGTAACAAAGATTCACAGCATTGTTTATGGGGAGCTACTCTTAAGCTCGACACTTATTATGGGGGAGCTATGTCGTTACATGTGTCCAGGTGTGGATATTGAATATACAATTATTATTTTGTCAATTATCAATATGGGGAGATTGTTGACACAAAGTCACAGTCAACCAAATATTGATAACATTGACTAAATAATACTTGTGATAATTCAATACGACACACAACGACTATATTCTGTTCAAGCCAGACGACAGCTCAGTTGTGCTAATACAAGTCGTTTTCGCGTCTGTACTTTTATATTTATTGAGTCTAGAATAACTGTAACCTGAGTTATGCTAGGCTCTTGAGACTCAACCCACAACCTATCCAAAACCCACAAAGCTCACATCCAAACTTAGCCCATTGGACCCTTGGACCAATTCTGTGCTCTGGAGACAGAGTTCGGCCGAACTCTGCCTCCACACAGAGCTCGGGCCGAACTCTGTCCCCTAAAAATCAGCACCCTAATTTTTAGGGTTGGCTGGTTGCTAGTTGTCCAACGGCCCAATTTTTGAAAATTCTACCATAATTCTGGCCGAATTCTGCCTGTTAAAAACCTATAAATAGGCCAAGAATTCTCTCATTTTCATTCATCAAATCTTCTCTTCTCTTTCTCCTAAGCTCAATATAAGCCATACCCTTCTTCATCTGCTAGCCACAAGTTTTCTAAGTCTCGAGTGCTCAGCATCTCTTAGTTAGGAGTCTTGTGCAAGAGTTCAAGAAATTGCTTGGAAAATTCCAAGCATCGCCACTGCGATCCATTGTAAGAAGTTGACGTGCTCTTCTGAAGAAAAGGCACGGGGTGTAACTACTATTTCACAAATAGTGGATTTAATCCTGAGCTAGAGTTCTCAGGCCTGGACTAGTCCTCCACGAGGGAAACCAGGTTAAAATCGGCTGTGTTTGCGTATGCTCCTTGCTTCTCATTTATTTCCGCATTTACTCTGATTTTTTAGATTCTGATAGAGTTGAATTTTTAATTGGTTATATTCATTATAAACTCTATTCACCCCCCCTCTAGAGTTGTCATCTGTTCTTCACAAGATGTTCAAGATGAATTCGAGGAAGAAGTTCAACCGCAAATGATAACTGTTCTTCTTGTTCAAAGCAAAGGAGTTCCGCAAGATGAACCCACCTAAATTCAATAGCCGAGAAGAGCCTAATGTGATAGTGGGGTCGCTCGCGGAGATTGAGGACTTATTTAATCTGCTTAGCATTGAAGGGTCCTAGAGGGTAACATGTGCAACGTTACAGTTACAACTGAGGGCTTACGACGGTGGGCAGCTAAGAAGCAAAAAATCTACGAAGCCGATACCAACACCACGATTTCCTGAAAAATATTCAAGGAAGCATTTATTGAGCAGTACGTTCCTCGCCGTCTGTCGTCAAAAAGAAGACGAGTTCATGATGTTACAACAGGGGAATATGAGTGTTGATGATTATGACTCGAACTTCTCAATACTCATAAAGTTTGCCAGTGCCTTTCTGCCCAACAAGGAAGTCTGGTGCGAACATTTTCAATAAGGCCTAAATGACGAACTGCGAAGGGACGTCATGAATCAAAGGTGCCGAACCTACCGCGAATCCTACAATGTCGTTCTCGATAGTGAGCGTATCTTTGGTCGTATGTCGCAAAGGCCGTGCATGTCGTCCGTAACAACTTCAACAACGTTCTAACGATGCCGGGGGATTAAGAGTATAAAAACGTTCGAACACATTTGATAACAGGGGCCATGGTGGACAATACTGTAACAGATACGGTAGGTGTGGGCACCGGACAATCGATTGCATCACGAGAACTTGCTACAAGTGTGGCGAGGTAGGCCATATAGCTACACATTGTCGAGATGTTCCGAATCAACACAACCCACCAAGGAACGTTCCGAATCAGTATAAAGTGCCTATACTACAAGGCAAATACGGTGCCCATGAACCCGCAAAATCAACGCCATGGAGCTCAAGGCCGAGTTTATGCACTAACTCAGACGAGGCATTCGCGTCTGATACTATTGTAACGGTATATTACTCTATAAAAATATACTTGCTCGGGTTTTATTCGATTCGGGTGCAACGCATAGTTTTATATCTGCTGATTATGCAAAAAAAATAACCATGCAATCACTATATGAACATTAGCGTTAGCACTCTATCGAGAGTCGATATGCCTGTGAACTTTATTTGTAGGAATAGCCACATTTGCATCGGGAAAAAATCTATCTTTGGAAGTCATCGTACTAGACATCAAAGAGTACGACATAATCCTGGACATAGATTGGTTGGGCGCTTGTCACAACAATCGAGTGCACAGAGAAGAGAGTGGTGTTTATCTTCCTAGTGAGACAGAGTTCTCATATTCGTGCGGTACGGTCTCGAAGACGTCAATGATGGTTTCGACAATCTCGCGAGGCGTATGTTGTATTTCGGTGGTGCGGGATACTTGACATCAATTCGAGATACAAGGAAGGATATTGCAGACTGATATTGTGGCAGATTTTTCTGACATTTTCCCTGACGAGATGCCTGGCATGCCGCGGATCGAGAGAAATAGAATTCAGCACCTTCCCAGATACACGGCCGATATAAAAATGCCTTACCGAATGGCTCCAGCAGAACTGAAGGTATAATTACAAGAGTTGCTAGACCGCAGATTTATTCGTCCTAGCATCTCTCCGTGGGGAGCTCCCGTACTATTTATGAAAAAGAAGGATAGATCGATGCGGCTATGCATCGACTATTGTGAACTCAACAAGGCGACCGTCGGAAGTATCCCTTGCCACGAATCGATGACTTATTTGACCAACTGCAAGGCACGTCAATATTTTCAAAAATTGCTTTGTTCAGGCTATCATCAGTTGAAGATCAAGTCCGATAACGTATCGAAGTCTGCCTTCCGCACTCGATATGGTCATTATAAATTCCTAGTCATGCCGTTCGGTTTGACGAATGCCCCAGCCGCTTTCATGGATCTGATGAACTGAGTCTTCCGACCCTAAATAGATAAATTTGTTTCATCGATGATATCCTTATCTACACAAAGAATCAAGAAGAGCATGCAAATACTTGAAGACGGTATTGCAGACTCTGCATAAAAACAAATTATATGTCAAGCGGAGTAAATACGAGTTCTGGATGAGTAGTGTGACATTCCTTGGACATGTAATATTTGCCGAAGGCGTCGCAGTGGACCTAAAGAAGATTGAAGCAAAGGTAGATTGGAAATGACCTACGGCTATCGACATTTGGAGTTTCCTGGGCTTAGCAGACTACTACCGAAGATTCGTGCGGAGCTTTTCTCGCCTCTGATGAGTTTGAGTCAACGTCACTGTCGTAAGTTGAGTTCTCGTTGCATAAACAAGTATTTTAGACTTTTATGATCTATGTAGATTCTGCAAGCCACACCAGAGGTAGTGCCGCCAAAGTTTCAATGCAAACACGAATGCCGCCAATTCTAGGTCATACGTCGGATAGTTTTTCTGTGCTGCTTCAACTGTCGTGAAGCGTAGGAGATGACTTTATCTCTCTGCATAAGTATGCACCTGAGGCCAGTTCCTGATGCGTCGCTGAATATCTGAAAGCCTTCTGGACCATCTGGAAGTGCAAAGATTAGACATGAGACTTAGCAGAATGTTTATGGGATCACTGGCCCTAAATAATGAGATACGACGAGACCTTGAAGCGATGGGTATCGAACTCGGAATTGAGTATCGACACCTGCACCTAGCTCAGTTGAAGCTAGGGTAAATCCTGCTTAGCAAAATAAAGACCGCACAGAAAGACGATTCATTTCTGAAGAAGATATGCGAGGTAATTTCAACAGAAAGGACGACTGACTTTGCGGAAGATGGAGACGGGAAAATGCGACTAAAAGAAGGCTCTGCATTCCTAAAACTACTGAACTCAGAAAAGAAATTCTGATGGAGGTACATTATGCGAAGTACTCGTTATATCCTGGAAGTACCAAGATGTACAAGGACTTGAGCACAAACTTTTGGTGGCACGGCATAAAGAAAGACGTGGATACTTTCGTGTCGCAGTGTTGGCGTGTCAACAAGTGAAGGTAGAACACCAAATACAGGCGGAGAGCTGTAGAACCTCGCCATTCCCGAGTAGAAGTAGGACAATATCTCGATGGATTTTATTGTAGAATTTTCGAAGACGCCACGAGGAATATGCGATTTAGGTCATTGTTGATAGAATGACCAAGTCGTCTCACTTCATTACAATTAAAGTAGGATGGAACATTGATCGGTTAGTGCAAATCTATATCGACGAGATTGTTCGACTGTACGGGGTATCAGCCACAATAATTTTGGACAGAGACAGGCGATTCCAATCGCATTTTTGGACGAGCCTAAGCGACGATGGGGACCAAACTAAATTTTAGTTCTGCATACCATCCCCAGACAGACGGTCAAACGGAGAGGGTAAATCAAATCTTAGAGGATATGTTGTGTCTGTGTGCGATCGATCTAAAGGCTAGTTGGTATACGCATTTGTCGCTTACGGAGTTTGCGTATAACAACAGTTATCAGTCGAGCATTCAGATGGCTCCATATGAAGCTCTATAGGGGGAAGTGTCGTTCTCCAATATGCTGGGACGAAGTCGGAGAGCGACAAGTGCTCGGACTGGAACTGGTGGAGCAAGTCGTCGAAAAGGTTCGCTTGATCCGAGATAGACTCCGTATCGCGTAAAGTCGACAAAAGAGTTACGCAGATCTTCGTCGATGACCGATAGAATTTTTGGTCGGGACCATGTGTTTTTGAAAGTAACGCCCATGCATGGCGTGATGCGGTTCGACGTTAAAGGCAAATTGAGCCCAAGATTTGTAGGCCCCTTCGAGATCATCGAACAAGTTGCAATAGTTGCTTATCGGATCGCACTACCACCTACCTTGGCTAATATGTACAATGTTTTCCATGTTTTACAACTTGAAAATACGTGCACGATCCAAGTCACGTGGTTAGCTTCGATCAGTTGGAGCTACGTACTGACTTGTGTTACTCAGAGGAGCCTATTCAAATTTTGGATCGTAGAAGGGATTACAAAATCGATCGATGTTCCTGGTCCGCGTGCTTTGGCGGAACCATTCAGTTAAAGAGTCGACGTGAAATGGATGCAGAGATGAAGGAGAAGTACCCTTCGTTGTTTGCCTAATTTAAGGTCATACCCTTGTTCTTAAGTTTTGGAATAAAACTTTTTCTTAGTGGTATATTATATAGTGTCCCGCTTTCGATAGGCGACGGACTCCGTAATATGCTTGCGCCGAGTCAGATCGATCGGGAACTTAGATGGCCATCTGACTCGATCGCTGAGCTTGGTAAATGATAACACCTTGCGGCATCGATCAAATCAATTTGGACGAATGTTACGAGAATCGATCCAATTAATAGACAACTTCTATTGAAATAAGTCCTAGATGCAGCAGGCTATGTCTCGGCGAGTGAGCTCTATATAAGAGACCCTTCGACGAGATCGGACTGCTGTATGATTTTCTTGGAGCTTTTGTCGCTTGGTTGTGATGAATGTGTTTCATGTCATTTTGTGAATGCATTCTACGAATTTTGAAATGAAAGATTAAAGAAGGAATTCTGACTAAGTGTTGGTGCCATTGCAGGAGCTCGCATAATTAAAGCTTAAATGTTGCGAAGCGCTTCGACGGTCGGCACGATCAAAATACTTGGTGGGTGATTCGGCCCTTCTTTTCTACTCTGTCCCGCAAATAAAATTCCTTTGCCTCGAACTTATTCAAATCAACGATGCCAAGTTAAATGCATGCCAATCCACTAAGATCAAGAACTCGAGAAAAATGTATCGATTTAGAGTAATCTACTCTGAAAATATAAGTTTCGCACCAAAATAAAAAAGTTTAAGGTTCTAGTAAAAAGATAGACTATTTCACGTGCTGCAAAAAAATATGAAACGTCGATTGTGGCTTATGATGCATCGGGCAATTTGGTGCCTACGGGACGCTAAATCAGAAGTACGCTTTGGGGAAAATGAATCGTTATATGTGTTGGGAGAAATGACAATGTCATTCATATTGTCTACGCTATAAATCTGTTTGCATATATTAAACTGTTCATGCATTGGCATGGTCATGGACAGCTTCTGCACAAGTTTGATTTTCCTCGAATCGGTATCCGGGGCATCGATATCGAATCGACCTAGGAGGAATTAATAATCGTGCTTCGGCACTGATGCATGCGAGACCGTCAGTCAGGCTTGCAACCTAGACTGAACGGGACAAAATGCCATTGAGATAGTCCCAAGTGGTGTGTAACACCAGTGACCGCACATATAAGATAGTAGCATGCTCACCTATTATCTTATGCAGGTAGTAAATATTATCTTATTTTATGCAGGAACGAGCATGGCCATGGTAAGATTGTGATAAATTGTTATGTTTTACTATATGCTTTATTACTTCAAAGATGGCTATCGATATGAACTGAATTTATTTAGTTCTAAATAGAAAAAAACTCTAAAGCATGCCTACCTTAACAATCAGAGTCGGTTTAGACGAGTGGATTCGTCACATCCACTTAGCAAGTGTGCTAACCCTCGCCCCAACTCCCCAGGTACGACGGGAGCTCTAAACTGAAGCTGAAGTGCAGAAAGGCATTTTGAAGCTCTTCCTATTCTGAAGTATTTTGAAGCCAATTCATAGAAGGCTTATGTATAAAGGGGTAAATGTATGGAACGACAAGTATTAGTTTAGGCAGCTTGTCGAGTACATTTCTTTTATTTCAATCAATGTAGCCACAATGGCATCCAATGTAATTATGACTTGTACTTATTGCAAACTATGAACGAAAAGCATATTTTTATCTTCCTAAACTGTGTGTTCAATTCTGATGTGATTTATGAAGTTTCAACTTGGTGTTTCAATATAATGATCAAACGTAACGTTCTTTCCTTGTACGAGTGTAATTCCAGACTCGTACGGCATCACGCCTTAGCGAGGACGATCGATTCGGCATAATACTATCAGGGACGAACGGTTTATCGACTCGGGGCATGACAGTAACCGTGGCAGCGGGTGGGTTTCTTATTTTGCTCTCCTACTCTATTGTAAATTATTATTTTAAGGCATTTAGTCATCGAGCAAGTGTTAGCTCATGTTGAAACTTAATTTCTTTCAACCTAAGGGTGTTACATGATTGGCAAATCCTAGGGTTGATCATGTATGACTTAACTATTGCTAGTCTTCGTATTTTGTATGACTAGCTTCATGATCATCTGAATATGTAATGTTTGGGATACCTTACTTTGTATGTCTGATGATCAAACATCTTATAACAATTAATTACTTGCTTGAGATTGAGACATGAGGCTTGTTCTTGACCATAAGAGACTGTTGGCTTGTAGATAACCCCTCATGTATCTAGACAGCCGTGACCATATTGCAAAGTGTGTTGTACTCCAATGTACGTAGCTGGCTGTGTCTGTCCCCTGCTCTCCAGTATTCTGGCTTATAGGGCATGACAAGTGTGGTGCGAGAGGGTTTAAGTAATTTTCCCAAGTTCATTTCCATGTTCTACACAAGCATACAAGATAGGATTATTCCCTTAGCTAGGTGCGTTGAGTTCTCTTATTAGCATGCAGGGGGTTATCATCTAGCGATCTAGCAATATTGTCTGTATTATTATGTGTCCAGGCTAAGCAAAGACATGTTCATCGGAGCCACCCACCTTAGTGATGATCGCATCGGCCAAGCGAGACTCTGAGCTCGCCTTTAAACGTCTAAGTCTGGATTCTTTTGAAGGGCCAACGTAACTCTTGCATCGGTTCACATTGATACTTCATCGTGTCAATGCAACACTTTGAGTCAACGATTCAAATGAGTTGTTGTATTTTCCATTTGAATCGGCATTCCGCTAGGGCGGAGGGTCATTACATTATATACCACTCAGAATAAGTCTCGTCCTTGAGACTTCTTGAGTGCAAGTCATCCTACCGTTGCTTAACTCATGACGTGTGCGTATCTTAGACAATTCCTTTCGAATGACTTTATCCTTCGATGGTATCGAACTATACTCGGTATCTTTCTAAGTTTCGTGTCACATGCGTTTGGTCAATTTCGTTGAATAACTTTACCACTCATTCGAGAGTTGATGATACCCATTCAATCGTTGTGTTTCTTTGACTTTGTCACTATTGTGCCCTATCACGGGACTATAATGGTCACGAGGTGCGTTATAATTCATCAAACATGAGGGTTGTAGGCTGAGGCTAACTCACTCATCCGTTCATCCATGCGTATCTCAACATATCCACTTACAACTGCATTCGAGTTTATCATATCGCTGAGTTTGGATCGTGCACATATTTAAGGTATCCCCCGAATATATACATTTTAACCAAGCTTAGCGATAGCGAAGTCGGACAAGCTACTCGTAATAGTTTCAAATTTGTCGGTCGTTTTACTAACTTGATTAAAACCGAACTCTAGTTCACTTCACTATCGTCTATCTCGATCCTTAAGATGACACGATTTTATCAACCATTCTCGTCTTACGAAATCAGCACGATACTTCTAGCGGAGTCGACCAAAGTTTAAGTAATTCTTGTTCGATCCAAAATCAAGCATTACACTATCATCAAGTACGTCTTTCCATTAATGATTCAAATTCGTTATCCCAACTTTTTTTGCGTATCACCGATTTCTATCATTCATTTCGTTCGGGTCTAATATCAGTATCGCTAACGTACACTCCCAGTTCCACGTCCTAACTCTAAGTTTTGTTGCCCTAGATCTATCGTCCATCCGAACGATTTCTAAAGTCGGTCACACAAGTTTAGTCACTCGGCATAAGGTTGTCCACCTATCCGCTAGGTCAGCTCACAACGTCATAGTTATAACTCAAGTTCGCGGTTCATCATGCAAACTCGTTGCATGACGCTTGCCCCAATCCTATGGTCAAACTATTGTTCGTTCGTGCGGGATACTCTACCCAAGCTCGCTTCACTCATTTTCTAAACATCGAGCAGTGTTCATCCTATCCGCATCAAGATAATTATCCGGGGTCCGAGTCCATTCAGCAAAGTCATCCTATGATAGGTTCTGCTCAACCAAATCCTCGGCATATCAATATTGCATGTCCAAACTAGCAATTGGCATAGTCTATCTCTTCAAATGTATTGATATAATTCACTTATCCATCATATCCAATTCAATTACACTACGACATGATATGTCACCAAACCATAATTCTCATACATAATCTCTAAGTCGTTCAACACAATTTACGTATTCGACCACAAGGTCATCTAGCTTAATAATATGTCACGTCCCGATCTCACGTAAGTCTGGTTATCCACGCTAGACATGAATCACCATGCCAACTCTCCTGTGGGATAACCTTTCTCATCGAGGCGTAACTCATGCTTTGAGTCTAGACTAATTCATTCTTGATACGCAGATTGGATCTACTCAATCGTCAAAGTCAATCACAAGTCCGACCAATCATCGAAATCACCTTCGCATCAAACCACAAGTCGAAACAATCCAAATTGCCACGCCCTAATCTCCGAGTTCGATCATTCCCGCTAGACATGAATCACCATGTCAGCGCTCACGCGGAATGATCTTTCTAAATCGACGTAACACATGTAAGGCTGGAGTTGTGCTCGCACAAGACAAAAACGTCAATATTGTGGTTATCCTTGAAACAATCAAGACACTCTCATTTTCATTCAAGCACTCATTTCATTCAGATCTTTACTTTAGCATCCATCAAAACAATAACACTTTACACGAGCATCAGTCCTCGAATTAGAGTACCCTGAGTTATCACACATCGATCTTTGATACACCTCAATACCATCGATGATGTACGTAACCTGACGATCTTCCTTTAGCAATGAAATCCGAGTCGTGCAACATAATTCCTCAATTCGCATCGTTCTATCCTAACTCGAGTCATTGAGCAACATCTATCCCAAATCCTTAGAATCATTCTCGTATCTTCAAACCAATGTTTTCATGCACGCTATCTTCCAATCGTGCTATCTTTGATTTTCTATGAGTATTTTACCTCAACTCAAGTTTCGATCCATTTGACTAAATTTGAAATCGCATATACGATCCACTAAGTTTCCTCAACCAAAACATTCATTCGTTTCACCTTTAATGAATTGTTATTCAATACCGTTTTTAAATTCACTTCACACATTCACGAATTATCCGAACGATACTTCGTTCGAGACCCTCGAATCACGACCAATTAAGCGTTACTTTTCTAAGGCTTTGCACGATAACACCGCTTGCGGATATACTCATTGCTACCCGTAAATCCTTAATTTTGCTCGAACAATTTCCAAGACGGTCCATACATCACTCAGGGTTCAAGACACTTGACTAATCGTCAAAACTCACTCTTATTCTTCTTCAAGACTATTGCATACACCACTTAGGGTCAAGTCATTCTACGAATCCTCGAAATGATCATTTGGTTCACTATCGGCACGTTCGAATATACGTTCACCCGTTCCTAAAAATCTAAGAACCATTCCCCGCGCTTGCCTTACCGTTGGTCAGTTAGCATTTCTATCGATATACGCTCTAAGGCTCACTTATTCTCATCGGAGCGATATTCAAACTCGCTCGCAAACTCGCTCGTACCAGAAGGTCTAGGTACGCGATACTTGGCACAACTTAGCCAAAATGCTATGTGCATAGTCATCCCGTTCGAACTATACCCTGGTCTCTCACGCTCATACGCTAGTGTCAGCGTAAGGCTATTGAAGCACGCACACCACTTGCTAACTTTAGCATGATTTCCTTTCAACTTGAGTCGGACACAGTTCGGCACAAAGCCTTCGCATCTCGATCCCGTTCAACCGGATACTTATACAAGATTTTGAAAATATTATACTTATTGTATGGAACATCCCAAGGAACAATGAGAGAGAGAGCGTACACTTCTTTTATCCATGAACGAGCTTTCAAAACTAAAAGAATCGACATGAAGTCCAAGGACGTAAAGCCGTGCTCTGATACCAATCTGTTACGTCCCACTTTCTGAGGAGCGATCGTCCTCGCTTGGGCGTGATGCCGCACGAGCCTAGGGCGCTCGTGCAAGGCCAAGTCCAGAAAAGGCCGATTAAAGCTAGGCCACAAAGTCGTACAAAGTGTCCCCATTTATAGCGAAAGTAAATGAACACAACTTGGAACAAATTCAAGAGCCTTTATTGATATTCAAGAAGTATTACAAGCGACGCTAGGCCGAGATTACAATTTGCTCAAGCTCTCTCTCTGAAACATAAAAGGCGTGTCAAGCGGCTTACAATATGGAATGATACATGGCAATATTCCGATACATTATGTCCTGTATATGGTGCTTCAGCTCCTTTGCAACACTCCAAGGCTCCAGAGTTAGCTCCGTGCCTTAGCACGTTCGAGTGAGACTCTGCACCATACGAGGTTCTCCGTACCCTGCAAGCAATCTATGCAATCGTACATTGCATGCACTGGTGGGGAGGCTAGCTCGCCCGTTCGCTATCATTACCAAATACGTTCAATTTATTCTTGTGCACCATCTATCAGTTATTGTTACTAATCTTGCCTTAGGATCAGTTTCATGGCATATTGGAAAATCTATCTCGTGTTACGGGCATCAAGTGTCGATAAGAATAACATGTGCAACTTACCATACTTACCATACGATCTTCCCTGTTCAAGATAAACCAAGTTAGCCAACATTTTATACATTACGAATTGATGGATTGCATAAGAAAATACGAGTTTCACCAGCGTATTTCTGCCTTAGCGTTGAACGAAGTACTCAAGTTCTTTTTATGTGTTATACTCAAGCTTTGTCCATATGCATTTCATTCAGTTACATAGTTATTCATCTTCTCAGATTACTTTTTTCAATGCAAAGAATGCACGTAGATTGCCACCAGCGAGCCCACTTAATCTATATGCACCGGTCGCTGGCACCAAGCTATTTGGACTATACTTATGGTATTCATAGTGATGTTACCTATCAAGCGTGATAGCTGGTACACCCTGATAGGCTACATAATACCCGGCCTTACGTCGCTTGTGTGATTGATCCCGCACACAAGCTGCCCGTAAGCCATAATTTTGCCTAGGCCGGCACGATGTCTTTGATCGTCCGTGGAATCCTTCTTCCCATCCCTCGTGCACGAGTTGTCCGCGACCATTTTGTATTCTCATTTTTAGTTTAACTTATCGGGCTGTCAAGCCATAATAGATTAACTTATCGGGCTGTCATGAGCCATAGTAGAGTAACTTATCGCTGTCATGAGCCATAATAGATTATCGACTAGCTTGGCGACGGTATCCGTGCAGCGCAGTAGCGAGCCCCGTTGCACATCCCCGACATACATGTCGCTAATCATTCTTTCATTCTTATCTTTCTTCTTTACTTGTTCATTCATTCGTTTGTTCATTTATTCATTCACTTATTCATTCGTTCATACATTCATTCATTATGCAGCTCCCTGTGTGGGAACCGCCTTGGCGACCCAACGATCCCAAAGCCCTTCCATGTTTTCATCTCTCGGCTCGGTTGATAGTCTTCCTACCTTAATTCAATAAACCATTAATTATTTCGTGCCTCGAGTTGTGGTACGCTCTAAGTGACAATCATTTTATTCATAAGTGAACGTATAAACAATTCTACTCGAAAAGTAAGCTGTGCCTTGGCACGAGTGTGGAGTGCGGTACGAGAGGGTTTAAGTAATTTTCCCAAGTTCATTTCCATGTTCTACACAAGCATACAAGATGGGATTATTCCCTCAGCTAGGTGCGTTGAGTTCTCTTATTAGCATGCAGGAGGTTATCGCCTAGAGATCTAGCAATATTGTTTGTATTATTATGTACCCAGGCTAAGCAAAGACAGGTTCATCGGAGCCACCCACCTTAGCGATGATATCGGCCAAGCGAGACTCTGAGCGTGCCTTTGAATGTCCAAATATGGATTCTTCTGAAGGGCCACTGTAACTCTTGCGTTGGTTCACATCGATACTTCATCGGGTCAACGCAACTCTTCGAGTCAATGATTCAAATGAGTCGTTGCACTTGTCGTTTGAATCGGCATTCCGTTAGGGCGGAGCGGGTCATTATAGGAGCTTCTCAAACGTTAATGCTGATAACGATATTAGAAAAGTAAATTTTTTACTGTATATATATATATATATATATATATTAAAAAATTATTTTTTATATATGTGTATGGTGTTGGGAACGCGGCGTGACTCGAACCAAAATTGGCCCAAAATGTGATATTGAATTGGGCCCATATGTCTTAAAAGAGAATTATCATGTAAGGCCTGAACCAATCCCAATTACCTATACCGCATGATCCCACCGTGTCACGATCCGATCCGAAGATTCTGGGTTCAGTCGGATCATGCCCAGCATGCACCGTTGTGAGACGGTAGTAGTAAGCTGTATCAATCAGTAGTAATTCACGCACAATATTATAAAATACGAAAATTTAAAAACTTTTATTTAAACCATTTAAGTCCAGAACTAAATGTCTATCTGAGAATTCAAACACACAACCAAGGTAATATTCGAATTACTACAACCAGTCTTTTGTTACAACTTTTAATCGAAGGAACTAAACTGCAAGTGCTACTAGTGATCCTGAGCCTCTGATTGGGTTCAGCTATCTCCTAGAACTCAAATCCGGTTCATAGTAGGTACTAAAGAGCACATCATCATCATCATAGTCACCTAAAAATGTTGGTCTCCTGTCAGGAGAGAAGCAAGAACATATATCCATATCCATTATTCTAATAAATAATAAATAATGTAAGGAGCAGTTTTAAAGCATTATTATATTTTCTAAATAATAATAAAGAATCAATGAAGCAATGAAATCTCAAGAGCAACAATGATGCAATCTATAATAATTCAATAGTGATTTGAGCATGTAGCTATCTGTGATCGGCTGGTAGATTCAATATGTATATGGTAGGGCCTAATGCTAGCATACGGTATGGCTCAACCCCTATATGATAGGGATTAGCACGAGAGAGTCAATATTGGTAACATAGGCTTTGGTCACAAACGCTACACTACTCCCCAATCTCCGAGTCAATAAGTAAATCAAGCAATCAATTTGGTGTCCGAGAGAGAAGCCGTGAGTCAAGTGTCGATACATTATATAGTCCTAATGATGCAATGCATTTAATTATCAATTAAAACACGAACATAAATAATATGAAACTTGCCTTGGTTTTCTGGTGCTGTAGGTGACGATAGAAAAATACTCAAGCTAAAGTCCAAAACTGAATCCTACATTAGTGAAACATGTTTTAGTTCCAATACAACCATTCCTACGGTGTTCTAGTTGCAATCTCTAATATTGGTCCTAGTCAATTTACTGTTTAACATATTAGTCTAACGATCAATCAACTCTAACGCTGCTTTATATTATTTGTAAATTTGTATAAAAGAAGTCCAATTGCATTTATTTTGGAAGGAGTAGACATCTCGATTTATTTGGAAATATTTATGTTTATACTGTATATATATATATATATAACTATTTTTTATTTAATGATAAAATGTGAAGTTTGTTGATATATAAAACTTGAAATTAAGGATTCTAATTAATGTGAGAAACTTTATTTTTCTTTTTAGAAAATAAACATTTTGATTTCATTTTAAAAGTAAAGCTAGCGTGCGATATCGAACATAAAACACAGAGAGAGCTACGCTACTCCTAAGCTACACAATACAAGGCCCATGAGAAACAAAGGAAAAAATAGGCTTATGCCCTTACAACATATTTATATAAAAAAGAGAACAAAATAAAATCTTAAACTACGTTGTGGCGATCTTTTAAGCCAGAAACAGTCCAGTCCGAAGGCACGAGTGCCTGCACCTAAAATATAGAATGCCAAGTAACAAGTTATATAAGTCTAAAATAAAATAAAGTCGCAAGCAGGGATAACCAGAGTCATGGACTTGGTCAAGCAGTCACACATTGCTAAAAGCTTACGCCTCAACGCACAGAAATACCCAGTAGCGTTTGCGTTTCGATAATGGGTCATTCGACCAATTCGGTCGCCGCCAAAGTGGATACGATAAAGTCTCAATTGACCAAAATGCACCAATCGTAATGAGCCGATAAGTTTAACATATTAACTCTGGAAGGATAATTTGTAATCACCATGTTTAAAAATAGCAATAATATATATATATATATATACATATATATATATATATTATATAATATATATATATATATATACATATATATATATATATATATATATATATATATATATTAATGAGTCACAATGATAAGAGTATAATTAAAACGTAATTCTCTTTTTAAACCGTATATATATTTATACATTTTATAAAGCCACAGAACCAGCAATACTATACAACATATATATTATTATAAAAGCCACTTTGAATTAACATAACTAATATATGTACATATGTATAAGACAATGTCAGATCAAGTCTTCACAGAATTAATTTCGGAAGCATAGAATACCCAAATCTAAAATCGGACTATAGAACCCAATTATAACATAACAAATGTTTCAAACACGAAACCGTAACAACGATCCAAGGGTTATTACACGCATCCACATGTGAGCAAATAAATACTCGAATCCCATAACGAAATCGAGACCGCGTCATAGACTAAACTATGGGAAGGGACGAACTACTCGGTTAAGAGATTATACCAAAATTTTGATGACGGAATCCGAAGGGTGGCCTCGGACTCGGATCGCGGCATCATCACCGAATCGGGGCTGTGAGTCGGCGGGGAACTCCGGTCGGGGAGCTCGGAAAGGGTCGGCAAGGAGATCGGGAGAGAGGGGAGGCCAACGGGTTAGGAGTCTTCGGCAGATAGGACACGTGAGGGGCTGGCTGTGCAGGGGTGCAGGCCGACGATAGGAGGCGTTGGCAGGGTCGGGCACCGCGGTCGGGTCAGGGGGTTTGGGGAAAAGAGGGTGTGATGGGGAGTGGGTTGTAGAGGATGGAAGACGACGGGAATGGTGATGGGTATTTGTTGTAGGTTGATCTTCTTTGTGAAGAGAAAGGTGAGGGTGATAGTTAAAGTTTAGAATATGGTAGGGAGTGATTTAGGGGAGAGAATTAGGAAGAGTGGACGTGGAGGAGAATAAAGTGGTGGTGATGGAAGTGGTAAGGGTTTGGGGCTGAGAGGTGAGGACTTTTTCCTTCTTTTTTTCTTTTTTTCAAAAATCTTTGGGCTTTTAATGGTTTGGGTCTCGAGATTAAGGAACGGATCAGGGTCCAAGGTCCAGCAATCAAACCACAACAATAATAAAAATTCAACTAAAATTATGATTTAATTAACCGACTAAAAATATATAATAATATAATAACAATAATCGTCTCTAAAATTTATACTAATGGAACTAAAGCCAAACATTCTTGCAAATAACCAAACTAATTATTTATCCAAGTTTGGGTTTTACAAGCTTCCCTCCTTAGAAAATTTTGTCCTCAAATTTCAAAGATAAGGCTGGGGTACATTCAAGTCTCTAACAAGCAAGGGTATCCCTTAACTGCCTTGTGTCTAAAATGCTAACTCCCTTAGCTAATCTATGAGGTAAACTATTTGATCAATCCAAACTGCTCACAATTAGCATTCTTCCCTCCTTAGAAAAATGAAGTCACTCTAGCTCATGAGGGCAGATTTTCGCTTCTGTTCCTGAATTGTTAATCATCGTCATAATTTGGAAAATTGTCTTCCCATATTTCTTACTAAAACACTATAATATTTCCGCAATATATCTGTACTTCCTTCAGCTTGCTAATCAACTAGATATATGTCCAAAATTTAACTATGTCATACCAGTACATATTATTCATTTAAAATCTAGATCATTATTTTTGAAAATAATTAAAATCGGTTAAACATATAATCAAAATTAAATACGATAGTAGAATCAGAATGATCTAGAAGTGATCAAGTTTAAAATTTAGGCCATGGTAAAATAGAATGATTTGTCTCATGGTTAAATCCTAAGCATGATCAAATCAAAATTTAAGATACTACAAATAGTACCAAAACAAATAATCATAATTAAATTCTAACTAAGATCAAGAATAAAATTGTGACAAAAGCCAATAAGAAATGTTTAGGCATAACTAGCATGATCATGACTCAAATTCAAATAATTAAACACGATTAATAAAATACAGTCAAAAATTATTAGGATTGATATAGTCACAACTAATAGGTTCATAAATGCTAAAATACGATCATATATAGAAATTACGACTAAGAATAATCAAAAAAATTGAAATTTGGTTTACTAGAAATCAAATTCAAGAATGAACAAAATTAAATTTTATAACTGATTGAAACATGATAAATAATGAAATCATTTAGGCACAATTGTGATTAAGATCAAAATCATTCAGAAAATAGACCAATCATACACATATGATTATTATCAAGTTTGACATGATCCTAATATGATCAAAAATTATTAGATATGCTCAAGATTAATCATAAGCAAGAAAAATATAAATTGTCATGGCATGATTAAGTTAATATCCAAACCATCAAGGCCGATCAATATTAGAAATAAAATCTAGCTATGATCAAAATCATATAATGCAATTAAGGGTCGTCCAGATGTGGTAATGAATGTAATCAAGTGACATAATCATAAACAAAATCTAGTGTGTGTGTGTTCTGTGTGTGTGTGTGTGTGTCTATATATATATATATATATAGATATATATATATATATATATATATATATATATATATATATATACAAAAATGGCGATGGCTCTGGCTCTGGGCTCCTCCCTCCTGGGGAGTCCCCTCGCTACGGACTTGGGCTTGGCCACTTCCGGCCACCCTTCCGCGGAGAGCAGCCACGTTGCTCGCCACTCCGCCTCCCCCGCTCCTCAACGGGCTGGAGCGTGTGGCCGGTCGGCCTCCTCGAGATGACACCGCCCCCTCCCCCCGCCCTCTCAGCCGCCGTTCCGGCCGGCTAGGCCCGTCTTTTCGGCGGGGCACTCCTTCTTTTCGACGCTCGGGCTTCCCCTCCTCTTCTCCCCCACTCTCTCCCTGCCGGCGACGTCGTCGCTCTCGCCGATCTCGACGCCCGTCGCTCTGCAGCCCGACCCTCCCCTGTGGCTCGCAGCCCGGCTCCTCCTTCCTCCGTCGCTGCCCTTCCCCCGCAGTCGTCGGCTCCTCCCACCTCGGGAGTCACCCCCCTGGACCGGCCGGCCTCGTCCTCCGCGTTGGCCGGTCGTCCGGCGGAGCCGTCCCTCCCTGCAGGCCCCTCCTCCCTTCCCCTCTCCGGCCTCCGCATCCGGCGTCGCGTCCGCTTCCCCTGGCGCTCCTTTGTGGCCACCTCGTCTCTCTCGTTGGGCGACTCCCCAGACGCGCCCTCTCTGCGGCCCTCCACACCCCTCCGTCCAGACGGTCCTCTCCCCGAGCAGCTGACCGCCCTCCACCCGCTTCTGCCCCAGTCCTCTTTCTGGACCGTCTCCCCTCTTCGAGACACACACCTCTACGGCTTCCGGAGATATCCGATCCGGAGGGCGGTTCGTTGAGAGACGTGGCACGGAGGCTCCCCACGCAGTCCCCTCCCCCTCCTCCTCCCTCCCCCCGATCCCCTGTTCCTCCCCCTTTTCCATCCTCCGACGGCGACGCTTCGTCCGGCCCGCCCCCTCCGGCCTCCCTCTCCCTCTCTCTCCCTCTCCCTCTCCTCTCTCCTCTCCCCCGTCCCTCGGCCACCCCCTCGCCGGAGCTCTCCCTCCCCAGCCCCTCGGCCCACTCCCCCTCTCGGGGGGTGGGGTACGGACGTCTCCCGACCAGGCCCCCTCTGGGCTTGCTCCGCCCGGAGGCCTCGCCCTGCGCCCTCACCCTGGAGTCGCGTCCCCTACCTCGCCACCTGGACCGGTCCTCCGGCTGTTCAGCCTCCGCGTCGGGCCTCTCCGCCCCTCCTCCCGCCCCGTACGTCTCACCGGCGGGGGGCTCGAGGCCCCTCGCGCCGCCCGCTCTCCGGGCTCCGCTGCTGGCCCTAGGGCCCGCGCCCACCTCCTGGGGCCCCGCGCCCTTCCCGTTGGGCCCCGCGCCTCCCCATTGGGCCCCGCGCCCACCCTCTCCCCCTGTCAGGTCATGCGTCATCCTCTCGGGACGCGCTCCTGGCTCTATCCCCCTGTGGTTTTAAAATTTGAATCTTCTTTCAAATTTTGAATTCCACCACCAAAAAAAAAAGAAAAAAATTCCTAGGGCCGAGCGCCCACACCCGATCAATCCGTTTTAGTTTAACAGCTTTTAATTTCTGCTAACTTGTTTACCGGAGCGAGTTTTGTGTTTCTCGGCTCTGTCACATCTTGTAATGCTCTTTCTGAGCTTTCCTATTATCAATAAAATTTTCTTTCATCGAAAAAAAAAAAAAAAAAAATATATATATAATATATATATATATATATATATATGTTTTTATTGAAAATGAATAGTAATTATACGAATAGAAGGAAAATCAAGTCACTATTACAAGATTTAGAGAAATTAAACGACATATGAAACATCTTTACAAACTAATAAATCACAATCTCTATAATCTATAATTCTCTTATTATTAACTAACTTACCCAAGATCTTCTTCTACCACATTTCATATCCTGGCCTAATTAAAAATGTTAATTCCCAAGATTCTCTAAAAATTGATCTAGGTAACCTATCTATGTTTCCCCCGTATATATAGCTATTAACTATATACACATACATACATGCATCCATAATTGTATATCAATTATCTAATATACATGGCTATCTATAATATATATATATATATATATATATATATATATATATATATATATATATATATATATATATGCATAGTTATCAAAACATGGAACGATTAAAATACGTGCAGTACACTATAGTCAAACCATGAAAGAGATTGGGCCAAAAGTATTAAAAAGATGGTCCTAAGAATTTCTAGGACAAATCAAGGAAAATTCTATAAGAAGCATATGGTATTATAAAAGAATTATGTAAATGAGATTTACTGCTAAGATTTAAATAAGGCTAAGGTCAATTCAAGATCATTTTCGGTAAAGTTGTTAACAGCGATAAGAGATCAAACATGGTATATAACATGGATATAGTCTTAATAGTATCCAAAACCATACATATCCGAAGTCACTTTGCCTAGAGTTTATGTCCCGCCAGTGTACATCTGACTGCAGTAAACCTTTGGTTTCATGACTCAAATAATAATATATCATCAAATCTTCTATCAACTTTATCCATCGTTGATGAAACAACTCAAAAGGTCAGATATTGAGGACATAGTCTTAATAATATCCAAAAACCTATGAATACCTGAAACCACTTCACTTAGGGTCTATGCCTTGCTAGTGCGCTGCTGGCTGCAGTAAACTCATAGTTTCCATGATTTAGATAAATGACTGTAGTGTACAGCTGCCCCGCCATAATAGGTCAACGAATACACTCTCAACTTTATCCATAGGAATTCCAAGGAGCTTACGAAAAATTCAAACGAGTTCTAAGTTCTAATCATGATAGAAAAAGAGGTAGATATTTGTTCTTCAGGAATCAAGGAAATTTATCAGAGTAAATGTGTGTTCTAGTAGCTCTTGAGAATCAAGGGAGTTGATTTGAAGTCAAGAGGAGTATATGTTCTCCGACATTTCCCTTTTCAAAGATTAAACTTATGGAATTGATCAAACTTGATTCTGACTAATTGATTTGGCACAAGACAAGGTAGAGGCATTACAGCTTCAAGTTGAGTAGAAGAAGCCAATGAGAATATTCTCGGTAAAATGCTTGGAGAATACTGACATCTACCAAAATTATTTTGGAAAAATAATTCCTTATGACTAATGAAAGTTTGGGAATTTTCTAGGTAAGTTGGACTAAAAGAGAAGTCAAGACTTCTAAAATAGTAATTGGCCTAGACCCTAAAAATATGCAGATAGGGAAAAGATAATCCTTCGGAGACCATGGAATTTAATCACGACTTGCATCTCCTTAGTCATTCTGGAATGGTTAGGAAGCAACATAAGCAATACAATCCAACTAAGTTACACACATAAAAAAAATATTTTGAATAAAATCGGTCCTATGTTGTGGCGAGTCATGATGTTTTAAAGTTCTAAGTGTTCTAATTGTTTCTATTCAGTTTTTCTAAAGTTGTTTGTTCGACCTGCATGGGCCACCACTGAAAATATGTCATGATCTGATCCCAAGATTCTGGGTTCAGTCGGATGATACCCAGCATGCACCGTTATGAGACGGCACAGTAAGCTGTATCAATCAGTAGTAACTCACGCACAATATTCTAAAATATAAAAATTTAAAACTTTTTATTTAAACCATTTAAGTCCAGAACTAAATGTCTATCTGAGAATTCAAACGCACAACTAAGGTAACATTTGAATTACTACAACCAGTCTTTATTACAACCTTTAATCGAAGGAACTAAACTACAAGTACTACTAGTGATCCTGAGCCTCCTGAGGAACTCAAATTCGGTTCATAGTAGGTACTAAAGAGCACACCATCATCATCATAGTAACTTAAAAATGTTGATTTCTCGTCAGGAGAGGAGCATGAACATATATCCATATCCAGTATTCTAATAAATAATAAATGATGCAAGGAGTAGTTTTAAAGCATTATTATATTTTCTAAATAATAATAAAGAATCAATAAAGCAATGAAATCTTAAGAGCAACAATGATGTAATCTACAATGATTCAATAGTGATTTGAGCATGTAGCTATCTGTGACCGGCTGGTAGATTCAATATGTATACTAGCATTGGGCCTAATCCTAGCATATGCTACGACTCAACCCCCTGTGCGAAAGAGATTAGCGCAAGAGAGTCAATATTAGTAACATGGGCTTTGGTCACAGACGCTACACTACTCCCCAATCCCTGAGTCAATAAGTCAATCAAGCAATCAATTTGGGTCCGAGAGAGATTCTGTGAGTCAAATGTCGATACAGTATATAGTCCTAATGATGCAATGTATTTAATTATCAATTAAAACACGACATAAATAATGTGAAACTTGCCTTGGTTTTCTGGTACTATAGGTGACGACATAAAAATACTCAAGCTAAAGTCTGGAACTGAACCCTACATTAGTGAAACATGTTTTAGTTCCAATACAACCATTTCTATGGTGTTCTAGTTGCAATCTCTAATATTGGTCCTAATCAATTTTACTGTTTAACATATTAGTCTAACGATCAATCAACTATATTGTCGCTTTATATTATTTGTATAAAAGAAGTCCAATTGCATTTATTTTGGAAGGAGTAGATATCTCGATTATTTGAAAATCTTCGTGTTTATACTATAATATATATATATATATATATATATATATATATATATATAGATATATATATATATATATATTATTTAAAGATATATATTATTTAAAGATATATATTATTTAAGATATATATTATTTAAAGATAAAACAGGAAGTTTTGATATGATATATATAATATATATATATATATAATATATATATATCAACAATATAAATAATATATATATATATATATATATATATAATATATATATATATATATATATAATATTTAAAAAAAAAAAATAATATATATATATTATTTAAAGATAAAACATGAAGTTTGTTGATATATATAAAACTTGAAATTAAGGCTTCTAATTAATGTGAGAAAACTTTATTTTTCTTTTTAGAAAATAAACATGTTCAATTTCATTTTAAAAGTAAAGCTACCATGCGATATCGAAGATAGAACACAGAGAGAGCTATGCTACTCCTAAGCTACACAATATAAGGCTCAGAAAACAAAGAGAAAAATGGGCTTATGGACTTACAACAATTTTATATAAAAAGGAGAATAAAATAAAAATCCTAAACTATGTTGTGACGATCTTCTAAGCCGGGAACGGTCCAGTCCAAAGGCACGAGTGCCCTGCACCTGAAATATAGAATGCCAAGTAACAAGTTCTACAAGTCTAAAATAAACTAAAATTGTAAGGCAGGGACAACCAGAGTCTTAGACTTGGTCATGCAGTCACACGTTGCTAAAAGCTTACGCCTCAACGTACGGGAATACCCAATAGCGTTTGTGTTTCGCTAATGGAACATTCGACTATTTCGGTCGTCGGCAAAGTGGATACGATAAAGTCTCGATTGACCAAAATGCACCAATCGTAATGAGCCGATAAGTGTAAAATATATAACTCTGGAAGGATATAATTTATAATCAGCAGGTTTGAATATAGCAATATATATATATATATATATATATATATATATATATATATATGAGGAAGGATAGGCATCCCCATAATTTTTGCATCCCCATGTTCACATCCGTTGGATGTGCTTTAAGTCATCTAATCTTAACCATTGGTAAATCATCGGTTAAGATTAGATGACTTAAAGCACCATCCAATGGTGCAAATAGGGGGGATGTATGGGGATGCAAAAAATGTGGGGATCTTGATCCGCACTCTCTCTCTCGCGCGCGCTCGCATATAGAGAAAAAAAAAAAGAATTAGAGTATAGAGATAGAGATAGAGCTCTCTCTCTCTCTCTCCTCTCTCTATCTCCTATAGATATATAATATTATTATATATATATATATATATATATATATAATATATAATATATTATATATATCATATATATATAAATATATATATATATATATATATATATATATTAAGTCACAATGACAAGAGTATAATTAAAACGTAATTTCTCTTTCTGAACCATATATATATATGTATACATTTTTGTAAAGCCACAGAACCAGTATAACTAATACATTATATAAAAGCCACTTTTGAATTAACAGAACTAATATGTATACATACATATAAGCCAAAGTCAGACCAAGTCTTCACAGAATTAATTCTGGAAGCCACATAATACCCAAATCTAAAATCGGACTATAGAACCCAGTCATAATAGAACAAATTCCGAATACGATAACAACGATCCAACGATCGTTCCATGCATCCACATGCGAGCAACATAAAATACTCGAATCCCGTAACGGAATCGAGACCGCGTCATTATAGACTATGACTACGAGGAGGGACGAACTACTCGGTTAAGAGATTATACCAAAATTTTGACGACGGAATCCGAAGGGTGGCCTCGGACTCGGATCGTGACGTCGTCACCGACTCGGGGAGCCTCAGAGCGCGTCACAACAGCGGTCACAGTGAGCGTCACCGGACAAGTCTGGCCGATCAGGCTCGACAAGGAGATCGGGGTTGTGAGCTCGACGGGGAACTCCGATCGGAGAGCTCGGAAAGGGCCAGCCAAGGAGATCGGAAGAGGGGTGGTTGCCGGGTTAGGACGGCTTCGACGGCTAGGGCACGCGGAGGCGGGCTGGCCATGCTGGGGTGCACGCCGACGGTCGCATAGGCGCTAAAGGGGTTACTCGCCGCAGTCGCGGGTTAGGGGGTTTGGGAAAGAGAGTGTGATAGGGAGTGGGTTGTAGAGGAAAAAAGAAGAGGAATGGTGATGGGTGTTTGATGTATGTTGATCTTCTTTGTGAAAAGAAAGGTGAGGGTGATAGTTAAAGTTTAGAATGTGGTAGGGAGTGATTTAGGGGAGTGTAATTAGGAAGAGTGGACATGGAGGAGAATAAAGGGGTGATGGAAGTTGTAAAGGTTTGTGGGCTGGGAGGTGAGGATCTTGTTTTTTTTTTGTTTTTTTCTTTTTTTAAAAAGCTTTGGGCTTTAACAGTTTGGGTTTCAGGATTAAGGAACGGATTAGGGTCCAAGGTCCAGCAATCAAACCCCAACAACAATAAAAATTCAACTAAAATTATGATTTAATTAATCGACTAAAAATATATAATAATAATAATAATAACAATAATAATCTAAAATTTATACTAATGGAGTTAAAGCCAAACAATTCTTGCACATAACCAAATTAATTATTTATCCAAGTTTGGGTTTTACACACCACCTACACGATGTGGGACTAAATTATCAACTCTATTGTCACCCCCCCATTTGAGCGCTCCACCGAAAACGAGATACAACCCAACAATCTCCACATTAGCTCATTTTTGCTAGCCGAATAACCTTAGCACCTTGCTATATTTGTCCGTTCCCGCTAGCCGAACAACCTTAGCACCCTCGCTACCTTTTGTTCGTTCCCGTTAGCCGAACAACTTTAGAACTTCTTGCTACCTTTTTATTTGTTTCCGCCAGCCGAGCACCCAGGAGATCCTACATATTGTCATATCGATCCGTTCGACCATAGAACCAAACCTGACACGTTTATCCATACCATTATTGTATGCCAACCACAACGTCTTGCTCCACCTTGGGCTCGTCAAACCCACCTTTGAAGCCAATTCGTGTAGTTGATGCTTTTACTCCACCTTGAGAAAGAGAGCATGTATATCTGTGTATACGCATGAACGTTCAGTAACCATTTGTCTCGAACCAATTAGAGCCGCTCAAACCAGCCACCTAACCATGGGCTCTGGTACCACTTGTTGGGCGCGTACGGAAGTGTTTGACAATCCACCTGATCAAAACCAACCCCCGTCTAACGGACACCAAGCATAAGACGAAGACAAGTATATGGCGGCGACGTACGTCACCTGGACAAATCCCAACCTTTAATAACTCAGATGAAATTATAAGATTGATAAAACTCACGTTGAACCCTTTGCTCTATAGGTTCAACTCCCTCACCACTCTCAAAAAAAATAGAAGATTACAATTGAGATCACTTACCAACCCGTAGCAATCTCTCTAACCGAAGTTGATGACTCCTCGATTAGATCTTCTTCTTCCTTCTGTCTTGGATGGCAAAGTCCCTAAGAGCGAAGTACAGACTTTCTCATAGATTTTCTTGTGGACGAGCACCCCGAATCTCCATTTTGTGCTTACGAACTGCTGAAATCGATGTCGTTTCGTGAAGCTTTGGAAAACGACTTGTTGCCAAATCTGGATCCGTAGAGCAACCCCAACCTGGAGACCGACCAGCTGCCATAGGACCAACAACTGACCCTCAATCTTTGACTCATCAACATCCGTTACTTTGCCTCGACGACTCTATATCCCTCAAAGCATCTAGAAGCCCCTACTCAGTAAGTTCTCGACGATCTACCGCATGTCGAACATCCCTCGAGGCTCTATCCGATGTCTGTGGTCTGCCTATACAGCTCAGTGGCTTGAGCCTGTACATGCCACAACACAAATCTCCCTGAGCCAGTTGTTAGGAATCCTTCGTAAGCATCCAATCTTTGTTTCCAAATAGACTGTGACAACCATTATTTGCCAGCATCCCTACTGAAACCAAGTTGCAACGCAAACTCAATACATGTCGTACACCCCTAAGGACGAGCTTTTTACCAAACTCTGTTGTCAAATGTACATCACAGATGCCTACAACTGCAGCCATCCCCTTGTTGCCCATCTTCATACGCCTAAACCTACCGTCGTGGTATGATGTGAAGATCTTTCTATGTGGAGTGGCATGATACGACGCCCCTATGTCTATGACCAAGTCGCCATCATGACACATGCCACAAGGTTCCTCTGCGTCGATCGCTGCGATAATGATATCTCCAAACGCCATGAGATCCTCCTGATCGTCCTTGTCTTTGTACTTCTCAGCTTTGAGCTTCATGCAATTCCTCTTGATATGACTTCTTTCACCACAGTGATAGCAGCCCTCCTTATGGTCCACAATCGCAAGATTTTGAGAACTCTCCCCTGTCCTCGCCTATGACTTGGGTCTTCCCTTCCCGTAGGAAGCCACCAGAACGGACTCCTGCGACGATTCCACTTGCTTGCGTCGGACCTCCTCATTCAACAAGCTACTTTTGACTACCTCTATCGTGACAACTCTATCAAGTGCGGAGTTGCTCATCGACACCACTAACGTCTTCCAGCTTTCCGACAGAGAACTCAAAAGCAGTAGGGCCTGAAGCTCATTATCAATCACCATCTTTATAGCAGATAGCTGATTGATGATACGCTGAACCTCGTTCAGATGTTGTGCCACCGCGGCACCCTTCGTGTACATCGAGTTGGCGAATAAGAAATACCTTGTTGCCAGTCGTCTTTCTTTCGTACAGCGAATGCAGCTTCTCCTATAATGCTTTTACCGAACTCTCTATGGACATGTGTGTAGAGCCTAAAAATCAAGTTGTGCCTTGAATATGCTGATCAGTGATCAAGTTGTGCCCCAAAAATAAAGTTGTGCCACTGATATGAAGCTCAGAGAACAGACTATGCCACTGATCAGATTGTGCCCGATATCAGACTGTGTCCAATCTTTTTATGCCAAAATCTACATGGCATCTGACACTTAACGGTCATCATTACCTGACAATACTGACGATTGACATAACAGTGAACGAGGAAAATCTCTTCGAATTTCATGAATTGTGTCGCTCAAGAGAAGTTGGTGGACAGCTGTCCTATACACTTCGTGAGTTGTGCCCAGACGCAATCTAAACAAAATCCTTAGTTGTACCTGGGCGCAACCTGAACGACTTTTGCCCAAAAGCTGCCACGTGTGTAGGCGCAGCTCAAATCAAGCACAGTTTGACTTGTTGACTGAAGCTCACGCAACCTGATAAAGTTGAGACAACTTACATTCTAAAGCAGGATGACATGGCGCACATGCCACTAATCTCTCAAGATGTGTCTACTATCCTGTACACAACCACGCGCATCTCAATCATATGATGCCACGTATCTAAATACAGTTAGTACATGATTGACAACTGAATGAAACTTGGCACAACAGGAGGTTGGCGCAACTCAGTATGGCACAATCCAGCCTCGCGCATATCAGAATAACTGCTAAAACAATTATTTTCTGAACTATATAAATAGAGTTTCCAATCATCATCAGAGGGACACAGACAGAGATTAAGAACTTTTGCAAAATTGCTGTTGCGTTCTCTAGAGGCTACAGTCTTCAAGTTCACATAGTCCAAGGGATAAAGTGATCACCTTCTGATCAGATTCCTAAAGTTATACTTCCCCAGAATTTATTATACTTTTTACTCTTTTACAAGTTTGAATAAACAAATTTTGTTTTTGCAAATAAAATGGCGACTCTGCTGGGGACGACTTTCTCCTCCTACGAGAAAGTGATAATTCAATGTGACATTGCGTCGATCAGCAAGATGCAGAAGACCCTGGTTGTTCAAGTCAACCAGACAGCCTACGAGAATATGATCAACACCAGGAGCAACAAGTGCACGATGGCTATCGCCAAGAATAGGACTGTGTGGACTCCTAAATCTTCCACAGTCGCTGTTTCCCAGGCGCAACTTGAGTGCTCAATAACCAAGGTGCAATCCGCCTCAGTGGCTCTAGTAAAGCCTGTTTTTGTTGTTAGGGCACAATCTACTCACTCTGCTGCCCATGTACAGTCTACTACTATCTTTGCTGCCAAGGCGCAGTCAGTTTAAGCTACTATCGAGGCACAGTCTACCAATGTTGCTGCCAAGGCGCCACCAATAGTCCGTAGGACTATGGCACAACCCAAGCAATCTGCTACTCCGGCGCAACTCAAGGGAACTAGTCTTTTGTCTATTTCCTCTTCCAATTCTCAAGTTCTGAACTTAGAGAATTCATGTCCTAGTGCCAACACTAGACAGAACAAAGGAAAAAGTCCTATGACATTTTCTCAATTGGCACAATCTATGCCTAAAATGATCACACAACAGAACAAAGGGAAACGCTTCTTAGCTAACCCTATTCAAAATAAAGGAAAGCATCCTTTGGTCTTTCCTCAAACTTTCCTGGTCTATGACTCAGAAGAAGATGTATCAGATTATATTCTTGTAAACAGAGGTCCTCGAATCTCTGATACCGAAAAGAATACTAATCGGAGAGGTATCTTACCTACCCCTATGGGGTTTGGTCAAGAACTTCCTACCTTGCAAATTTTAAGATCCAAGCAAGGAAAATTGAAGGTATCACAAACAGAGACACCGGGAACAGAATTTTTAGATTTACACGATTATCTCAGTAGGCGTCAACCAATATCAACTTTGGCAAAACGCAAGAACCCTATGCCAAAGGCCAATCTGCACCAAAAGTCAAAGTTTGAAAAGAAAGACCCATCTACCTATGCTAATGAGTTGACTACATCTTTGTACACTCAAGGAACTAAACACCTGAAGAATATGAGACATGTTCCTAACATCATTAAGGAATATGTTCCTCCGACTTCTTCTCGTCCTGTGGTTGTAACTGATCTCTGGCAACGTCTTGCACAAAGGCGAAAGACTACAGGAATGTTTTTCTCACCTCCAAATCGTGCTTCAAATTGCTACTGCCAACATGAAGTTGTCATCAACTATTGTTGCCAATCGGCTCGACGATCTGTCTTCGATCGTCTGAACTATCTTCAACTCCTGGACATATAATAGAAGACGAAGATGAACTATTATATTCTTCTGTTAACATGACTTCTCAAGGCACTGGGGGTGGGAAACGTCCAAGATGTAATGCATCTCGTAATCCCAGTCAACAATACTTAGACCGGATCCATGCATCCAATGAAGGTGTCTTTCAATACACTAGATCAAAAAATCATCATTTGATCCAAGGTGTCTTTAATCAAGAAGATCACCCTATCACTCATGTGTGAGAGGACTCTCTTTCAGAGTTTGATGCAGAAAGTAAAAGTTCTGAACAAACTATCTCATCAATAGCTGTAAGAGAAGTGACAGCGTATACCATTACGGAAGATCAAGATGCCTCTACGTCAACCAACCAAGAGCAACGAATTGTTGCAATAGAAGACAAATTAAAAACCATAGCAGAAATGGTTGCAAGCATGCACACCATAATGGTTGCTCAACATACAGTGCCTCCGATTGTAAACCCTGTTACAAATCCTGAGCCTATAGCATCTTCTGTACCTGTTAGTCTGGGGGTACCGGCCCCTCAGGTTGTTTTCTGTGCCAATTCAAGCTGATCCACGTCAGTCTGGTGCTGGGGGTGGTAATTACCATGTTGTTCCTCCTCCCAACACTTCTAACCAGCCTACCAATTCTCAAACATTAGGGGGTGCAAATGAGGCTGTGATACTTCTGCGCACTCAGTTTGAGGCCTTCAAGCAGAAGGATAGCCTTTAAAGATTAGGCATAAAGCAACCATATCCTACAGAGTGGAAGGAGGTTCCATTTCCTCCTAAATATAAGCTCCCAACCATTATGCTATTTGATGGTAGCACTTCTCCAAGTCAGTACATCAATCATTTCGAAGTGATGACTGATCAATTACAGCTAAATGATGCTCTTCTACCAGAGTGTTCGTCGGTTATTTAGCCGGTGCAGCATATGACTCGTATCGTAGCCTACCTGATGGCTGTATCACTTTTTTTGCTGGTTTCAAGCAAATGTTCTTGGAACGATTTTATGAGGGAGTCAATGACATGACAATGTCTGCCATCATTAAAATTAAACAGAGGTACAATAAATCTACAGAGAGTTTCATTAAAAGATTCCGCCAAGAGGCACTCAAAATGCCTTTAGGTACTCCATCTGCTGTAACAATAGACACTTACAAATCAAACTTGTTATCTATTATTAGTATGTGGGCGGGATCTACACAATTCCAGGATTGGCCTTCTTTTATTGTTAATGCAAAGACGGCAGAAGTGAGTATCGAAAAGTTCAAGCAGTTAGGAGTCTAGATGACTCATCCTAACCAAGATAAACATTCTACACCTGGGGGTAGTAATCGCCAGAATAATCGCAAGAATAAAGAAACATTGGCCATCAATCTCAAAGGCAAAGAGTCTTTGGCTGTCAATGTTACTCAGACGACATCCACCCCATCAGCACCACTGCAAAAGTTAACTCGTCCAAAAGAAGAGTATTCTTTCGACGAAGATGATACTTTAAGCATCTTCGATTGCTTGATCAAAAGCAATAAGCTTCAGCTTCCAGAGGCAAAGCGACTAGAAGAAGTTGATAAAACTGATCACCCTAAAACTATGTTTATCACAGATTCATAGGGCATCCAACCAGAGCATGTTATGTGCTCAAGGGCAAAATCCAGGAGTTGGCCAACTCTGGAGCAATTACTCTAAGCAGGACGAGAAAATGGTGACTGCTAATGTGGTTTCTCTCTAATTCGATGATTTTTCACCACAACTCGTACAAGATGGTGCTGTCCCCATTCCAAGGACTACTCTGGAAATTGTAAATATCCCGTCTCCTCAAAATGAAGGTCTTGTTCCGATGTCAACTGACAGAGGAGAGATTATGTAGATTCATCCAGATCTGGTGGCAGAATTTGAAATGCCTTCCTCTTCTAAGCAAAAGAAGCATTCCAAGTCTAAATCCAAGAACTGTAATATGGTATCCTTTGAACCATTAACAGAAGAAGAAATCCTAATGGGCACTAGATCTGGAAAACCCTATCTTCAGGAGTATTCCAAAAATCAAGAGAACCCTGCTCCATCCCCAGATGCACTTCCTCCATCATCTTCTCCTGCTGGAGATACACCATCTGCATCCTTGCCAGTGGTCGAGCCATCTCCTCCTAAACCAACATCAGCAGACAAGGGAAAGCAATATATTCGCTTTGATAAAGCGTTGAAGAAATCATCATCTCTTGGACTTGAAAAGCCTTACAATTTTGACATATTGGCTCAATTGGCCAATACTCCAGCAAGATTGTCAATCTTTGAACTTTTACGTCTCTCAAAAGAAACTCATGAGACGTTAAGTGAAGCCTTGATGCAGGCTGACACTTGTTTGACTCTTCTTAAGAAGTCCGAAAAAAAGCCAGTCAGCTGTGCACATTGTCATAGTGTATTTGAATTAATGCCCAATATCACTTTTATACAAGATGACATATTGTTAGAAGACAATCGTCATGATCGTCCTCTCTATTTCACGGGGTATATGGACACCATGAAAGTCGACCGTATTCTGATTGATCCCGGGTCTGCACTTAGCATCATGCCAAAGTCCTTATTGGATACTTTAAAAATCTCAGTACATAATCTTTCTACAACTATCACTACCATCCTGGGATTCAACCAAAAAAGAAGTGAACCTTTGGAGAAGATACGCCTAAAACTTCAAATTGGCAATCTTCGTACAAAGGTAAGTTTCTATGTTATTGACAATCATGGCTTATACAATGCTTTGTTGGGAAGGCCATTCCTCCATGAACACAATATTGTACCCTCTACGCTCCACTAATATTTTAAATATGTGGATGGTAATGGAGAAGTCCAAAAAGAGGTTGCAGATCTGAATCCTTTCAAATGAGTTGAAGCATATTGCAATGATTCTCGTATGTACAAAGAGGAATTCATGAAGGTGGTACTAGCAATGGTCACAGACGAAGAACAGAAGAGTATACCTAATGATACTCTGGTGATTCCAGTCAAAGGACGTACCTCCTGTCCTCAGTCTTCCAAACCACTGACTATCTATCTACCTTCCCATGAGAAGCGACCTAAAGGTGATAGTCAGGAACAAAAGGAGATCATCTCTTTTGAGCCGCTTGTAATCGATCTTCGTCGTAAGAAGCTCCCTCCTCCTTTTCGTTCTTCTTCTCTCCCTCTTGTCATCAATTTCACTAAGCCTACTAAGGCTAAAGTTCCTGTTGTAAACGATGGTGTAAAATCAATAAAGCATCTCCTTTGCAGTATACTGATGTCTTTTAGTATACTCAGTGTTATCTGGATATGCTAGATAGCTTTAAACCACCTACAATAGAAGTCATATCATCTCGACGAAATGTGGTATCTCTGGATTCAATACAAGAGTCGTACTTCTTAGTACCATCTCGAAAGAAAGATGAAAAGCCTATATTCTTCAACAAAAGAGAAGAACCAAAAATCGTGCTCTATAATGATAATAGAGATGATACAGGAAGGCTACAATTACGACGCTATAGTCCACAATCTAAAGCCATCATCCGTAAAATGGGCTATGATTTCAGAACAGGTCTCAACAATGGTAAAGAAAGGAGAACCCCTCTTCGTATTGATGTTCCAAAAGGAAAATCACAACAATACCACAGTAAAATAAAATGAGGACTAGGTTATACGTCACCACTTCCAACTCCAAAACCTTCTAAATCTGATGAAGAAGAACGTTCAAACTCTTCTGATTCTATCTCATGAGATTCTGATACCAGCATCGGTCAGGTTCATAAGGTGATAGTATCTTTTAACATGGTGTCCGCCGAATTCTCAGAAGATGACGAAAGTAACATTGAAGAAGCTACTGAAATGGACCCTTGGGCACAAAGGATGGACAATCAGTGGGAACTTCGTTTTGAACAACGAGAACCACCTACTGAGGATCAACTGGTCCAAATCGATAGTAGAGAGAAAGGTGCATCACGACCAATCTTCATTAGCAAGAATCTTCCAGAGGATGATAAACAAGAATTAATTTACCTTATTCGTGAATACATTGACGTCTTCGCCTGGAGTTACGAATATATGCCAGGATTAGATCCTCAAATTGCAACTCACAAGCTTAACATATTGCCGAATGCCAAACCGGTCAAACAACAACAATGGCGATTCAAGCCTGAAATGATGGATGCAATTGATGATGAAGTCAAAAAGCTTATAGCTTGCGGTTTTATCAGAGAAGAACAACATCCTGACTGGGTGGCCAATGTCGTCCCTGTCCTGAAGAAGACCGAAAAGGTTCGAGTTTGTATAGACTTTCGGGATCTCAATGATGCTTGCCCTAAAGACGAATTCCCTCTCCCAATTACTGATGTTATGATCAACAATACATGTGGATTCGAACGAATTTCTTTCATGGATGGGTTTTCTGGACATAATCAAATCTGGATGGATCCTGAAGATGAAAAACATACTTCGTTTCGTACTCCTCGGGGTGTGTACTGTTATACGGTCATGCTGTTTGGTCTTAAGAATGTAGGTGCAACTTACCAGCGGGCTATGAGTACTATCTTTCGAGATTATTTACGAAAGACTGTCGAATGCTATGTTGACGATATTACTGTCAAAAGTCATCTCAAAGAAGATCACATTCAAGATTTAAGAACTATCTTCAATCTAATGTGCCGACATCAACTCAAAATGAACCCCACCAAGTCTTTCTTGGGTGTCTCTAGTGGTAAGTTTCTCGGTTTCGTCATTACCTCTAAGGGTATACACGTTGATCCCGAGAAGATCAAAGCCATTCAAGAGATACGTCCTCCACGCAACCTAAAAGAGCTACGAGGATTCCAAGGTTGACTTGCGTTCATCAGGCGGTTCATTTCGAATTTATCTGGATGTTGCAGACCATTTACTCAATTAATGAAGAAAGATGTATCTTTCGTTTGGACGGAAGAATGTCAACGAGCATTTGATGATATAAAGCAATATTTAATGAGCCCACCAGTTCTTGTACCACCGATCTCAGGAATAACCTTCTTAATGTATGTCCGGGCAATAGATCATTCATTGGGAGCTTTGCTAGCTCAGAAGAACAAGGAAGGCCATGAGCAAGCCATCTACTACCTTAGCCGAACGATGATTGGAGCTGAACATCATTATAGTCCGGTAGAAAAGGAATGTTTAGCCTTAATGTTTGTTGTTCAGAAGACAAGGCATTACATCATAGGCCAACATGTCATATCCCGAGTCAATCCTCTTCGAGTCTTAATGAAGAAGCCAAGTACACTCAATTCTAGGCTTGCTACATGGGCCATATTATTAGCACAATATGATATAGTTTATGTTCCTCAAAAGTCCGTGAAAGGCCAAGCACTTGCAGATTTCTTAGTAGCTTATCCTGTCCCTGAGACATCTAAACTCTATGATGAGATTCCGGACGAAACATTGGAATCAAATATGATCTCAGAAGAATTTTTTACCTGGAGGTTATTCTTTGATGGAGCTTCTATAATTAGACCTGGAGGTACCCATGTGGCTGGAGTAGGAATTGTTCTTGTTTCACCCGATGGATTAACTATTCAAAGGGCTTGTTCTTTAGATGAATCATGCTCCAACAATATGGTAGAATACAATGCTTTGCTCATCGGACTTCAATTAGCCAAACAATTAAGTATTGAATGTCTCGAAGTATATGGTGACTCTAAGCTGATTGTTAATCAGGTTAGAGGCATATATGAAGTCCGACATCAAGATCTAGTACCATACCATGAAGCGGCAACCAGGATAGCTTTTTCATTTAAAGGATTCTTCATCGAACATGTATGTGGGCATACAATACAGAAGCTGATGCCTTAGCTAACCTAGCTGTGGTATTGGCAGTTCCAGTCAAAAGACAACAGATGGTTGTTATCTCTAATTGAGAATTATTTTGTGTTGAAAACAACCACAACATTGAATTCAGCAACCTAACTGAAGTCAGTGTCCTTAGCGAGGATTGGAGAGTACATTTCATTGATTTTACAGTGCATGACATTTTGCCAGAAGATCCTAAAAAAGCTACAAGTATCCGTCGTCGATCACTTCGATTCTATTATAATCATACTACTAAGACACTATATCGAAGAACTTTTGATGGATTACTCTTGAGGTGTCTCGCTGGTGATGAAGCAAAGCAGATATTACGTGAAGCTCATGACGGCGTTTGTGGAGCACATCACCTGGTCCTAAACTACAGGATCGTATCCGACGTATGGGCTACTACTGGCCCTCTATGGTATCAGATGCTATTGATTATGCAAAAAAATATCGTGCATGTCAAATTCATGCAGATTTCATTCACCAACTGTCGAAATTTCTTCATCCAACTGCAGCCTTATGGCCTTTTGAAGCTTAGGGCATGGATATAATTGGCCCTATCAATCCTCCTTCATCTAAAGGACATCGGTTCATCTTAGCTATAACCAATTATTTTTCCAAGTGGGCAGAAGCTATACCTTTGGCTGAAGTAAAGACTAGTAGCGTTATCAAATTTATCAAACATCATGTGATATATAGATTTGGTGTCTCTCGCCGAATCATTCATGATAATGGGCCGCAATTCATCAGTCAAAAATTTAATAGGTTCTGTGATGACAACAGAATCAATAATGTCACTTCTATAGCCTATAATCCTGCAGGTAATGGGTTGGCTGAAGCATTCAACAAGACCATTATCAAACTCCTTAAAAAGTTTGTCTCTATTAACAAACTCAGTTGGAATGATAAACTTGGAGAATGTCTATGGGCATATCGCACTACTGTCCGTAACCCCACAGGTTGCATACCTTTTTCTCTGGTATATGGATGTAAAGTTGTTTTACCTTTGGAAATTCAAATTCCATCATTGAGAATCGTCATTGCTGCCACGACCCGCACCCAGTGTAAGGGCACGAGAAGTGACGAACGCCCAGCCTACGCTGCAGTGCCGACGGTAGAACGCTGTCCTGAGTCACAATATCTAACACAGTCTAAAATAAGCTCCGAATAGAGAGTAATAATAAGTAACTCAATCACAATACTAAGATGGAATAGAAAAATGAATCACAAAAGAGTCACAGATAAAAGTCTAGGTGTAAACCACCAGAATAAATCTCAAGTACAATAGTACAACTCATAAAGTCTTAATAAAGTACTAAGTCTGAGCTAGACTATAGGCAAGTCCTCAGCGACTGTGGGATCCTCCTGAGGGTCCACGTCGCCAGTGATAGAACTGGGGATTCCCAGGACCCTTCCTTTGGTGTGCGTATTGATCGATAGAAAGTTAAACAGATCAAATACATGTTCTAACCCTTCATAGGCGGAAACTAGGGTTCACGAATTATACCTGCGGCGGAAAGAAGACAAGTAATTCCTGGCAATCTCGAGCGGACGACCCCAAGATCTTCTGCACGTATTCCTTCTTCGAGTTGGACGTCGTGTGGGCAACGATCTCCCAACCTTTTCTTCTCCTTGGCAGCACTCTCTTTCTCTCCTTACGTGAATCACGAATTTAGAGAAAATTTCAGATTTCTAATCAGTAATCTGGCGGCCAGAGAATAGAGGATATATATAGACTACGGCAGGGACCATGAGGAGAAATTAGGGTTAGGCCTCCTAACGGATCTGGATATCCCGTGTTCAGCCCGAACACACAATCCAGGCCCATTAACAATAGCTCGGTCCACTAATGAGCTATTGTTGCACTACCTCTCTAATCCCAAATTATGTTTGTGGGCTCCTTTTATTATATGCTCGTTTGGCTCCCCATGTTAAGATATCGTATGTCCGTCGATCAAATTAAGTTACTGACAACTATATTGATTCGACATCATTTATCCTTAAGTAGTAACGCTCAACTTTATTTGTCATGTCGGATGTAATCCACCTGCAGGGTTTACATGACAATCCTTATGAGCTCCTTAAGAGGACATCATCAACCCGATATATCGGGACATGGATTCCATTTATAATCAACAGCCCATCATACATATAATATTATTACCCAATTCATAGAGGTTGTTGATCCATAATGAATCTCACTCTTTTATGAGTCAAAGTAATGCACATTGCATATACATGTCCGTTATTATATCCGGATTAAGAGTACAAGCATCCATAATAACAGAGGTGTTTGTTCTCTTATGTAGTCAGTACAAAGAGAACAACCTCAAGTGGTCCTGTTCAATACACACAAAGTGTACTAGTGTAAACCTATAGTCAAGATAGACTAATTCCAGATTACACTACAACCTTTCCAATAGATTGTCCAAGTCCATCTAGGTTGTGAACTATTTATATACTCCATAGAAAACTGATAATATGATCTTCTGTGTGACACCACACACCATATTCTACAATATAGAATATCAGACATTTGCATTAACACTTGCAACAAATATAATATGCAAATATTTGCCCATATGATTCTCATTCAAAATTTAAGGAAATAAGGTTACTACAAAAGTGATGCTTTTAGTATATAACCCTAACGGCCAGTGTCATCTAAGCCAATGCCATAATAGGTAGGACAGTACTCCTCATCAATACCTGTAAAATTTTTAACATGCCCAGTCAGGACGGAACGAGCACATATCTCTCATAACAGTTCATAGCAGGAATGGACATATAAAGCAAGCTATAGAAAACTATACATGAATCACTGTAAAGGAAATCAACAAAAGAGAGAATATAAACTGAGATATAATATGATAATAGAGAAATGTAACCTTCTATGTAATTCAGAGCATAAATTGGTTATGTAAACAGCTTGGGTTGCACATGGATACAGCTATGGAGTGCACATGGATACCTATTGGGGATAATGATCACATAACCAACTATACTCTCCCTGTCCCCAATCAATACACAAGGATCAATGCATGTTATTTTATTGCACATGGATAACAACTACTGTATACATGGAGCTCATATGGTCATGAGTGTACATGAATAACATATGAGTGCACATGGATAAATATGAATACATAGAGTACATGATGGCCATGATAAAGTACATGAACATGACATACTCGATGTATCAGAGAGGATAACATCGCATGAAAAGATCCATAGGGTACTAATCCGTGTAAACATCGTGTCAACATTAAGTATACTAGTCTATAACAAGAGAACATATCCAAAGAAGTATGAAAAGATCAGAGAATGTACTCGCCTGGCAAATCGAACTGCTGATGATGAGGTGTAACTAAACTGGAGCAATGTAAACCTATTTAAAATACACAAAGGTTACAACCAAGTCCACAAAATCAAAAAAATAGCTACAATGCAAGACTACATGCTTTTAGGTCCATTTTGGTCAAAGTTAACCCTCGGTCAACTCTGGTCAAACCTGGTCAACGCTAGTCAAACCTGGGTCAACTAGTCCGTCTACTAATTTCTAGGTCATACACAAAATTCTAGGTCATTTGGAGTTCGTTTGAGTTGAATTGGATCAAGTTTGACCCAAAGTTGACTTTTGTCAATTTGATCAACTTGTCGGCCAATTCGACTAAACTAAGCTCGAAATGACAAACCAAATATGTCCTAGGATTCCTATAGTCATATACACAACTACAATCTAATTTAAGAGAATTAACAAGCATAAATATATATATACATATAGGTATATACACACATGTGTATATACAATACAAACAAAACCCAAATCTAACAAAAAGTGGTGTGTGCGTGTGTATGTGCTGGTGCGTACTGAAATAGGGTAAAATCTGAGATTAAAAATAGTAAAATGCAACCATGGAATTACTCAAAATAATATACTATTTATATACATATATACAAAGTAAGAAGCTACATATATATAGATATATTTTTTTTATCTATATACACAAACGTTTAAATGGAAAGATATGCAACGATGCGAGATAAATAAAGAGTCTAAAATCTGGAAATATATCTCCCTCGACCCATTCACGATATATATACATTAGGAATGGGTTTCAACGAAATTATATATATAGTTAAATATATGCATAAAGCTATATCGAAACACATATATTCATAAATGATGGAAAAATTATGAAACAAAGCCAAAGGTTGGTTCCCATGAATCCAAATTCTCATATAAGTCCTGTAAACTCAGATTTTAGAAGCTAAGAAGCTAAAAAATCAGAATATCATATTAATTCAAAAATCAAAATCTAAAGAAAAATAACCCAACTCACACAACGACCCAAAATCCAAAATACACCAAACGAACCCACGAAACTTAGCATACACATTGGCCTCGACCCACGTGATGCGTTCGTATACTCTCGGGTTCGAAATCGTGTCTGTGTCGTGTCCACAGTACGTGTATCAGAATTTCTCGATACCGCATGGTACGCGTGCGTTCTCGCTCGTTTGAGCGCCGCATACGCAACAAAATGCCACGTGCTTATGCACATAGATGGGGGGTCCTGGGGTAGGTCTAGGACATGATGGCATGGCGACACACCGCCAAAAGCAGCGCACGCAGCTCCCGCACCCGCGCGGCCTGCTGCACGGTCGCGCATGCCCGTGCGCCCTCGTGCGCGTGGTGCCGGCCTCGCTGCTCCCTCGTCGGGCTATGCTACGACTTGGGGTTCGTCCTATGGGTCGTCTAGGTCTAGGTCAACATGTTTCGGGTCCTGGAATGTGTCTTCGTTGCGTCGTGTGCGCGCACGAAGTCTGTCTGCGCAACAAAAATGACAGGCTGAATGCACAATGGCTGAGCGGTGCACGCGTGATATCTCCGCGCTCGCTCAACGAAAAGTCATGAAATTTTACGAGCATGAGGGCAGAGGTTGCCCCCATGTGCTCACAAATTTTCACGCAAAAATACGCTATGTGCATCGCGCAATCACACGCGGACAGCAGGGCACGCACGACCTCGTGCACAGGATCCGTGCACGTGCGTCCGTTGCCCGAAACGTTGCTGAAACGATGTCAAACCCAAAACCATCTTCATGAAAGTTTATCAAAATCATATTATCTAAACATCCATGAAGTCAGAAACGAAAAACAACAACTTTCTATCCTAAGCGGTATTTCGTCGAACACGTGGCGTAAGGGACCGACACGGGCTCGATACCTCCATCAAACGGTGTCAAAATCCCACCAAATTTTGTGGAAAAGGCTAGGGCACCTATATGGATCCAAAAGTGAAGAAAAAACCAGATTTGCAATGGTAGATTAGGGTTTTACCTATTGAGTGTCAAAACTCAGTGATCGGGGCTCCTCGGTTGTCGTGTCGGCCGATTTCCCTCCAGCAAAACCCTCTGTCTCCACTCCAGAAATGCTCCAGAAGATCCTCCTCTCCTCAACGAGTGCAACGGAGTTCATTTGGGAAGAAACGGACTCCGGATAAAGGAAAAAGGTGTTTTGGAGAGATGGATCTTTTAGGGTTTCTTGGTGGAGGCTCACAATTACACAAATAATGAAAAGAGGAGGGGTGCTAGTGTATTGGGTGGCCAAGGGGGTGTCTAGGGGTTAGGGTTTCACTTGGGCCATCTCCTATTCTATTAGAAATGGGCCAAAGTCAAAAAGCTCAAAGTCCTACATGCACAAAGGCTAAATAAATAAATAAAAGCCTTAAAAATAATCTAATGCACAAAATAAATTCTAAAAATGAAAATAACAATCCTAATGCAGGGTTAGACCCCTATACAAGTCCACTAAGGTTAAACCAGTTGCTAGCACAAATAAGAGTCAACATATTCAGGAAATCACATAAAGGTCAAAATGGCTAAAATGACTGAAATATCCTTCTATGAAAAAATTGATGTTACAAATCTACCCCCCTTAAAATAATTTTGTCCTCAAAATTAAAGACAAAATTGCATGATTAAGAAAGAACAAAATCATACCTCAAGAATGGAAAAGATAGGGGTAACGTTCGCGCATCTCATCCTCTCTCTCCCAGGTGGACTCTCCTGGAGAGTGATGCTTCCAAGCTACGTGAACTAAGGGTATCGACTGGTTCCACAACACCTTCTTCCGTCGGTCCAGAATCTCAACAAGTTGCTCTGGATAACTGAGAGTAGGTCCCACCTCAATCTCAGAATGGTCCAGTATATGGCTAGGATATGCCACATACCGTCTCAACTGCGATACGTGAAATACATTGTGGACTCCCGCTAAGGAAGAAGGTAAGTCTAGTCTGTATAACACGTCCCCGACCCTTCCGCAGATAAAGAAAGGTCCGACGTAGCGTGGGCTAAGCTTTCCTCCTCCACCGAAACGAATAGTGCCTCGAGTCAGTGAAATCCTCAAGAATACCATATCTCCAACCTCAAACTGCAAAGGTCTCCGGTGGCTGTCGGCCCAATGTCGCTGTCTGTCCTACGCCACGCGAAGTCAATCCCTGATGAGCTTTACCTTCTCAGCTGCGTCTACAACCATCTCAGGTCCCGGTAAAGCTCGCTCTCCAACATCATCCAAAGACAAGGGAGTACGACATCTACGCCCGTACAACGCCTCGAAGGGTGACATACCAATGCTGGGCTGGTAACTGTTGTTGTATGCAAACTCTATCAAGTACAGGTGATCCTCCCATGATCCTCTAAAATCCAGAACACAAGTTCGTAGCATGTCCTCGAGAGTCGGAATAGTCCTCTCCGACTGTCCGTCCGTCTGAGGGTGGTATGCAGTACTGAATTTGAGCTGAATGCCCAAACTAGTCTGCAAACTCTGCCAGAAATGGGAAGTAAAGTAATTATCTCGATCCGAGACAATGCTCACCAGAACTCTATATATCCTGACAATCTGCCGCATATACAACTCTGCTAGCTTCTCCGTAGACGTCCCCACTTTGAATGGCAAAAAGTGGGCCGATTTGGTCAACCTGTCCACGATGACCCAAATCGCGTCTTTCCCTCCTGATGAATGCGGCAACCCCGAAACAAAATCCATCGTGATGTGCTCCCACTTCCACTCCGAAATGGGCAATGGCTGCAACAGTCCTCCTGGCCTCTGCCTCTCTGCCTTAACCTGTTGGCAGACTAGGCACCTGTCTACGAAGCGTGCTACTTCCCGCTTTATCCCATACCTCCATACATGCTCCTTCAAGTCTCTATACATCTTATTGGCACCTGGATGTATAGTGTACTGAGAGCGATGGGTCTCCTCCATAACCTGCTCCCGAAGCTCTCCGTTAGGCACACACAGTCTGGAACCGTGCCTCAATGTGCCGTCCTCTGTAATAATGAACTCCACATCTGCCAATCCTGCTCGAACCTGCTCTCGGATACACCGCAGAGTAACATCGTCGAACTGAGCTGACTTGATCCTCTCCATCAAGTTTGATTGAATCTGCAGGCCCCACATCTGCATCTGAACTCCTGGCATGATCACCTCGATCCCCAAACTCTCAAAATCTGCTAATAGATGATGATCCATCGTCAAGCACATAGCTACCGGATACCTACTCAAGGCATCGGTAACCACATTGGCCTTTCCTGGATGTTACTGCAATGAAATATCGAAGTCCTTTATCAACTCCAACCATCTGTGCTGCCTCATGTTGAGCTCTTTCTGTGTAAACACATACTTCAAGCTCTTGTGGTCTATGAAGATCTCCATACGCTCTCCGTATAGATAGTGCTTCCACAGCTTTAGAGCAAAAATAACCGCCGCCAACTCCAAATCATGGGTAGGGTAGTTCTTCTCATGCTGACGTAACTGCCTGGATGCATAGGCAATCACCTTCCCATGTTGCTACAAGACACAACCTAAACCCTTCCCTGAGGCGTCACTGTAGATAGTGAACCCGCCTGATCCCGATGGCAATGTCAAAATTGGGGCTATTGTCAGTCGCTTCTTCAGCTCATCAAAAGCAACCTGACACTCCTCCGACCAGACAAACTCTACGTCCTTCTGGGTCAGCCTAGTCAATGGCTCTGCAATCCGGTAGAAATCCTGAACAAACCTCCTATAGTATCCTGCCAATCCCAGAAAGCTCCTGATCTCTGCGACTGAACTCGGTACTGTCCATGCCTCAACTGCTCTGATCTTATTCGGGTCGACTGAGATCCCATCTTCGGTCACCACATGACCTAGGAAATCAACTTGATCCAAGAAGAACTCACATTTTGAGAGCTTACCGTAAAGCTGCTCCTTCCTGAGAGTCTCCAGAACCACTCTCAAATGCTCCTCATGCTCCTCTGGGGTCTTCGAATACACCAAAATGTCATCGATGAACACCACCACAAACTTGTCCAAGTACTGGTGGAACACCTTGTTCATCAAATTCATGAACACCGTCGGGGCGTCAGTTAACCCAAACGGCATCACCATGAACTCAAACTGGCCATACCGAGTCCTGAAAGTTGTCTTCGGAATGTCCTCCTTCTTCACCTTTACCTGATGATATCCTGACCTCAGATCAATCTTAGAAAATACCTTCACTCTGCTCAGCTGATCGAACAGGTCATCGATCCTCGACAATGGGTACTTGTTCTTGATCGTGAGGCTATTGAGTGCCCTATAGTCGATACACATCCGTACCGACCCATCCTTCTTCGGTAAAAAGAATACTGGCGCACCCCATGGTGAAGAACTCGATCGGATGAAGCCCTTGTCCTGCAACTCATCCACTTGCTTCTTCAGCTCCACTAGCTCACTGTTGTTCACTCTATAGACATGCTGAGATATCAGCTCTGTGCCGGGTACCAAGTCTATAGAGAACTCCACATCCCTGTCCGGAGGCAACCCTGGCAACTCCTCCGAAAACACATCTATAAACTCAACTATCAGTGGATGTGGCACACTCTGCTCCTCTGCTGAAACTCCGCAGAAAACTCCTCTGCTCTACTCTGACTCCTGCCTGGTGAACTCGAACTCTGGCTCTCCTGGCATGCTGAAAAGAACTCTACCTCCGCGGCAATCTATACTGGCATGGTGCATGCTCAACCAATCCATACCGAGTACAATATCGTAGTTCGGTAGTGGCATCACAAGCAGACTCACATCCAGTTCTCGACCTGTCACCCCCAGTTTTCAGAAACAAGGGTATTTTTATCATTTTACATTTTTGAATATTTTTAAAATTTATTTTATTATTTATGATATTATTTTGGGGTTGAAATTTATTTTATTATTTATGATATTATTTTGGGGTTATTTGAGTCGGGTTCGAATTTCAACTCAATCCGACTTGAAATGGGGACCCGGGGGGTAGTTTGACTCTAGTGGGACCCACACACTAGTTAGACATGGCCCATATGATATTAATTTTAGTCCACATGATATTAATTTTAGTTAGTAGTTAGACTAATTATTTATGAATAGGTTTAGTTTAATTAGAGACTTAAAACTAGACTAAATTGACCTCAACCTTTAACCCATTCCTAATTTAAATCAAATAGATTAGTGGAGGGCATTTTGGACATTCAAATAGGGGACACCTTACCATTTTTGGGCAGCCACCTATGGGGGGGATAAGGAGTGAGTCACTCCTTCATTCATTTGTTTTCATCCACTTTCTCTCTCTTGTTCTTCCCCAAATTAATTTAGAGATGAACCTCCATTGATTTTATCTCCAAATCAACCCCTTCTTCCACCAAATCTTCTTCATTTCTCCTCTACTCCATGGTTAGAGGGTGCTAGCCAAGTTTGGGAGTATTCGGAGCTCGTTCGTGTCCTTTTAGAATCTCTACGTGTCGGTGTCGTGTCGGAAGTATTTTTTTCTTTGAATCTCTCTTCCGGAAGGTATAATCTCTCCTCTAATCCATCCCTACATGGATATAGGAATATTTTGAACCTATAGGAATGACCCCTATTGTTGTATCTCCATTTGTGTCCATTTCGTGTCCATTTGGAGGTCATAGGAGTGTCCTTTGTGTTGTGGTTGTGTTCATGTGGGAAAACCCCAAATTTGGACACACTATGTGTTGTTGTTATGTATGAATGAATTATTACATGTTTAATCTCATATTTTTGTATTGGAGATGTGTTCTATAGTGTCTCATATATATATATATATATATATATATATATATATATATATATATATATATATATATATATATATATATATATATATATATCAAGAACTCACTCTCTACACTAATATATATATATATATATATATATATATATATATATATATATATATATATTAGTGTAGAGAGTGAGTTCTTGATATATTATGTTATATACTTGTGTTTCTTTTGTCTCAAACTACCTAAATTCGTCATAATATTTATCCACGTTTTTAGTAGCAATAGCAACTTAGAAATGTCATAACTTTTAGCTTAAAACTTTGATTTATCTCCCATTTTTTTAAAAGAACCGTATCGAAGTTAGCTTTCCAAATATATATTTTAATAAGCCAAATTCGTTCTAAAACTTTCTATAAAATTATTTGAGTGTCAGTTGTACGAAAGACGAACGCGTTTCGGTATTTTTGCGATTTCGGGAGCTTCCGGACACGAAAATGCGATCCGTTTAAAGTTTCGAAAATCTAACACAAATATCTATAACATATTTTAATCCTAGAATTTAATGAATGCTTAATTTATACAGTATTGATTTTAAGTAGAAGATTACTATACGACATATACATTTTGTATATCCTTGTATATACAAATATGTATGTATGCATGTGTATATATGTGTGTGTGTTAAGAGAATGTTATATAATATAGAGTATGCATAAATGATATAATGTATGAAAGTATATAATGTATTCAAATATGTATGTATAGGTGCATGAATGAATGAATGAATGAATGAATGAATGAATGAATGAATGAATGCAATGCATGAATGAATGGATGAAATGCAAGCATGTGGGTAATGCAAGGTATTGAAACATGTATGCAAGTATCCATATGTAAGTAAGTAACGTAATCAAGTATGAATGTATGCTATATATGAATGCCAATATGATAGGAATGTATGATGCCATATTAGCACTTAGCACCATGTTTATATGTTAAAACCCCCTTCTACATGTTGACAGTAACCCCAAACATGAATACACATAAAACCTACTTACTGTTATGAGTAAACCCTTTGATGTATAAATAAACCCTTTTGTTATGATTAATACCCACACACACACATGCTAAACCTATGCTTTACATCTTATTTTTTCTATGTGACACAATGAACCCTTGCTAAATGTTGTCCTTCTAACATAACCCCCTCACACTTGAACACATTGTACTGCTATGTACACATTGCCATATCCATATTCAAATATCACTCACTTCTTGTCTTTATGCACCTTGCTTGTAATAAAAATATATATGAATATATATGTAATGTGTGTTTGATAACTTGTATAGCTTTATGATTTTGTGTGAGTGTTAGTCTAGGCTTGGTTAGGCCTAATGAGACTTGTTAGTCTAGGTTTAGACCTAGTACTGCCTAGTTAACCTAATTTGACTAGTACGGTTGACCAGAGTTGACCAAGAGTTGACTTTGACCTAGAATGACCTAGAATCATGTAGAATGCATAGTAGAGCTTTATTTTACCATTTTGGACTTGTTGTGACTTGTGCTGTTCTAAATAGGAGCCAGACACCTCTCCTCGGACAGTACATTTCCTTTGGGCATTCAGATAGCAGGCGAGTACATTCTCTGATCATTTAATATCCTGCTTAGAATTATTTTCCTGCTTTAAATTACTTTACTTGATACTGTCACGTTGGTCACACGGATTGGTACTATATGGATCCCTTCTTGAGATGTTATCCTCAGGGAGCATCAGGTACTTCATGTTCTGTGCGTTTCACTTTCATGGCGTATCACTATGCTTCATTGGTTCATTGATCACTTATGACATGTACTCTCATGTTCACAGAGTCTTCTTTGAATCCTTATCCTATTTATTGGGTTTCCTAGAATCCCTATTTATGGGACTTCCATGTACCACCCTTTGGAGGCCTTTGTATAGAATCATAACATAACCTGGTTGGATCATTGTGTATTGATTGGGGGTACGGGAGAGTAGAAGTAGACATGTGAATAATATCCAAGTAGTGTAGCATCAGAATCAATCCATAGTGTAGCATCAGAATCATCCTATGCCATTTACATGTCTATATTGTACTCTGACTCACTAGCCACTGTTAGTTCCCTATTATAGTAGATATTTCTATTACAGTTCTCTCTCTGTTTACATACTGTATTTCTTTAGTACCTGTATCTTACTTTACTGTATGATTATATTTTCTAACCTGCTATGAACTGTTGAGATGTATTGTGCTCGCTCCTGTCCTGACTGGACCTGTTGATAAATTTTACAGATAGCCTGGAGGTTGTCTGCTAGCCTAGAGGAGATACAGTAGAGGTTGATAGATAGCTAGGGTTTTGCTTATAGCTTATTTTCAGTTGTCTTGAGTTGTATTTATGGATTACTGTATTTGAGCTTTGAGATGTATTTCTGGATTTATGTATCTTAGACACTTAGACTTCTATTTGCTGTATCTCTTTTGGATTTTATGTTTTATCTATCTTTATCATGCTCTACCTTAGATGTGATTGAGACTGTATCTGCTATGTCACCTCCATTCAGAGGGTATATACTATACAGGTACCTTTATTTTGTTAGATGTTTGACCTAGGACAGCGTTCTACCGCGACACTACGGCGTAGGCTGGGTGCTGTTACATACTCGTACCCTCACGGTGGGTGCGGGTCATGACACGGCCTTCCAAAACTACTCTTCGATCCTTGCAAACATCACTGACGAGGATAATACCACCCCCAGTCGTGATCTTATAAGTCCTAGGCAAAGGTTCAGAAGAAAGCTGGTGTGGAATGGCAAAAGATACAGACACGAAGCTATGGGAAGAACCCGAATCAAATAAAGCAAATGCGGAAAAGAGTCGATAAGAACAGAACCTGCTATCAGATCGCCTACTGCCTCGGCATCCTCCGCTGCCATGGTGAAAGCTCGCCCCTGCTGGCCCCCTCTAGTCTGCTGCTGGTGCTGAACAAACTTCTGCTCCTGAGTCGGTAAGGGTCCCCTCTGCTGCTCCACTGGTGCTTTGGTTCCTGCTCCTTGTCCTTTATGCCCGAAAGCCTCAGGACAGTCCCTCAACTGATGCTCTGATGAACCACAGAGTAGGCACTTGCCTAGCCTTTTCCTGCACTCACTCCATCTGTGCCCTGTCTTCTTACAGAAGTCACAAGTGGTGGCCTGCTGCTGTCTCGGTGCCTGCTGACCCTGCCTCTGCTGTGCCTGCTGGAATGGCCTCTGCTGCTGGAAAGACCTCTGCTGATGTTGCTGCTGAAAGTGGGGCTTCTTGGCCGGTCCTCCACTGCCGCCGGCTGCATGGGAATCACGACCTCTCTTCTGCTTCAGCTCCAGATCATCTTCTGCTGCCATGGCTCCCATCAAAATCTCCTCAAATGTATCATTCTTGTTGCTCTTGGTTAAGGACTTGACTTCCTTAACCAAACCCTTCCTGAATCTTCTAGCCTTCGCTATCTCGCTAAGGCCCTCCACAAATCTGCCCAGGCGGCAGAACTTCGCGGCGTACTCCTCTATAGTCTGGTTCCTCTGAACCAGGTTCTTAAACTGCGTCTCCAATGCGCCAAGTGCAGTATCAGGGAAGAACTTTTCCTTGAAAAGCTTCTTAAAAGCCTCCCAAGTTTGCCCTGTAGTACCAACCCTGGGGTCGGTCTGGTACCAAGTGCGGGCAAGGTCCTGCATCATACTGTCTGCTGCTTCCACTTGGAGTCTAGCCGGTATCTCTGCGAGACAGAAAATCTCCTCTATGTGCTCGATCCAGTCATCCGTGTAAAGGATACCCTCTGTACCCTTGAAGTCCCGCGGCCTCATCTTCTGGAACTCCTGAATACCTGGAGTCCTCGACTGGTATGGCTGAATCTGCCCTCCCTGAGGTTGGGCAGTCACCCTCTCCACTGCCACCATCGTTAACTGGTGGGCATTATCAATGCCCTGCCTCATGTCCTCTGACTGACGTCGCTGCGTCTCCATCATCTGCTGAATGAAAGCGAAATACTGTGCCACATCAATTGTCTCCTGGGGCGGTGGTGGTAGCATCCCCTCAACTCCTGGGGTAGTCCTCGGAGCTGGGGGAGGAGCACCCCCAAAAGTAGCAGATGGGCCCACCTGAGCTGGAACAAGAGGCACTGTGGTCCCTAGGGCCTGCTGAGTCGGACGAGAAGTAGCCGACCTCTCAGTGGTATCCCTGAGACCAGAGCGCTGCGATCGTGTCTCCACCATCTTGAAAACAGATCAAACAAGGAATCAATTACTGAAAAAGAAGCAAATTTATCAAAGAAGGACAGTTGTTTTCAAAAGGAGATAATTAACAGCAAGAAATGATAAGAGTTTTTTCTAATATGATTGAGTACCTTAACTTATATCCTATATCCTATTGCAGGCTGTAATGATACTCTAGTTCGAGTACCACTATGAATCACACTAGTTGTTATTGTGACCTACATGGGCCAGCACTAAAAATGTGCCACGACCCGCACCCAGTGTAAGGGCACGAGAAGTGACGAACGCCCAGCCTATACCGTAGTGTCAGTGGTAGAACGCTGTCCTGAGATAAGCTTCGAATGGAGAGTAATAATAAGTAACTCAATCACAATACTAAGATGGAATAGAAGAATGAATCTCAAGAGAGTCACAGATAAAAGTCTAGGTGTAAACCACCAGAATAAATCTTAAGTACAATAGTATAACTCATAAAGTCTCAAATAGAAATACAATAAAGTACTAAGTCTCAGCTAGACTATAGGCAAGTCCTCAGCGACTGTGGGATCCTCCTGAGGGTCCACGTCGCCAGTGTCATCTAAGCCAATGCCATAATAGGTAGGACAGCACTCCTCATCAATACCTGTAAAATTTTCAACATGCCCAGTCAGGACGGAACGAGCACATATCTCTCACAACAGTTCATAGCAGGAATGGACATATAAAGCAAGTTATAGAAAACTATACATGAATCGCTGTAAAGGAAATCAACAAAAGAGAGAATATAAACTGAGATATAATATGATAATAGAGAAATGTAACCTTCTACGTGATTCAGAGCATAAATTGGTTATGTAAACAGCTTGGGTTGCACAAGGATACAGCTATGGAGTGTACATGGATACCTACTGGAGATAATGATCACATAACCAACTACACTCTCCCTGCCCCCAATCAATACACAAGGATAAATGTATGTTATGTTATTGTACATAGATAACAACTACTATATACATGGAGCTCATATGGTCATGAGTGTACATGAATAACATATGAGTGCACATGGATAAATATGAATACATGGAGTACATGATGGCCATGATAAAGTACATGAACATGACATACTCGATGTATCCGAGAGGATAACATCGCATGAAAAGATCCATAGGGTACTAATCCGTGTGAACATTGTATCAGCATCAAGTATACTAGTCTATAACAAGAGAACATATCCAAAGAAGTATGAAAAGATCAGAAAATGTACTCGCCTGGCAAATCGAACTGCTGATGATGAGGTGTAACTAAACTGGGGCAATGTAAACCTATTTAAAATACACACATGTCACAACCAAGTCCACAATATCAAAAAAAATAGCTACAATGCAAGACTACATGCTTCTAGGTCCATTTTGGTCAAAGTCAACCCTCGGTCAACTCTGGTCAAACCTGGTCAATGCTGGTCAAACCTGGGTCAACTAGTCCATCTACTAATTTCTAGGTCATACACAAAATTCTAGGTCATTTGGAGTTCGTTTGAGTTGAATTGGATCAAGTTTGACCCAAAGTTGACTTTTGTCAATTTGGTCAACTTGTCGGCCAATTCGACTAAACTAAGCTCGAAATGACAAACCAAATCTGTCCTAGGGCTCCTATAGTCATATACACAACTACAATCTAATCTAAGAGAATTAACAAGCATAAATATATATATATATATATATATATATATATATATATATATATATATATATATATATATATATATATATATATATATATACGTATAGGTATATACACACATGTGTATATACAATACAAACAAAACCCAAATCTAACAAAAAGTGGTGTGTGCGTGTGTATGTACTGGTGCTTACTGAAATAGGGTAAAATCTGAGATTAAAAACAGTAAAATGCAACCATGGAATTACTCAAAATAATATACTATTTATATACATATATACAAAGTAAGAAGCTACATATATATAGATATATCTATATACACAAACGTTTAAATGGAAAGATACGCAATGATGCGAGATAAATAAAGAGTCTAAAATCTGGAAATATATCTCCCTCGACCCATTCGCGATATATATACATTAAGAATGGGTTTCTTATATATACATTAAGAATGGGTTTCTTATATATATATATATATATATATATATATATATATTTTTATATATATATATATATATATATATATATATATATATATATATATATATATATATATATATATATATATATATATATATATTTATTTATTTATTTATTTATTTATTTAATTAATTAATTATTTATTTATTTATTTATTTATTTATTTATATATATATAGTTAAATATATGCATAAAGCTATATCGAAACACATATATTCATAAATGATGGAAATATTATGAAACAAAGCCAAAGGTTGGTTCCCACAAATCCGAAAACTCATATAAGTCCTGTAAACTCAGATTTTAGAAGCTAAGAAGCTAAAAAATCAGAATATCATATTAATTCAAAAATTGAAATCTAAAGAAAAAAACCCAATTCACACAACGACTCAAAATCCTAAATACACCAAAAGAGCCCGCGAAACTTGGCATACACATTGGCCTCGACCCACGTGATGCGTTCGTGTACTCTCGGATTCGAAATCGTGTCTGTGTCATGTCCACAGAACGTGTATCGGAATTTCCTGATACCGCGTGGTACGCGTACGTTCTCGCTCGTTTGAGCGCCGCACACGCAACGAAATGCCACGTGCTTGTGCACATAGCTGAGGGGGTCCTGGGGTAGGTCTAGGACACGATGACACGGCAACACGCCGCCGAAGCATCGCACGCAGCCCCCGCACCAGCGCGGCCTGCTGCGCGCGTGCGAACGCCCGTACGCCCTCGTGCGCGTGGTGCCGGCCTCGCTGTTCCCTCGTCGGGCCATGCCGCTACTTGGGGTTCTTCCTATGGGTTTTCTAGGTCTAGGTCAACATGTTCCGGGTCCTGGAATGGGTCTTCGCTGCATCGTGTGCGCGCACGAAGTCCGTCTCTGCGACAAAAATGACAGGCTGAATGCACAGTGGCTGAGCGGTGCACGCGTGATATCTCCGCGCTCGCTAAACGAAAATCATGAAATTTTACAAACATGAGGGTAGAGGTTGCCCCCACGTGCTCACAAATTTTCACGCAAAAATACGCTCTGTGCATCGCGCAATCACACGCGGACAGCAGGGCACGCACGGCCTCGTGCACGGGATCCGTGCACGTGCGTCCGTTGCCCGAAACGTCGCTGAAACGATGTCAAACCCAAAACTATCTTCACGAAAGTTTATCAAAATCATATTATCTAAACATCCATGAAGTCGGAAATGAAAAACAACAACTTTCTATCCTAAGCGGCATTTCGTCGAACACGTGCCGTAAGGGACCGAGACGGGCTCGATACCTCCATCAAACGGAGTCGAAATCCCACCAAATTTCGTGGGCAAGGCAAGGGCACTTATATGGATGCAAAAATGAAGAAAAAACTAGATTTTCAATGGTAAATTAAGGTTTTACCTATTGAGTGTCAAAACTCAATGATCGGGGCTCCTCGGTTATCGTGTCGGCCGATTTCCCTCCAGCAAAACCCTCCGTCTCCACTCTAGAAATGCTCCAGCAGATCCTCCTCTCCTCGATGAGCGCAACATAGTTCGTTTGGGAAGAAACAGACTCCGAATGAAGGAAAAAGGTGTTTTAGAGAGATAGATCTTTTAGGATTTCTTGGTGGAGGCTCACAATTTCACAAATGATGAAAAGAAGAGGGGGTGCTACTGTGTTGGGCGGCCAAGGGGGTATCTAGGGGTTAGGGTTTCACTTGGGCCATCTCCTACTCAATTAGAAATGGGCCCAAGTCAAAAAGCTCAGAGACCTACATGCAAAAAGGCTAAATAAATAAATAAAAGCCTTAAAAATAATCTAATGCACAAAATAAATTCTAAAATTGAAAATAACAATCCTAATGTAGGATTTGACCCCTATACAAGTCCACTAAGGTTAAACCAGTTGCTAGCACAAATAAGAGTCAACATATTCAGGAAATCACATAAAGGTCAAAATAGCTAAAATGACTGAAATACCCTTCTATGAAAAAGTGGATGTTACAATTGCTAATGAGCTTACTACAGATAATAATGATCATCTTCTACTTCAGGAATTGGAGGCACTCGACGAGAAAAGGTTATTATCTCAACAGCATATCGAACTTTATCAGGTCCAGATTTCAAAAGCTTTCAATCGCAAAGTCAGAGTGTGAACATTTCAAGAAGGCGAGTTGTTTCTTACAGTCAGACGTCCTATGACTATGACATATATGAGCAAAGGCAAGTTCGAGGCAAAATGGGAAGGACCGTATGTGATAAATAAAGTCTTCTCTAATGGAGCCTATCAATTAACAGATATGGATGGCAGAGTTACTATGATGCCCATCAATGGCAAATTTCTCAAGAAATATTATGTATAAAGACAAAATGTACTTTATTTTCAGAGATATGATGTAAATAAAAGTTCATTTTTATTCAAAAGCAGAATGGAATTACATAATATTAAGGACGGGGATGAGGCCCTGACCCTTCTTGATTAAATACAAAGTTCGCCAACCGTTCAAACATCTCATTGTCTAAACGCACCAAGAACTCACAAATAGCCATCCTCAATGCCTCTTCTTTGGCAGTTTTTCTAGGCTCCACTAATTTGGAGATCAAATCTTGTCCTGGTGTAGGAGGAACGGTTGAGCCTTCGCCCCTTTCTTTTTGAGAATGTACTGGAGGCTCAGCAGGGGAAGTCTTGATTTCTTCTTCAGTCTTCGGAGCGATCAAGTCTTTGGAAGACATTTTTTTCTTGTACAGGAAGAAAAGAGATTGACAATTTATAGGCAGAACAATTAAGTAATCAGCCTGGAGAATTGATATGACTTTTGGAAAGAGGTACAACTGTTTGTTCATTTCTAACGGTTCATTCATAACCAACTCTTCATCTTCCCTTCTTCGAAACCGACGTGCTTGATTCATTTGCTTTCTTCTTCAAAAATTTAAATGACCATTCATTCATTCAATATTTCTTCTTCGGAAATTGAAATGAATGATCATCCATTCATTCATCATAATGAAAGGTCATATCTTTTACGAACTTGAATTCCAAATATTCACATCAAAACAACTTGCCACATTTGTAATCCTCTCTGGATTCTGTTATCTATGACAGCATAGCAAAATCAAATTATAAAAAAGAGAATAATGAGACAATTATTTCTTTATTCCTTCTTTAAAAGCGTAGATACATCTTGATGAAAATCTATTACATCTTGGATTTTCATTCTAATGAAGGTCTATTACATCTTCGAATCTTTCCATCGATAATGAAGGTCTATTACATCTTTGGATCTTCTTATTTGTTGATGGCAATTCCTTGTCGTCTCGACCTGAAGCAACGAGTCAGACAATGGAATTAACTCTGGTCTTCTCTCTGAGAAAAACAAGAGAAGAACCATAGAGTACAACAGCCCAAAGATGAGCTGCTGTTAATACAACTGGTGGAGAGAAGACAGCCCGCCAGGGGAACCTAGGAACGAGATCACCCTTGTGATACAATTCCTAGTTCTGCGTCTTCACCATCCAACTCCCATGTATAAAGGCTCTTCCTACCATCTGAGGAAGACCCTTCTTAACATGAAGTATCCTAAGCTGTCTGATTTGAGTGTCAGAACCACATGAGCTGTCTGATGTGGGTGTCAGAAGAATACTCTCTGCAATATCCAAATCACCAATGCCAGTTCTAAAGAAGCTCGCTAACCAAGTCCCTGCAAATATCAATAAAACATGAGAACTTAGCAGAATCTATCAGCAGTATGCGCCTACAAACAGGCGCACTGTCACTACCACATTTCTAGTTTGAGGGTATTTTTGTCATTTTTAAGGTTATTTGAATTTATTATAATTTATTTGAATTTATGGGAATTTTTAGGATTTATTTTGGAATTGTTTGAATGAGGGTTGACTAGGTTGACTTTGACTAGCTTTGAGTTGGTAGACTAACCTAGAAGCTAACCCTAGTTGTGTTTGGACTTGGTTAGGTCATGTAACCTTAGTTAGACTAGAGTTAACCTATGGTTTAGTCATTAAACTCAAGATTAAAATAGAAGGCTTTTAGACACAAGTCATGACTTGTGGTTTTGAACCATTTATTAATGACTAAGCCCAACCCATTAGCCATGAGCTAACCCTAACCCTAATTCATGTTGGCCGGCCACATACACTTAGCCTAGGGATTTCCACCTATAAATAATCTCCTAGAAATTAGGGCTAGCTTCCTTAGAATTTCTCAAGTTTTAGAAAGAGGTAAGTCTCCATCTTCAATAATTCATAGAAATTCCATTTTATCTCCTTTTTCCCTCAAATCAATTGCATTAGATCCTAATTTTAGTATACTTGTTGTTTGTGGTATTCAATCTCAATTTGTGAGCAATTTGAAGAAGTTTGCTAGCAAGGAGGAACCCCTCTATTGGAAACTTTTCTTGTATTTTGACACCAATAGGTAAATCTATATAAACACCATTAAAATTCTAGTTTCTTTGCATATTTGGAAAGCCTTAGGTCTACCTTAACTATAGGTATGCCTAGACCTAGGTTTTGTGTCCATTTCATGTCCCATTTGGACACGTATCAGCCATGGGTTTTGGGTGTTTGATGAAATGCCCCAATGGGCATTTCGATCTGTTTTTGTGAAAGTAATTGAATAGAAAATTGTGTTTTGGTGTTGCTTAGGGGTTCCCAAGTGTCTGAGTCAATTTTAAGGTCATTTCGTATCGGTTTGGGACACGTGCATACGCGGGTGCACACGCGCGCGGGGGCAGCGTGCGTGTCCTGCTACTCGGGGTAGATTCCTCACTAGACATAGCACGAGGACACGTGGGATTTTAAGGACACGTTGGGGCAGTATCTGATACGACACTCCCCAAGTGGCATGACCCCTCGTATCGTGTCGGACACATTCTCCTGCCCGTACTGGAATTTTACTGACTGTATCAGTCGGGTTTCGTGCACTGATACGTTGTTCGTATCTCTTCTGGACACGTCGTGGACACACTTCGTGGACACTGACACACTCACCTAGACCTAGTCTAACTCTAGACTCGAACACTTGGTCTCTCGTGTTTTGCATCGAGCCCAATGTGGCTCGACATGGCCGCACGAGGCCTGCTATTCACTGTTTTCTGATACATTGGTTTTTATGTGTTTGGACACTTCGTGTCCACTCTAGTGGACACGAATGGCTTTCTCTAGTACACCCACACATGTGACACCTATTACCAACCTATAATTTCATATTTTGGTTTGTTTTTATGTGTTAATTCCTATTTACCCCATTTCGAATTCATGAACATTCCAGTTTTGTTCCAGTTTTCATATTTGAACTTGGTAGTCGATTTTACCCATTTAAATGTTGATTAAATATTGGTTTAAAACCCTAAAGTAGTTCTCCTACTTGTAATCTAACTATGGGTCGAAAATGGGGTTTTGAATGTATAGACTGAATTTGTAAATGAATCGGGTTCCCTTCCTTCCTTCCTCTGTTAAAACTGAAACTGTATGATAATGATATTGGTTTCCTTTCCTTCCTTGTTTGCTAACTACCCACAGTCCATTGAATCACACACACCCTACTTATTCCTGTCATCGTTGTTCACTATCTCACACACACATACACAGTTTGACATCACCCTCACATTGTCTTCTCTCACTCACTCATTTATATTTCACACACTCTATATATGTTCACTGTTTCCAGGTTTGAATACAATGTACATTGTTCACTGATTTTCCTATTTCCTATTGCATACCACACTGTTTTACTCACTCCCTAACACACAGCTACACACACACTCTCTTGACACATAGACACACACACACATGCCTCCCATCTCTCTATATACACATGTATGCATATATTATATATGAATATCTATATATATGTATGTAATATATGAATGTGTGAATAATGTATATGTATGTATATCTAATAATGTATATAATGTATTACGTATATATGTGGATACATATATGTAGGGTGCACCATTATATATATATATATATATATATATATATATATATATATATATATATATATATATATATATATATATATGTATGTGTGGTATACACATAGGTAGCCATATGTGTGTATATATATATATATATATATATATATATATATATATATATATATATAAAATATATATATATATATATATATATATATAAAAAAAAAAAAAAAATATATATATATATATATATATATATTTATATATTTTAATATATATATATATATATACTATGGGATTCCATGTGTAGGCCTAGATGCAAACTAGGTTGTGTGATATTTGGTTTTGACCTTTTGTTGAATAGGTTGTATGGACTTGGTATGCTAGCATAGGCTAGTTTAGCTTTGATTAGACTTGTATGGACTAGTTAGACCTAGAATGACTTGTTTGACCTTGTTTAGACCTAGTTTGGCTAGTTTGACCATAGTTGACCTAGGTTTGACTTCTTGGTTGACCAAGAGTTGACTTTGGCCTAGATTGACCTAAATTCATGTAGAATGCATTGAATTGCATCTTGTTATCATTTTAGACTTGTTGTGACTTGTGCTGTTCTGATTAGGAGCCAGACACCTCTCCTCAGACAGTACATTTCATCCGGACACTCAGATACCAGGCGAGTACATTCTCTGATCATTTCATATCCTGCTTAGAATTATTTTCCTGCTTTAAATTACTTTACTTGATACTGTCACGTTGGTCACACGGATTAGTACTATATGGATCCCTTCTTGAGATGTTATCCCCTCAGGGAGCATCGTATACTACATGTTCTGTGCGTTTCACTTACATGGTGTATCACTATGCTTCATTGGTTCATCGATCACTTGTGACATGTACTCTCATGATCACAGAGTTTTTCTTGAATCCTTATCCTATTTATTGGGTTTCCTAGAATCCCCATTTATGGGACTTCCATGTACCACCCTTCGGGGGCCTTTGCATGGAATCATAACATAACCTGGTTGGATCCTTGTGTATGATTGGGGGTACGGGGGAGTAGAAGTAGACATGTGAATATATCCAAGTAGTATAGCATCAAAATCATTCCATAATATAGCATCAGAATCATCCTACGCCATTTACATGTCTATATTGTACTCTGACTCACTAGCCACTGTTAGTTCTTTATTATAGTAGATATTTCTATTACAATTCTCTCTCTTGTAGGTCCTAAAAAATCAAGTTGCACCTATCAAAAAAGTCAGAAAATCAAGAAATACAACTTTCAAATGAACTGCGCAGACATCAGATTGCGCATCCTTCAAATTGCGCACACTAGACTGCGCACACTCTCAAGCGCGCAGGCTGACGTGGCAATGTCATCATTACCTGACACAATCAAATCTTCTGACAGCTGACAGCACGAAGAACGAGGAGACTGTTCGTTTATTGTGCCGCACAGCGCTCGAGAACTGCTGGACAGCTGGCAGCGCAATCGGCCAACCACTCTGTGCGCATTCCATGCATGCGCAATCTGAAGCCAGCGTAATTCAGGATGCGCAGTCTATCAATACAACTGACAAAATACACGTGGCATTCATGCCATCAATTGCTCACTACGTGGCAACTGTCTATGCACGATCATGCGCATTTTAGTCAAAAGATGCCATGTGTCCAAGACAGTTGGACCACGATCCAACAACTGCCTGCGCAGTCCACAGTTGTACAATCCAATTCATGTGCAATCTAGCATGCGCAGTCCAGAATAACTAAAAGTTAGTTATTTCCAGAACTCTATAAATAGAGTTTCAAGTCTTCATTCATGGAGATCAGATCATAGAGAGATCAGACATAAAAGTTCAGAAATATCAGAGAGTCCAGGAGTTCTTGCCCAAGTGCTGTTGCATTCTTCCGAGGCTTTTGCCTTCAATTCTCCGAGGCTTTTGCCTTCAAGTCAACTTCAGAGGCTATCGTCTTCAAAGTTCACATCGTTAAAGGGATAAAGCAATCGTCATCAAGATTGGATTCCTACAGTTGTACTTTTCCAGAATTCTTGTAATCTTCTTTACATAGTCTGTATCAATAAAGTTTTATACTTTTGTTTTTGCAAACAAAATAGCGGCTCTGCTGGGGACGACTTTCTCCTCCGACGAGGAAGTGACAACTCAATGTGACGTAGCGTCTATCGGGAAGATGCAGAAGACGCTGGTTGTGAAGATCAACCAGACAGCCTACGAAGCCATGATCAACTCCAGGACCACCTCTCGCACTGCAACAAGTTCTGCCACGAGCAAAGTGCGCCCAGTGTGGGTCCCCAAGACTGCTGCATAATCTGGCAGTTCTAACACCAAGGCTGCTGCACAATCTGTGGCGCAGTCTACTCCAAAGACTGTTGCACAGTCTGCCAGCAAGACTGTTGCGTAGTACAAGGCTTCTGTCACTAAGCCTGCTGCACAATCTGCCTCTGCCATTGCTGTGCAGTCTGCTATGGCCAGTGCACAAAAGACATCATATGATGCATTGGCTAAGTGTAAAACTCCTCTGCCTCTGGCGCAGTTGGTTGCCAATCTTCCTGCGCAAACCAATGCTCCAGCAACCAAAGTACATCCTAAACACCCTGTGGCAAGGACTTCTGATGCACAAACCACAGTTTCTGTGGCCAAAACCAGTGCACTCTCTGCCAGAGTTACTCATGCGCAAGTGGCCAGTGCACCATCAACCTATGTGCAAAGCATGCCTGTGCAATCCAAGAGTGACAGCCTTTTGGCTAAACTCTCTTCTTCTCATAGCAAGGGAAAAAGCTCTGCTCTTCCTCCCAAACACACTGTTGCTCCTGCGCAATCCACTCGGGGTAGTCCTTTGGTTATTCCTCTTCCTACTCAGAACAAAGGAAAAGGCCCGTTGGTCTTTTCTCAAACTTCCTTGTCCCATGACTTGGAAGACAGCAGAGGGAAACGCTCTTTAGCTAACCCTTCTTCACAAAACAAAGGAAAAGGCCCTTTGGTCTTTTCTCAATTTTCTTCAGTCTTTACCGTAGAAGATCAACCTGAACGTGCTTCGGCACCAGTCAGTACAAGAATTCCTTCAAACAAAGGCTCTTCTTCCCTTCATATTAAGAGAGCTTGTATTGATCAAAGAGGTATTCTGCCTACCCCGGTAGCAGAATTCCAAGATCTCCCGACTCTCAAAATATCTCGATCAAAATAGGGAAAACTACTGGTGTCTCAAACAGAAACCCCTGGAGGTGAATTTGCAGATCTAAGAACTTAGCTCAACAGACCAACTTCGGCAAAACGTAAACAGCCAATGCCGAATACCAAACATCATCAAAGACAAACTTCCAGGGTCAAAAATCCCAACACCTATGCCAATGAAGTGAGCACTTCCTTGTACACTCAAGGGACAAAACATTTGAAGAATCGGAATCATGTTCCAAATATTGTCAAAGATCAGATCCCTCAAACTTTTGACCTCCGAGAATATCTCAGGCAAAAGCGGGATGACGTCTCAACACCTCCAGTTCCATCATCTGATCATCATTGCAATCATAAAGTCATCATCCAATGTTGTTGTCAAACAACAAAACAATTTGTCTTCGATCGTTTGACTTTCACAAACTCTGAAGCTATGTCAGAAGATGAAGATGAAGTCTTGTACGCTTCTATCAACATGACTTCTCGAGACACTGGGGGTAGGAAATGCTCTAAGCATGGCAAACCTCGCAAGCCAAGCCAGCGGTATTTAGACCTACTCCAAGAATCTTCTGAAGGAGTATTTCGACATACCCGATCCAGAAGCCGAGACTCAATCGGTCAAAGGAATCTTTTTCAAGACCCTTCTAGTCATCTACCTACTTCTCATTCAGGAGACGACTCTTTCTCTGACTATGATATATATAGCGAAACCTCCGAACAGACAGTATCTTCCACTGTACCAAGAGAAGTGACAGCTTATGTTGTCACTGATGATCCAGATGCTTCAACTTCAGCAAATCAAGAACAGCGAATAGCTGCATTAGAAGACAAGCTGAAAACCATGGATGAAATGGTTGCTAGTATACATTCTATCATTGTGGCACAATATGTCACACCACCGACTGTACCTGCTATAAGTCCTGAGATCATAGCATCATCGATACCTGTCAATGCTGGGCTGGGGGTAGTGTCTCCTCAAATGCCTCATGTACAAGTAAAAGTTCAAACTATACCCAGTCAATCAGGGGCTGGGGGTAGTGCTTACAACGATGTTCCTCCTCCTACCACTCTGACTCAACCTGCTCCTTCTTCATCATCAGAAGATGCCAATGAAGCTGTCAAACTCTTACGTACTCAGTTCGAAGCTTTTAAAGAGAAAGACAACTTTCAGAGACTGGGAATCAAGCAGCCCTATCCAGTTGAATGGAAAGAAGTCTCATTTCCTCCTAAGTACAAGATTCCGACGATCTCTCTATTTGATGGCAGCACTTCCCCTAGCCAATTCATCAATCATTTTGAGGTAGTGACCGTTTAACTCCAACCAAATGACGCTCTTCTTACCAGAGTATTCGTCGGCTGTTTAGCCGGCGTAGCATACGATTGGTATAGAAGCTTGCCCGATGGTTGTATCACTTCCTTCTCGGGTCTCAAACAAATCTTCTTGGAACGATTTTACGAGGGAATCAACGACATGACTATGTCAGCCCTTAATAAAATCAAGCAAAGACACAATGATGTTGGCCCAATGATTGTATCATGTTTTTGAATATGGTTAATATGTTAAGTTTAGCATTTCATTATCACTAATTTTTATACTATCGCTATAGCATTTCTACTTATACTTATACCTTTGGTGATATGTTCCTATTGGTTTATATATTAGTGATATGAGCTTATCTATCTTAAATTTAATCGGGTTGCCAAAATCAAAACTATGTTTTTGATTGTGGTCATTCAATTAAGTTTAATCATTATGATATCACTAACATTTATGCTATCACCTTAGCACTTATACTTAAACTCAGCATTGTCCTAATGTGCATTAAACTTATCATACTTGCTACTATGTATATTGCGTTGTTCGTCTAACATGTACATGCAGAAAAGTAATCAGCACGATCAATGTGGACATATGCAATGAAGAAATTATGGTGGGCCAAAGACGACGGATCCCACAAGATTTCTCTGAACCACCCGACGACATCTCCAGATCCCACAAGATTTTCACAAACTGGATATCTTTGGACAGCTGCCACCAAGAAAAAAGCCAGCACCTATCAAAGGAAGAAGCCAAGCCATGCCATCATCATTTCAAGACTCTGAAGAAGCCTGCACCTGCTACAGTATATCTGGAGTCTGTAATGAGTCTTAGGAATTATTGTAAACACAAAAAATGGATGGCAAAATCGAAAGCTAGGGTAGAAATTAGCCCAGGATCATTTTTGGATGCAAACCGACATACCGGAGGTATACCGGTCTATACCGACGGTATACCGATTTTGTTCACAGAAAGTTTCTGTCTAACAAAATCGGCATACTGACGGTATACCGGATCATACCGACGGTATACCAGTTCAGTAAGTTGAAATTCCAACGGTCGGATTTCGAGCATTAAATGATCCCAACGGCTATATTTCGAGCCGTTGCAATCCCAGACCGGTATACCGACGGTATGCCGGATCATACCGGCGGTATGCCGGTTCGTGACTGAAAAGTTGTCTTTGGCTCTTTTCAATGCTTTGGTTATAAATAGCCTTGAACCCCTTCATTCAAGGTTGATGCTTTGAGCCTAAAAATATCTAAACCACCAAAGCCTATCCACAAACAACTCTACAATGCTTTCATTTGCCATCCACAAATTGTGTTAGAGTTATTGAGTTGAAAAGTGAGATCTTCATCTTATTGTATAAGGAGATCAAAACCTATTGTAAAAGGTTGAAGTTGGAGAGTCTTCGTATCCAAACTCTCGGTTGAAGTTGGAGAGTCTTCGTATCCAAACTCTCGGTTGAAGTTGGGGAGTCTTCGTATCCAAACTCTCGGTTGAAGTCGGAGAGGCCTTCGGATTAAATCTCTCGTGTAAGAAGTTGGCGAGTTCTTCGGATCCAAACTCGTGTGTAACTATTTGCTCAAATAGTGGATTAAAGTCGGAGAGAGTTCCGGGACTGGAGTGCCTCTTGGGAGGATACCAGGTATATCGTGTGTCGGTATTGTTATTGCTTCTTCTCTTGTACTTATATTTTTAAATTGTCCATTAACTTGTGCTAAGTGCTTGATTAGTTAGCGTGACCCTATTCACCCCCCCTCTAGGGTTCCAACATATGAGACTACTGAAAGTTTCATTGAAAGGTTCCGCCGAGAAGCCTTGAAGATGCATCCAGGGACTCCGGCTGCTGTCACCATTGACACCTGTAAGGCAAATCTTTTGCCTATCATCAGTATGTGGACAGGTTCGACTCAGTTCCAAGACTGGCCATCCTTCATTGTCAACGCCAAAGCTGTTGAAGTTAGCGCTGACAAATTCAAGCAGTTAGGGGTACAAATGTCTAAACCCAACCGGGATGAACATCAGACTTCAAGTGGCGGTAATCGCCAGAACAACTGCAAGAACAAAGAGACTTTGAACATCAACTTGAAAAGCAAAGAGTCTCTGGCTGTCAATGTAGCTCCGCCTACATCCACTTCCACTCCTTCTGCATCTCAACCGAGAGAACCTCATCCTAAAGTAGAATACTCCTTTGACGAGAATGACACTACAAGTATCTTTGATTGCTTAATCAAAAGCAACAAAAACCAACTCCCAGACCCAAAGAAACCTGATGAAGTCGGTAAGACAGATCATCCCAAATATTGTGTCTACCACAGATTCATTGGACATCCTACTCGAGCATGTTACATGCTCAAAGGCAAAATTCAAGAGCTTGTCAATGCTGGTGTCGTCACTCTACAGCAAGATGAAAAGACTGTTACCGCAAACATGGTTTCAGTCCAGTTTGGTGACTTCCTTCCACAGATGGTACAACATGGTGTCATTCCTATTCCCAAAGCTACTCTTGAGATTGAGAATCTCCCTCCTCCACCAAATGAAGGTCTCGTTCCCTTGTCTCTTGACAATGGCGAGATTATGTGGATTCATCCACATCTTGCTTCAGAGTTTGAGGTTTCTTCTTCTTCCAAGAAGAATGACCGCTCCAAAGAAAAAACAAAGATTTGCAACATGGTGTCTTTTGACCCCATAGTTGACGAAGAAATCTTACTAGGCACCAGATCAGGAAAAGACTACTTGAAGGAGTATCCTGAAGCTCAAGAGAATCCTGCCTCTTCTTCTGAACCTGCTCCAGTACAAACTACTTCCTCTGAAGAGATCCCTTCTACATCCTCACCAGTTGTAGTACCCATTCCTCCCAAGCCGACGACAACTGATAAAGGCAAACAACAAGTCCGTTTCGACAAACCTTTGAAGAAGTCATCTCCTACAGGACTTGAGAAGCCTTATAACTTTGATATATTGGCTCAGTTAGCCAATACGTCGACTCGGCTGTCTATATTTGAGCTCTTACGCCTTTCCAAAGAGACTCGAGAAACTTTGAGTGAGGCCCTCATACAAGCAGACACTTGTCTAGCCCTTCTGAAGAAGCCTACAACAGAGCCTGTCTCTTGCCTTCATTGCCATAGTGTTCTGGAATTGATTCCAAACATAACTTTCACACAAGATGACATGTTAATGGAAGACAATAGGCATGATCGTCCTCTCTACTATACAAGGTATGTCGATTCGATGAAGGTCGATCGTATCCTGACAGATCCAGGGTCTGCTCTCAGCATTATGCCAAAGACAATGCTCGATGCTCTGAAGATCCCTGTGCATAGTCTCTCCAGTACAATCACTACTATACTTGGATTCAATTAGGGGAGAAGTGAACCTTTGGGCAAGATTCGTCTAAAACTCCAAATAGGCAATTTTTGCACAAAAGTGACCTTCTATATCATAGACAACCATGGTTGTTCTTATAATGGTCTTTTGGGGAGACCATTCTTACATGATCACAACATTGTTCCCTCAACTCTCCATCAATGTTTTAAGTATGTTGATGACAATGGAGAGGTACAAAAGGAGGTTGTTGATCTTTATCCCTTCAAAGGTGTTGAAGCATACTGCAATGATGCTCGTATGTACAAAGACGAATTTTTGACGGTTGTATTGGCTTTAGACACTGAAGAAGAATCAGAAGCAATGCCTAAGAATACCCTCATCATACCTATCAAAGGGCGGGTTTCTCATCCTCAATCTTCCAAACCACTGGCTATTCACTTGTCGATCCAGAAGCAATCAATGGATGATAGTCAAAGGGAGCTCACCTCTTCTGAGCCACTTATTATCGACTTACGTCGCAACAAGGACAAAAAGTAGCTCACTTCTTCTGAGCCACTTGTTGTTGATTTAACTCATAACAAGGATAAAAGGGAGCTCACCTCCTCTGAGCCACTTGTTATCGACCTCCGTCGTAACAAGCTACCTCCACGTTCTTCTTCTCCCCCTCTTGTAATCAATCTGACCAAGCCTGCTAAGGCTAAAGGTCCTGCTGTAAATACAGATGTACATATCAATGAAAAAGTATCTACTTTCCAGTATACTGATGTCATTTATCATACTAAATGTTATTTGGATATGTTAGATAGATTTCGATCATTTACAATCGGAGTTGTACAATCTCTTCAAACAGAAATCTCATTTGAAGATCCAGATGATTCATACCGTATTGTTCCTTCTCGAAAGAAAGGCGAAAGTCCAATACTTTTTAGTAAAGGACCGGAACAACAATTCAGCTATACGGATGAAAGCAAGAGTAACGATACAGGACATCTTCAACTCCGTCGTTATAGTCAACAATCAAAAGACATCATCCGAAAGATGGGTTATGACTTCAAGAGTGGCCTTAATTACGGTAAAGGCAGACGAACTCCAATCCGTACGACCGTTCCGAAAGAAAAGTCAGAGATGTACTATAGCAAGACCAAAAGAGGTCTCGGATATGCTTCTCCTCCAATGTTATCCCCAGCAATTTCCGACTCTGATAGTGGAGAGCATTCTAATTCTTCTGATTCCATATCATGGGATTCTGACACGAGCATTGGTGAAGTCCATCGAGTGGTTGTATCTTCTAACATGGTCTCCGTCGAACTTCCAGACGGATATGACGAAGACATTGAAGAAAATCCCAAAACTGATCCTTGGGCTCAACAGATGGACAATCAGTGGGTACTCCGATTCGAACAAAGAGAACCCCCTACCGAAGATCAATTAGTTCAAGTTGATGCAGGAGAAAGCGGGTCACCTCGTCCAATATTCATCAGCAAGAATCTTCCAGAGGCAGATAAACAAGAATTGATTCTTCTTATTAAAGAATACATTGATGTCTTTGCCTGGAGTTACGAAGACATGCCAGGTCTAGATCCCAAAGTTGCTACTCACAAATTGAACATTTTGTCCAATGCGAAACCAGTCAAACAGCAACAACGACGCTTCAAACCAGAAATAATGGATGCGATCGATGATGAAGTCAAGAAGCTCATCGCTTGTGGCTTTATTCGAGAAGAACAACATCCTGATTGGGTGGTAACGTTGTTCCAGTCTTAAAGAAAACTGGCAAAGTTCGAGTCTGCATCGACTTTCGAGATCTTAACGAAGCATGTCCAAAAGATGAATTTCCTCTCCCTATCACGGACGTCATGATTGACAACACCTGTGGGTTCGAGCGAATATCTTTCATGGATGGATTCTCTGGATACAATCAGATTCGGATGAATCCCGAAGATGAAAAATACACTTCTTTCCGCACTTCCCGTGGAGTCTATTGCTATACAGTGATGTCATTCGATCTCAAGAACGCTGGTGCAACTTACCAACGGGCTATGAGTACCATCTTTCGAGATTATCTTTGCAAGACTGTCGAATGCTATGTTGACGATATTGTCGTCAAAAGTCGTCTGAAGGAAGATCATATCTATGACTTGAGGACAATCTTTAATCTCATGCGCCAACATCAACTCAAGATGAATCCCACCAAGTCATTCTTGGGTGTCTCTAGTGGCAAGTTTTTTGGCTTTGTCATTACCTCTGAGGGTATACATGTGGATCCCGAGAAGATCAAAGCCATTCAAGAGATGCGTCCTCCACGCAACCTAAAAGAGCTACGAGGATTCCAAGGTCGACTTGCGTACATCAGGAGGTTCATTTCGAACTTGTTTGGATTCTGCAGACCATTCACTCAACTAATGAAGAAGGGTGTATCTTTCATTTGGACCGAAGAATGTCAACAAGCATTCGACGACATCAAAAGATATCTCATAAATCTACCAGTCTTGGTGCCACCAATCTCTGGCATTCCATTCTTAATGTATGTCCGTGCTATGGACCATTCATTGGGTGCTTTACTTGCCCAAAAGAACAAAGAAGGTCATGAACAGGCTATCTACTATCTCAGTCGTACTATGATTGGTGCTGAACACCGTTATAGTCCAGTCGAAAAAGAGTGCCTAGCTCTTATGTTTGTTGTCCAAAAGACTCGGCATTATATTATTGGCCAAACTATTCATGTCATATCCCGAGTTAATCCTCTCCGGGTACTCATGAAGAAACCCAGCACGCTCAATTCTCGGCTGGCTACATTGGCCATCATGCTAGCCCAATATGACATGGTATATGTTCTTCAAAAGTCTGTCAAAGGTCAAGCGCTGGCAAATTTCTTAGCCGCTCATCCTGTACCAGAGACATCCAAACTTTACGATGAAATTCCAGACGAGACATTAGAATCAAACATGATCTCTGAAGATTTTTCTACCTGGCGTCTGTTCTTCGATGGTGCATCCAGAATCGGACCAAATGGTGCCATTGTAGCAGGGGTTGGAGTTGTTCTCGTTTCCCCAGACGGGTCAACTATCCAAAGAGCTTACGCTCTAGATGAACCTTGTTCCAACAATGTAGCGGAGTATAATGCCCTACTCATCGGCCTTCAGTTAGCCAAGCAACTGGATGTCGAATATCTCGAAGTTTACGACGACTCTAAGCTGGTTGTCAATCAGGTTAGAGCAACCTATGAAGTTCGCCATCAAGATCTGGTGTCTTATCATGAAGCAGCAATCAACATGGATACATCATTCAAAGCTTTCTTTATCGACTATGTTCGCCGAGCTTGCAATACCGAAGCAGATGCCTTGGCCAACCTTGCAGCCGTATTAGCCATCCCTATCAAAAGACAGTAGGTGGTGGTTGTCTCTAATCGTGAATTGTTTTGCATTGAAAATAATCGTAATATTGAATTCAGCAACCTTGTTGAAGTCAATGTTATCGATGAAGACTGGAGAATTCCTTTCATCGACTTCCTGGTTCATGACATACTCTCCGAAGATCCTAAGGAGGCTACGAGTATTCGTCGACGATCTCTCCAATTCTACTATAATCTAACTACCAAAACTCTTTATCGGCGGGCTTATGACGGTCTTCTCTTGCGCTATCTCGCTGGTGATGAAGTAAAGCAAGTGTTGCATGAAGCTCACGATGGTGTTTGTGGAGCACATCAACCTGGTCCTAAGCTACAGGATCGTATTCGACGAATGGGTTATTACTGGCCCTCTATGGTATCAGATGCCATCAAATACACAAGAAAATGTCGAGCTTGTCAAATCCATACAGATTTCATACATCAACCTTCGAAATTCCTACATCTGACGGCTGCTTCCTGGCCTTTTGAAGCTTAGGGCATGGACATTATAGGTCCCATCAATCCGCCTTCTTCTAGAGGATATCGATTCATACTAGCGATAACCGACTACTTCTCCAAGTGGGCTGACGCTATACCTTTGGCTGAAGTCAAGACTAGCAGCGTTATCAACTTCGTCAAACACAATGTCATCTATAGATTTGGTGTACCCCGACGAATCATTCACGACAATGGACCACAATTTATCAGTCAGAAATTCACAAGATTCTGTGATGATCATCGGATTGACAATGTTGCTTCTACAGCCTACAATCCTGCCGCTAATGGATTAGCTGAAGCTTTCAATAAAACCATTATCAAGCTCCTCAAGAAGTTTGTATCTACTAACAAACGGAATTGGAGTGAGAAACTTGGTGAATGTCTATGGGCCTACCGTACTACGGTCCGCAATCCCATAGGCTGTACACCCTTCTCTTTGGTGTATGGCTGTGAAGCTGTTCTTCCTCTGGAACTGCAAATTTCTTCTTTAAGGATTGCCATTGCTAATGAGCTCACTACAGAGAATAACGATCTTCTTCGACTTCAAGAATTAGAGGCACTCGACGAGAAGCGGTTAATAGCTCAGCAACATATTGAGTTATACCAAGCTCGTATCTCGAAGACTTTCAACCGCAAAGTTAAAGTCAGAGCCTTTTAACAAGGAGAACTTGTTCTAACAGTCAGACGTCCTATGACTATGACTCACATGAGCAAAGGCAAATTCGACGCAAAGTGGGAAGGGCCTTATGTTATCAGCAAAGTCTTTTCAAATGGAGCCTATCAACTTGCAGAGTTAGACTGTCGAGTTGCTATGATGCCTATCAATGGCAAATTCCTCAAGAAATACTATGTATAAATGTAACAGAGATTTTATGTAAATATGATCAGACAATTCATAAATAAAGTTTGATTTTTTGTTTTATCATAAATGATGTTACATAATATCAAGGAAGGTCACTATCATCCTTCTCGGCATTGGGACGCGGACTACTGCCGTCCTTCTCAAAGACACGGTCAGCAAAAGAGCCGAAAACCTCCTTGCTGGAACCCACCAGGAATTTACAAGAAGCCATCCTCATGGCCTCCTCCTCTTCAGTCTCTCCTGGTTCAAGCAGGAAGTCCAGGATATCCCGCGGTGGTTTGGGTGCAGACGAACCTTCGCCTGCTTCTGCCTGCTTTGGCTGAACTGGATCGACAGGACATTCTTCATTATCCGTCTCAACCTTCGGGGCGAGTTCAGCCTTCTTCAATACATCTTCAGACGACATCTTTATGTTAAAAGGTGGAAGTGCTCATTCCTGTCAGATTTCTGTTCTATTTATAGGCAAAGATTCTCCAAACAACGAAGCGACACATTCATCCGACGGTTCGTCCGTTCATTCAATTCATTTGACGGTTGATTCGTCCGTTCATTCAATTCATTTGACGGTTTACCCGTTCATTTATTATCATCTGACGGTTCGTCCGTTCATTACATTCATCCAATGGTTCATCCATTCACATTCATTTGACGGTTCATCCGTTCATTTCAATTCATCCGACGGTTCATCCGTTCATATTCATCCGACGGTTCGTCCGTTTATTCGACGGTTTGTCCGTTCATTACCATCCATTTGACGGTTTGTCCGTTCATTCCACCATTCGACGGTTTACCCGTTCATCCCGACGATTCATGTCGTTCATACATTTTGACGATTCATTATCGTTCATCATACACATCAGCAACTTGTCATTTTTGATTAAGTTGTCAATTGAAATAATAATATTCGACAAATTATATTCTGTCACGTCCATATTACCTCTGAGCAGATATAATGAATATAATTATTTTCTAAAAAATCCAGAAATATATCATGTCCTATACCTCTGAATATATTTTCTATCTCTATTTTTTATATCTGAACAAGATATGCAATAAATGATAGAGCCACAACAAAATGTCTTTTATTAATCAAAATTTGAGACATTACAAAAACAAACGTGCTACAAAAGACAAAAAGATACAAGATGTTCTTTCTACTGAGATGGAGGCATTATCAGATTAGCAATTTGTTGCTTCAGAACTTGCAGCCGTTCTTCGCGAGAAGCCATCACTCTCCTCCTGGCTTCTTCCATCCCAGATTCTTCGTTGAAAGTGGGCATGGTCACCATTCGGCGAGTGATTTCAGCATCATGAGATGCTACATACTCGTCCCTTTCCTGAATTAGAGCACTAACTTGTTGGATTGCAATCTGATGCTCAGTAACCTTGTTTTCCAGCTCCTCTTGAAGACGAGCAATCTCTGCTCTCAGCTCAGCGATTCTTTTCTCTTTTCTCTCAGCATTCGAGGTCACTGATTCCAACTTAGATTTATATTCAGCAGATTTCGTAGAGTAGGCATCCAAAAATTCTTGGAGATTCACTCTTTCAATTGCAGCTGCCTGAGCCATCTATTCAAATTCTGCCTGAACTAAGGGTTCTACTTCCCCCTTGTTGAGCTCTTTATAGTTCTTTATGGAAGTTTCCAGCTCATTCAATATATGGTCAAGGAAAGTGGCCTGAGCCTCGTCACCTTGCTTCCGGATGGCCTTCACCAAAAAAAGAGGTCGGACCTCTAACCATGTAAAAATCAGTGTCTTCTTTGTCCATCATTCTATTGATCAGAGGTCCCAACGACTCAAAGAAGCATTTGGTGAATGATTGGATGACAAGCTGATTAATCGCCACAGCACCAGGAGTCGCAGCTACTCCTGTTGATGACGATGCAGCAGGATGTTCAATTTCTCGTATCTGAACAGCAGGCTCTTTGAATAAGGGAACCAAAGTGGAGCTAGTTGCCCCTCCTGGTTGTTCCTCTACAAAAGTAAAGATTGTCATTTTGCCTGTCGTTTGCTATTGTCCAAGAAGATCAAAAAAGAAAACAATCTTACCATGGTTTGATCCAACAGCAAGCTTATTGTTTGTTGGGACAGATTCAAGCTGAGCAGAAGTAGCCTCAGACACTACTGCCTGACTACTTCCTGCTTCAGAGCCACAGGATAAATGATGACTGCTACTAGCAATCGTCGTCGCAAGCACTAAGTCCATGCACACTGGAGGTGCTGGAGAAGCTTCAATTTCTGTATGGAATACAAATAAAGATGTCAGCTATCAATCTATCTAAAAGAAGATTGCTAAATTAATTTTATACCTTGGCGATCAACAGCGGGAATTTTCTCCAGGTCCGCTTTTTCATCGACAATTTTCTCTGGAGATGCCTCTACCTCAACATCCTTTTCAGGATCTAAGGTGTCATCGGCAGCTTTAGGAGACACATGCTCTTCAACGTCCCCTTCGAGATCCTGTATATCTTCATCAGCTTCTGAAGATGATGAACTTTCTTCATCTTCATCTTCCTCTGGTGCTTCCCCACGGACAGCTGCAGTGGTCTGGTTAACATAATCCTCCAGCGAGCCGAAGTCGTAATCCTCTAAAGCGTCGATCATTTCACGATCCTCCTCTTCACGGAGTGTCCTAGGTGTAAGAGGAGGTTGAGTGGTCTCCACAACAGGAGAAGGAGATCGCACGGCGTCAGGCTCTTCCTCTACAATATTGTCTCTGGGCTCTTCGGCCCCATTTCTCGGATCAAGCTCTTCTTTCTGCTCGATCTTTTCCCTCTGTTCTGGAATGGGAGTTCTATGCCCAGACTCAGAAACAGGAGTGGGAGATGACATGGTGATTCCAGCTGCTGCATTTGCCACTACCGAAGATAAAGTTTGTCTTGGAGGAGAAACTGTTTTCTTCCTTCTCCTGTGAGCCATCTTCTTTCTATGTAGAGGTTGTAGGCCTCAAAAATGAAAGTCACGCTGAGTTGATCAGGACAAAGTCTAAAAAAACACACTGAGTTAATCAAGACAATGTTCAAAAGTCACGCTGGGTTCTTCTAGACTATTTTCTAAATATACGCTGAGTTCAGCTCATCATTTGTCAGAGTGTCATTATGACTGACAGCACGACAGTCGAAGAACATCTCCTCGTATGCCACGTATGCACGGGACTCGAGAGATCATAGCCGACTATTGCGTGATTTTCGAAATCTTCTTCAACAAGACTCAGCCTTCACCAAGTTGGCATGCCAAAAAGACCTTATTGTCATTTAATGCGACTGACAAAGCAATCAAATGTCAGAGATCTTGTGTCAGTCGAAGCACGTCGAATCAAGACAGCTGGCAGTTCTGACTCAAGTCTGCGTATATTTTGAACTTCTATGTTCCTGCTTCAAGCTTGCGTGAATTCTGAGCTTTCTGTTTCCAGTTAGCGTGTATTCTGAAGCTTTTTGCCCCAAGTCTGCGTGGATTTTGTCTTCAACAAGGCTGCATGGATTTCATCTTCAACAAGTCTGCGTGGATTTTGTCTTCAACAAGTCTGCGTGAATTTCATCTTCAACAAGGCTGCGTGGATTTTGTCTTCAACAAGTCTGCGTGGATTTCATCAAATTGGAGTACGTGGCAGCCATGCCACCGATCTCTCGCCTGCGTGTCCTGTAACTTGCACACGACTCATGCACGATTGCCATGTGCCCAACAGTTACAGGCCACGTCCAGTAACTGCTCATAACCTTGCGTATGTTAAATCCTGCGTGATTTTTAACTAGGCACAGGTTGTGAAGACAGTTATCTTTTCAGTTATTTTTGACTCTATAAATAGAGTTCTTTTCTCATTCATTGGACAGATACATTGCTATCTAAATTGCTATAAAATTTTTGAGAGCTTTTCTTCTTCGCATCGTCCAAAGGATAAAGCGATCGTCTTCTAGATCGGATTCCTACAGTTGTAATTTTCCCAGAAATACAATAAATAAAGTGAATTTATTTATGGAAAATAAATTGGCGGCTCTGCTGGGGAAAACCATCTCCTCTTCTGAGATGGCAACAACTCAATGCGATACTTCGTCAGTCGGCTCAACGAAGAAGGTGATATCGATCCAATTCGATCAACTCGCCTACGAAGAAATGCAGCAGGCTAAGGGTGGCAAACACACTTCAGCCTCCATCACCACTGCCAAGTCGAAGGGACGATCTGTCTACGTCCCTAAGAACCTGTTGGCAACTAATGGTGAAATTCCTGCCACAGTGTCTGCTCTCAACACTGGCAAGAACTCTACTGCGAGCACACACACTCTTGTGTGCTCGAAGACTACAGCAATCAAAAGTCATGCTGACAGCACTGGCTCCTTAGCCAAACCTGTTCCAGCGTGCAATCTTAAAGTCAAAAGTCACGCTGACAGCACTGGCTCCTTAGCCAAATCTGTTCCAGCGTGTAATCTCAAAATTAAAAATCACGCTAACAGCACTGGCTCCTTAGCCAAATCTGTTCCAGCGTGTATTTCCAAATCCAAAAGTCACGCTAACAGCACTGGTTCTTTAACCAAGCCTGTTTCAGCGTTTACTCCGTATACATCATCTAAGAAGAACAGCTCTTTAGCTATCTCTTCTTCCTTGCCAACTTCTGCTAAAACTGGGGGTAGTCTTGCTAAGGCTCCTTCACAAATGGCACACAAAGTCCCTTCGAAAAGAAACAACTCTTTAGTTGTTTCTTCTGCTCCTGTAGTGTTTACTTCAGGAACAACTTTGACTGACAGTTTTGTTAGTCAAAGAAAAGGAGATGGTCTCTTGACTACTCTTCCTTCTGGACATTCTATGTCTCAAAACTTGAATAAGTCTAAGAAGAAACATTTCTTAATGTCTTCTTCTACGACTTCTTCGAATTGGGCACATAATTTGTCTGTAAAAGAGGGTCTGTTACCAACTCCTAATCAAGGGGGTGGTTCAACTCTTCCTTCTCTGCAAATATCCAGATCAATGGAAGGAAAACTCCAAGTATCAAAAACCAATGTTTTACTTCCAACTGATTTAAGAACAAAACTTAATCAAATCTATTTGGAAAGCACTTCTGCAAGAGATCCAGATGTAGAGTATGCTAGGAATTATGTGGCTCATATTAACCACTCTCTAAATAATCAAGAGCCATCAAGACATAAGAACCAGAAATATATTCCTAAAAATACACAAAGAATGTTCTCTGATGTACCTCAATCTTCACAGACAGATTTACGAGAACACCTTCAACAGAAGAGAAGGAATAAATCTGTGTCAATGGATCGTGACCATGCTGAATGTGAATTCCAGCCAAGAGTCATAATTCAATGCAGATGTCAATCAATGGATCATAATCATCATGAATGTGACTTCCAGCCAAGAGTCACGATGCAATACAGATGTCAAACTAAATGACAATCTGTCTTCAATCGGATTCAGTGTGAACCTATGCCTGATGAAGATGAACCTCTATTTGCTTCTGTCAACATGACCTCTCGAGAAACTGGGGGTAGCACTGATAGTCCAGATGGTGTATATAGAGGCACCAGATCAAGAGTCATGGCTTCTAATCAAAGGACTTTGATTTCAGAAGATGTTTCTGAATTTCTTGGAGAATTTAACTTCCCACCTCTTCCTACTGGGGGTAGTTCTCCTACAAATGACTTTGATACACAAAGTAATGATTCAGAACATACAACATCCACCAGTTCATCAATAATTCCTCCTACAGTCATAACTTATATGGTCGATAGGAATACTGATGAACCTTCTTCTTCCATGACTCCTCAAGAACAAAGAATTGTTTCTTTGGACCAGCAAATGAAGTCTATGGCTGACACTATGAAGTCGATGTATGAACTCATGACAACCTAGATGCAAAATCGACAGACTGTACATGAAGCCATACCTATTGACACTGGTGTAAGCCCAGTACATGTTCCTCCAGCAGTATAATCTAATACTCCTGGGCAAGCACAACCAGTTCCTAGTCTCTCGGGAGCTGGGGGTAGTGCTTATAATGTTGTTCCTCCTCCCAACTATTCTGTACAAGCTACAACTCCACAATCTTTCGGAGTTGTTACTGAAGAATTGAAGAATCTCAGAACTCAATTTGAGGCATTCAAACAAAAGGATGGTTTACAAAGGTTAGGTATCAAGCAACCTTACCCGATAGAATGGAAGCAAGTATCTTATCCGCCTAAATACAAGCCTCCTACTATCTCATTTTATGATGGAACCACTTCTTCGAGTCAATTCATCAATCACTTTGAAGTGATGACTGACCAACTACAACCAAGTGACGCCCTCCTTACTCGGGTGTTTGTTGGATGTCTCAAGGGAACGGCTTATGACTGGTATAGAAGTCTCCCAGATGGGTGCATTACCTCATTTACTGGTTTCAAACAAATATTTCTTGAACGATTTTATGAAGGGCTCAATGACATGACTATGTCTGCTCTTATAAGAATCAAACAGAAGAATAATGAAACTGTTGAGGATTTCATTGAAAGGTTTCGAAGAGAAGCTCTGAAGATGCCTCTTGGAACTCCTGATGTTGTTACTATTGACACATGCAAATCAAATCTGTTGCCAATCATCAGCATAAGGATAGGATCTACTCAATTCCAAGATTGGCCTTCCTTCATAGTGAGTGCTAAAGCTGCAGAAATTAGTGCTAAAACCTTCAAAGTTTTAGGAGTACAAATGGCTCCTAAAGAGACAGGTCAGAATGCCAACAATAATGCTAAATCCAATACCCGCAAGGGGAAAGAAACTCTTGAAGTTAATCTTCAGAGTAAAGATGCATCGACTGTTCAAACTTCTCCTGCCTCTACAACTCAACAGCCAAGAACACCTCGCCCCAAAGAAGAATACTCTTTTGATGACGACGATGTCCTTGGTATCTTTGAATGTTTACTGAAAGGTAATAAAATACAATTACCTGAAATCAAGAAACCTGATGAAGCTGGTAAGACAGATCATCCTAAATACTGTCCGTACCACAGAATATTGGGCCACACAATTCGTACATGTTATGTACTAAAAGGAAAGATCCAGGAAATGATCAAATCTGGAGCTATCTCTCTTACTCCGAAAGAGAAAACCGTTACCTCCAACGTCGTCTCTATGCAATTCGGAGATTTTCCTCCTCAACTCCTTGAAAGCGGGATTGTTCCTATTCCCAAGGCAACTCTTGAAATAGTGAATATTCCTCCTCCACATTCTGAAGGATTGGTACCGATCACTATGAAAACAGGAGAAATCATATGGATTCACCCTGATCTAGTGGCAGACTTTGAATCCCCTCCTCCTCAAAAGACTACTTCCTGGAAATCTAAGAAGGCTGGAAAAACTAAGTCATGTCATATGACTTCTCTCGGGTCTACTTTCGACACAGAGCCAAAAGACAAAGCAGAAGCACTTGCTGGTGCTACTCGAACAGGAAAACCTTATCTAAAGGATTATTCCAAGAGTCCTGAGGATGTTCCTGATGTCTCTCCAACTAACAAAGATGCTCCTAATGTTCCTCTTGAAGAAGAACCATCCACTCCACCTGTTCCTGCAACTACACTGGGGGTACCTACTCCTTCCAAGCCCATAGTTCTTGAGAAAGGCAAACAACAGGCTCGCTTTGATAAGCCAATCAAGAAGTCCCCTTCTCTTGGACTTCAGAAGCCTTATAACTTCGACATTCTAGCTCAAATTGCTAGTACTCCAGCTAGAATGTCTCTCTTTGAACTTCTACGTCTTTCTAAAGAGACTCGGAAAACATTAAGTGAGGCACTTCTTCAAGCTGACTCTTGTCTCGCACAATTAAAGAAACCAGATGAAGAGCCTATCACTTGCTTGCATTGTAATAGTGTATTGGAGATTATCCCAAATATCACCTTTACACAAGATGACATGCTACTGGAGAATAATCTACATGATCGGCCTCTCTACTTCACTGGTTATATCGATACGATGAAGACAGATCGTATCCTTATTGATCCAGGGTCTGCCATAAGCATAATGCCAAAGAGTCTATTGGATGAATTAAAAATCCCTCTTCATAAGCTTTCCAAGACGGTTACTACTATCTTGGGATTCAATCAAAGCCGAAGCGAGCCTTTGGGAAAGATTCATCTGAAACTGCAGATAGGCGATTTCAGATCTAAAATCACTTTCTACGTGATCGAAATTGTAGGGTCTTATAATCTTCTTCTGGGAAGACCCTTCCTTCATGAAAATAATGTGGTACCTTCTACTCTTCATCAATGTTTCAAATACATTGACAGCAATAGAAATGTGCAAAAGGAAGTTGCTGATATAAATCCTTTCCGTGGGGTTGAAGCTTATTTCAATGATTCTCGGATGTACAAAGAAGAGTATACAAGGTTGATACAAGCTATGGAGAAAGAGGACTCGCAAAGTGAGACCTTGACAATTCCTGTTAAAGGTCGAGCTACTCAGCAACAGTCTCCTAAATCCTCCGGAGAAGGCCCCTTCATTATTCCAGTGAGCGGACGGATCTCCCCACCACCTCAGTCACCTGCTCAAGATACACTGATCATTCCTGTCAGTGGCCGTATTACAGTTCCTGTATCTTCACAGGATACTCTGGTAATCCCAGTTGGAGGACGGACTACTCTTCCATCTCAGACTTCAAGGGAGCTCACCTCTTCTGAGTCATTTGTTATCGATCTTAATCGAAACAAAACTTCTTCTCGTTCTTCTTCTCCCCCTTTAGTCATTGATTTGGCTAAGATCTCTAAGGCTCAGCCTTCTCCTAATGTAAATATTGCTACTTTTGAAGTTAATGAAAAGTCTCCATCTTTGCAGTATATTGATGTGTGTAATCATGTTCATAGTTATTTACATTTGTTAAATGACTTGAGAACAATAACCATAGGAGTTGTACAGACTTTTCATATGGGGATATCCCTATAATCAGCACAAACTTCATACTTTCTAGTTCCTAGTAGAAAACTAGGAGACATTCCAATAGTCTTCTACAAAGGGCCCCAGAATCCTTCTGATCCGGAAGACGATGACAAAGACGATGATACTGGAAGGTTACAATTACGTCGTTATAGTCAGCAATCTAAAGACATTATCAAAAATATGGGCTATGACTTCAGAACTGGCCTTAATAATAGAAAAGGAAGAAAAATGCCTGTCCGAATTCCTCCTCTGAAATATGGAAGGACAAAATGCGGATTAGGTTATACTGCTCCTACTCCCTTTATCAATACTACCCATGAAGATCCCGAATCTGACGAAGATAAGAGATCTGATTCTTCTAGTACCACCTCTTGGGATTCTGATACAAGTATTGGTGACTTCAACCGCAATATTTTGTCTTCCAATATGGTCTCCATTGACGGTTCTGAAGAAGATGATGAAAACGAAGATGAATTTGAAATCTCACCTGAATCAGAACATTGGGCCCAAAGGTTAGATAATCAATGGGAGTTCCGATTCGAGCAAAAAGAACCTCCGACTGAAGACAAACTCGTCCAAATAGATATTGGTGAAGAGGGATCCCCCAAACCAATATTCATTAGTGAAAGTCTTTCAGAAACTGATAAGCAAGACATGATCAAACTCATTCATGAATACATCGATGTCTTCGCTTGGAGGTATGAAGATATGCCAGGACTTGATCCGCAGATCGCAACTCACAAACTCAATATCATGCCGAATGCTAAACCGGTCAAACAACAACAGCGACGATTTTGTCCAGACATTATGGATGCAATTGAAGCTGAAGTAAATAAACTCATGGCCTCTGGGTTTATCAGAGAGGAACAACATCCCGATTGGGTGGCTAACATAGTTCATGTCCTTAAAAAGACTGGCAAAATCAGAGTGTGTATAGACTACCGCGATCTCAATGCGGCATGTCCTAAAGACGAGTTTCCTCTACCTATTACTGATGTCATGATCGATAATATCTGTGGGTTTGAACGAATGTCATTCATGGACGGGTATTTTGGGTACAATCAGATTAAAATGTTTCCAGATGACGAGAAACACACTTCTTTCAGAACGCCGATTGGTACATACTGTTATACAGTTATGCCATTCGGTCTCAAGAATGCAGGAGCAACTTATCAACGAGCTATGAGCACTATATTCCGTTAACATTTGCGGAAAACAGTAGAATGCTACGTTGATGACATTGCAGTCAAAAGTCGACTAAAGGAGGATCACATCCAAGATTTAAAGACTATATTTGATCTAATACGTAAGCATCAATTAAAGATGAACCCTACTAAGTCCTTCTTAGGCGTCTCTAGTGGCAAATTTTTCGGCTTCGTCATTACCTCTAAAGGTATACACGTGGATCCCGAGAAGATCAAAGCCATCCAAGAGATGCGTCCTCTACGCGCCTTAAATGAGCTACGAGGATTTCAAGGAAGGATCGCTTATATCAGGAGATTCATCTCTAATTTATCCGGACGCTGCAGACCATTCAATAAACTTATGAAGAAAGGTGTTTCTTTTGTCTGGAATGATGAATGTCAGAAAGCATTTGATGATATAAAGCAATATTTGATGAGCCCACCAGTATTGGTACCTCCTGTCTCAGAAATTCTGTTCCTCTTATATACTCGAGCAATGAGTCATTCATTGGGTGCGTTGCTTGCTCAAAAGAATAAAAATGGTCATGAACAAGCCATTTACTATCTCAGTCGTACCATGACCGGAGCTGAACCTCGATATTCATCGGTCGAAAAAGAATATCTAGTCCTGATGTTCGCTGTCCAAAAGATACGACATTATATCATTGGCCAGACCATTCATGTCATTTTCAGGATCAATCCCATACGAGTCATGATGAAGAAACCAAGTGTTTTAAATTCTCGATTGGCTAACTGGGGAATCTTACTTGCTCAGTATGACATGCATTATATCCCTCAGAAATCAGTCAAAGGACAAGCTTTAGCTGATTTTCTGGCTGCTCATTCAATTCCAGAGAATTCAAAACTCTATGATGAAATTCCAGATGAAGTCCTAGACTCAAATCAAATTGATGAAGAAGATTCTACCTGGCGTCCATTCTTTGACGGAGCTTCAAGAATAGGTCCTAACGGTGACATTGTTGCTGGAGTTGGAATTGTTCTTGTATCATCAGAAGGTCTTGCTATCCAAAGAGCTTATTCTCTCGATCAGCCATGTTCAAACAACGTTGCTGAGTACAATGCATTACTCATTGGTCTTCAGCTCGCCAAACATCTGAATATTCAACATTTGGAGGCGTACGGAGATTCTAAACTCATTATCAATCAGATAAGGGGTACTTATGAAGTTTGCCATCAAGATCTGGTTCCTTATCATAGATCGGCTATATCTATGGCTTCTTCATTTGAAGAGTTTTTCATCGAGCATGTTAGGCGAGCATGCAACACAGAAGCTGATGCTCTTGCTAATCTCGTGGCGGTATTAGCTATTCCGGTTAGACGTCAACAGATGATTGTTGTTTACAATCGAGAATTATTTCATTTCGAAAATAATCTGACTCTAGGACTTCCAGTTGATATTGAAGAATCAGCATCTCATGATGTCAATACAACAAGAGGATTTGGATTCAGTCGTAAATCATTATCATCTTCATCTGATTCTAGTATAGAATTCATCTTCAGTAATTCAGCTGAGACTCAGAATTCGGATAAAGATTGGAGACTTCCTTTCATAGATTTCGTATTGTATGATATTCTTCCAGATAATCCAAGTGAGGCAGCATCTATCAGACGACGATCACTCAGATTTTATTACAATCATACTACAAAAACCTTATATCGTCGAGCTTATGATGGTTTACTTCTCCGATGTGTTGCTGGTGATGAAGCTCAACAAATTATCCGTGAAGCACATGATGGAATTTGTGGAGCACATCAGCCTGGACCAAAACTTCAAGACTGTATTCGACGTATGGGTTATTATTGGCCTACCATGGTATCAGATGCCATCGAATATGCAAAGAAGTGTAAAGCTTGTCAAATCCATGCAGATTTTATTCATCAACCTTCCGAATTTCTACATCCAACGGCAGCATCATGGCCCTTTGAAGCTTGGGGCATGGATGTTGTTGGCCCAATCAATCCGCCGTCATCAAAAGGTCATCAGTTTATTCTCGCAATAACCGATTATTTCTCCAAATGGGCTGAAGCTATTCCTTTATCTGAAGTCAAAGCTTCCAACGTCATCAACTTTATCAAGCATCATATCATCTTCAGATTTGGTATTCCTCGGCGCATTATTCATGATAATGGACCACAGTTCGTCAGCCAGAAATTTATTCGATTCTGCGACGATCATCGGATTAACAATGTGGCTTCTACCGCATATAATTCGGCAGCTAACGGATTAGCAGAAGCTTTCAACAAGACCATCATCAAACTCTTAAAGAAGTTTGTTTCTACTAACAAACGGAATTGGAGTGAGAAACTTGGTGAATGTCTGTGGGCTTACCGCACTACAGTTCGTAATGCCACCAAATGTACACCTTTCTCTCTGGTGTATGGGTGCGAAGCTGTTCTCCCGTTAGAGATTCAAATTCCTTCTTTAAGGATAGCAATCGCTAATGAACTCACCACCGAGAATAATGATCGTCTTCGACTTCAGGAATTAGAAGCTCTGGATGAAAAACGGTTATTTGCTCAACAGAATATCGGATTCTATCAGGCTAGAATCTCAAGAGCTTTTAACAAGAAAGTCAGAGTTCGAGCATATCAGAAAGGAGAACTTGTTCTAACAGTCAGACGTCCTATGACTATGACTCATATGAGTAAAGGCAAATTCGATGCAAAGTGGGAAGGTCCCTATGTCGTGAACAAAGTCTTTTCAAATGGAGCTTATCAACTCTCAGATCTGGATGGTCGAATTATTATGATGCCTATTAATGGCAAAATCCTTAAAAAGTATTATGTATAAATGGTTGTAAATCATCAGACAAGTCTGTAAATAAAATTCAAATTTTATTTCATCATGAATGATAATACATGATATTAAGGAAGATCACTATCATCCTTCTCTACATTTGGACGCGGGCCATTGCCGTCCTTCTCGAAAACATAGTTAGCAAAAGAGCCGAGAACTTCCGTGCTGGAACCTACGAGGAACTTGCAAACGGCCATCCTCATGGCTTCTTCTTCTTCATTTCTCCCTGGTTCGAGCAGGAAGTCCAGAATGTCCCGTGGTGGCTGGGGTGCAGACGAACCTTCGCCTGCTTCTGTCTTCTTCGGCTGAACTGGATCTGCAGGGCGGTCTTCATTGCCCTTCTGAACCTTCGGGGCAATTTCAGCCTTCTTGGATGCTTCTCCAAACGTCATTTTTATGTTGAAGATTGAAAGTGTTCGTTCCCGTCAGATTCCTACTATATTTATAGGCAGAAGATCCTCAAAATTCGAAGCGACACATTTATCTAACGGTTCGCTCGTTCATTAATATCTGACGGTTCATCCGTTCATTTATTACATTCATCCGATGGTTCACCCGTTCATTATCACCTGACGGTTCGTCCGTTTATAATCTTCTATCAATTTATTAAAAAAGTGGGGTTTCATTATTTATCATGTTTTCATAACCTCTGCATAAATGCTGAATCTACCTATTCATCTATCATTTTCCATTTTTTGACCTCTGTATAGAAATCAATCTATTTTCTTTTGAGTTCCTACATATTATCACGTCCATATCACCTCTGATAGTATTGAGTACTCTAAATCAAAAAAGAAGATTTCATTATCTATCATGTCCACAATTCATCCAGATAGATACAAATCATTGAGCATAGAAGAATTATCATTTCCACTCTCATATCATCATAAAAAGTCTATTATATTTTCTTAGACTTTCTTACAAATCATAATGGAAATCTATTACAATTTTGGATTTTTATTCTACACACACAATAATAACCTAATAGAGATCTATTTTCTTCCTTGGATCTTCTCCGTCAGGTTCGTTGTTGGTGGCAGTTCCTGACTGTCTGAGTCCCCGTGGCAATCAGAACTGCAGGAATCAAACTCTGGTCTTCTCTCTCAGAAAAGAGGAGAACCCCAGAGTATGGCAGCTCGAAGGCGTATTGCTGCCAATACAATTGGTGGATTAGGAGCGACCTTTCAAATGAGATAGGAATGTATCCAACATTGGGATACAATTCCTAGTTCTGCCGTGAAAACAACTCTACTACCCGATTTCTCGGGGTAGAGTTGGCTCCACCATCCAACTCTCCGTATATAAAGGCTCTTCCTACCATCTGAGGAAGACCCTTCTATCCCACGAAGAGTTCTGAGTTGTCTGATTTGCGCGTCAAAAGCGCATGAGCTCCCCGATGTTGGTGTTAGAAGAACGCTCCTTACAGCATCCAAATCGCCAATGCCAGTTCTGGAAAAAAATTTCAACCAAGCTCCTGCAAAAAACAGCAAGGAAAAAGAAATTAATCAACAGAAATGTCATTAGGCGTGCATTGGCCAAGCAAAGACAAGTGTGCACTGGCCAAACAAAGACAGGCGTACCTTGTTCAGTCAGAAATAAAAGCTCATCTTCAACAGTAAAAAGTGGTACGCATACTATGTTGGACTCACCATCGAGATCAAATGGTTTGGTGCTAAGGATTGGCAAACCAATGTCTGATGATATAGTGCACAAGAAAACAACATCAGAAAGCATTGATTTCCTGTTGAGAGTGAAATCTTGCAAAATGGTCATTCTCAGAGAAGAAGAAGAAGAAGAATAAAGAGATGAGTATGCGTGAAACTCAGCTATCTATTTAAAGGTCAAAGTGCAAGCCTATTTTTGGAAAGATCCGAGTAAAAAGCGCTCATGACCACGGAATGAGTGTCACGTGTGCTTTGGAAGACAGCACAACATTTGAAATATTCAAAGAGTGTCGCTTAAGGCTCTTCATTAATGCACGCTATTCGGAGTAAAGCTAGTTTTCAGCACAAAGTCGTACCACAGAAATATTTGAGCACTGATAGCCTTACAAAAGAGGAAAAGAAGTACAACATTTTCAAAAGAAAATAGAAACATAAAAGAACGTGCCCTATTTGGCGTAACGACTGAGCTTGGCGCCCAATTCTTCTACGTTGTTGACCCCCATATGGTGTAATAGAGCATCGAGCGCTTCCCGCTGCTCTGCGAGGCTACGCCCATTGGAAGAAGATGAGCCATCCAGACCAAAATGGCTCAGGAAGTTCTTGGCTAATTGTGTAGGGTCATCTTTGAACTCGAAAACTAAAGGCTCCGGTTCCTTACCAACGAGAGTAGGGTCGCCATGGGCGCAGAAACCCAACTTTCGTGCTTCTTCCTCAGCTTTTTCCTTCGGTGTCATGTTGACGCGAGATGAAGATTAAAGCTAAATCTTCTCCCCGTTTATATAAAGGAGCTCGTCGGCGGTTCATATTCCACCATAAATTGGATTCAATCAGTCTCGGAGAATGAAGAGTCATCATGACATTTAATAAGTTCATTTGGATGTTTTCAAAGTATTTCGAAATTTTGAAGTCTTTTCGACTTTCAAAAACTTTGAAGGTAAAGTCATCTCAGCGTGACTGAATTCATTTTATTATCTCGATTTCAAAGTATTTCGAAATAATTTATCATTTTTCGAAAACTTGAAGGGGGTTTTGTAGGCCTCAAAAATGAAAGTCACGCTGAGTTGATCAGGACAAAGTCTAAAAAAACACACTGAGTTAATCAAGACAATGTCCAAAAGTCACGCTGGGTTCTTCTAGACTATTTTCTAAATATACGCTGAGTTCAGCTCATCATTTGTCAGAGTGTCATTATGACTGACAGCACGACAGTCGAAGAACGTCTCCTCGTATGCCACGTATGCACGGGACTCGAGAGATCACAGCCGACTATTGCGTGATTTTCGAAATCTTCTTCAACAAGACTCAGCCTTCACCAAGTTGGCGTGCCAAAAAGACCTTATTGTCATTTAATGCGACTGACAAAGCAATCAAATATCAGAGATCTTGTGTCAGTCGAAGCACGTCGAATCAAGACAGCTGGCAGTTCTGACTCAAGTCTGCGTATATTTTGAACTTCTATGTTCCTGCTTCAAGCTTGCGTGAATTCTGAGCTTTCTGCTTCCAGTTAGCGTGTATTCTGAAGCTTTTTGCCCCAAGTCGGCGTAGATTTTGTCTTCAACAAGGCTGCGTGGATTTCATCTTCAACAAGTCTGCGTGAATTTTGTTTTCAACAAGTCTGCGTGGATTTTATCTTCAACAAGGCTGCGTGGATTTTGTCTTCAACAAGTCTGCGTGGATTTCATCAAATTGGAGTACGTGGCAGCCATGCCACCGATCTCTCGCCTGCGTGTCCTGTAACTTGCACACGACTTATGCACGATTGCCATGTGTCCAACAGTTACAGGCCACGTCCAGTAACTGCTCATAACCTTGCGTATGTTAAATCCTGCGTAATTTTTAACTAGGCACAGGTTGTGAAGACAGTTATCCTTTCAGTTATTTTTGACTCTATAAATAGAGTTCTTTCTCATTCATTGGACAGATACATTGCTATCTAAATTGCTGTAAAAATTTGAGAGCTTTTCTTCTTCGCATCGTCCAAGGGATAAAGCGATCGTCTTCTAGATCGGATTCCTACAGTTGTAATTTTTCCAGAAACACAATAAATAAAGTAAATTTATTTATGGAAAATAGAGGTCTCTCGGGACTCTCTACGTTTCTATCTCGACTTGTTTTTAAACAGAGGTCGGTGTAACAGCTTCTTCCTGCTGGATTGTTTTGGCCAGCTGTCGAGATTGAGATCTGGTAGTAATCTTTTCTGAAGAATGATCCAAGATCAGTTTCTTCTTCGCAGCTGGGACGGAAGGCTCCTCTCTCCTTCTTTTCTTGGCCGGAGATTTAGCAACCTTCAAAGAAACACACAGTGGCGCGTTAATCTCTTCAGGGAACATAACGTCCCTCGAAACTTCTAAGGGTGCATCCACTGGCTCGTGCACCTCATCATTACCTGGAATTGACATGATGACTCCTCCCTTCTTCAATCTCGTTGCAGACGCGAAGCTATTCGCAAGATTGAAGTTCTCGTCAAAAGTGTTCGATGATGTATAAAACACCAAATATGTGAATAGCATACGAGGGCCATGATTACTATTCACCGGTATCAAGAACGTTGCTTTCGTATCTCGAGCGTTGTAATAAGCCCAAGCTCGAACTCCATCTATCAAGAATCCTTTTCCTTGTAGGCATGAGATAGCATTACCTACGTGGAATTTGTCATATCCAAACTGCCGAGCAAATCGGCTGGGAAGATATGGCTCCAAATAGCATTCTTCTTCAAACCGATACACCAAATGGGATGGTCAAATTGTCTTCAACCAATCAAAAGTTGTACGGCTCAAAGTTTGCATCTTTGAGTCAATCATGTTGGTCGGCATCTGTTCATATCCGACGGGAGGACGAGTGATATAGAAGTTCCATCATTTGCCAAGGTTCAAAGCGTATCTGCAATCTCTCAAGGAAGTGTATTTCCACTTAACTTGGGAGAATCTCCGCAAAAAGCTGCCACCGACTGGTCCCATGTCGGGGTCCATCAAAGTAGGATGGTGTAGAAGCAACCACCCGAACAGATAAGTATACGGTAATTCTAGTCGAGGAAACTCTTTTTTGCCCTTAGCTTTCAACATCAATTCGACGTACAAGCGGAGACTGGCGTTCATTCTACAAGTCATTGCCGATAAGAGATCCATCTTGTAGCCGAAGACTAATCGAACGGCAGCAAAAAAAACACCGCGGTGGAAGTGGTCTACGGCACTTGCTCCGGGGACGACGAATCGATGGAGCCAGTACGTCAAAAATCCTGCTAATTGGGCTTCTTTTGACATAACTTGATATCCCATTCTCATATAACTATCGAGAATGTCTCCTTTCTTTAGAGGAGGACATTGATGATCGTCTTTGATCTTGATATCCAAGTCCCCACTTTCCTCCATCAACTTCACCACTTCAGTGCGGCTCAGTGGTTTAAAGAAGTCGGGATAGCAGTTATCATTTTCCTTGGTCTTCTTTTCTTTAATACGGTTGAGGAACAGATAAGGCAACCATTTGGATGAATAACAAGTACCAGATGTACCACTTTGGTAAAATAGAGAGCAGATTTTATAATGACACAGCAGTTCTTCGAAGACTTCTACCATGGCTGCGTTCTCCTTTCGAAGTTTGTCCAACTCATCATTAGTTGGGACAAATTCCTCATATGGGGCATCCCCCATCGGCAGGTAAGAGATGTACTACATCTCGTGAAGGGCAAACCCGATCTCTCCGCAGGGAGTCATAAAAGTTCCTGTCCTGTAATTGTATCTCTCTGCTAGAGCCAGAAATAGATACGAGTTGGGGGGCGAAACCGTAAACTGTGGCATGCACTGCTTGATATAAGTTAATCTGTTGGAGTTTGTCTTCAAACTTAGTCAAAATCCAGTTTGCTATACAATTCCATCTCTTATAGTCTGGGTTCACCAGTTCAGTTAATCTGAGGTCTTGATCTGGATACCTCCCTTCGACCTTCGCAAACTCATTCGTGAATATTAGAGTTCTCACGGGCAATAACAAAGAAGAATTCTCCGGCGGAATACAACCGGGCTTTAAACCTCTGAGCAAGATACTGTATTGTTCTGAAGAACTGTAGAACATGTCTTTCTTGTTAGGCCCCTTCTTCACATAAATCTTTCCTGGACGGGCATCCTGAAAAGGTGTGAGATATCATTTTCCTCGGATAGCTTGCATGAGCATATCGAGATAAGGGGAGGCAGCGAGAGACGTCTGGTATCGAGATTGTTTTGTCATTCTGTTGGAAAATCTGTTCTTCCATCCGTGGCCTCGGCTGAGAGCTCTTTTCAAAAGCCTCGCCAAACAGAAATAGGGGCTTCTTGTGAATCATGGCATCTACCGACTCCAAAGGTTGCCCATTCATCACACATAACAGGGTTTTATTATCTTGGGCTACCAAGATAGCATGGCGGGAAGCTGGCAGATCATACTGTAGAAAGTGCACATGGGACAGATCCTCTTTGTATTCCGATTCTAAAAGAGTCCCTACAAAGTTCTCATACCCCCGGATCTTCTCTGGTATCAACTGCATCAAACAGAGAAAACAAAAATTCAGCACAAGAAAAAATCAAGGATGCTACCATCAGATTGTGCAACAATCAGACTGTGCGACAAACAGATTGCGCAATATCAGATTGCGCTGGCAGTCTCGCACAAATCAGCAAATTGCGCTGACTTTTGCCAGCACAGTTCAATCGATTGCACAAGAAGTTATTCTTCATAAAAATAAAGAATAAACTGTTTCGTGCAACCAAACCCTAAAAAGGGTGGCGCAGTATGATCACATCTCTAAAAAGAGATGGATTCTGAAAATTAATGAAGTTGAAAAAACCTAAAAAGGTTTTTCGATTGGGTCATCTACCTTGCAAAGTAGGATGTGCAGTCTCGTGTCGAGAAAGACGTCGCAACCCTAGCCGAAGACTCGGCGGGGCCTTGCCCTTGTCGGCGACGGAGGATCTCTTTGGCGCCATGGAGATCGTCGGAGAAGGAGGTCGGATGAGCTCAGAGACATCTATTTTAAATCACAAAGCAAAGTAAAGAATGAAATGAATATCGAAGAGAACTATTTATAATTTTTCAAGGAGTAACGGCTACCTCACATTACGCCAAAAAAGTTGGATTGAATCATCCAATTGCGCAGACAGCTCACATATGCGCAACTTGATTTAAAATTCAAAATTCAAAATATTTCGAAAATTTTGAATAAATTCAACTTTTGAAAACTTTGAAGGGGGTCTTGTAGGTCCTAAAAAATCAAGTTGTACCTATCAACAAAGTCAAAAATAAGAAATACAACTTTCAAATGAACTGTGCAGACATCAGATTGTGCATCCTTCAGATTGCGCACACTAGACTGCGCACACTCTCAAGCGCACAGGCTGACGTGGTAATGTCATCATTACCTGACACAATCAAATCTTCTGACAACTGACAGCACGAAGAACGAGACTGTTCGTTTATTGCCGCATAACGCTCGAGAATGGCTGGACAGCTGGCAGCACAATCGGCCAACCACTCTGTGCGCATTCCATGTATACGCAATCCGAAGCCAGCATAATTCAGGATGCGCAGTCTATCAATACAACTGACAAAATACACGTGGCATTCATGCCATCAATTGCTCACTACATGGAACTATCTATGCACGATCATGCGCATTTCAGTCAAAAGATGCCATGTGTCTAAGACAGTTGGACCACGATCCAACAACTGCCTGCGCAGTCCACAGTTGCACAATCTAATTTATGCGCAATCCAGTATGCGCAGTCCAGAATAACTAAAAGTTATTTCCAGAACTATAAATAGAGTTTCAAGTCTTCATTCATGGAGATCAGATCATAGAGAGATCAGACATAAAAGTTCAGAAATATCAAAGAGTCCAGGAGTTCTTGCCCAAGTGCTGCTGCATTCTTCCGAGGCTTTTGCCTTCAATTCTCCGAGGCTTTTGCCTTCAAGTCAACTTCAGAGGCTATCGTCTTCAAAGTTCACATCGTCAAAGGGATAAAGCAATCGTCATCAAGATTGGATTCCTACAGTTGTACTTTTCCAGAATTCTTGTAATCTTTTTTTACACAGTTTATCAATAAAGTTTCATACTTTTGTTTTTGCAAACATCTCTGTTTACATAATGCATTTCTTTCAGTACCTGTATCTTACTTTACTACATGATTATATTTTCGAACCTGCTATGAACTGTTGAGATGTTTTGTGCTCGCTCCTGTCCTGACTGGACCTGTTGAAAATATTACAGAGGACGAGGAGGAGGCTTGTGTGGATACCTTCTACGGGGCAGCCCTAGACGACACTTGTGAGTTGGACTCTCAGGAGGACCCAGCTCTAGCTGAGGATATTACCCCCATTGCCTAGACTAGCTTAGTTTGGCTTTATCTTACTTATGTTGTCTTGAGACTAGTAGCTAGACTTTATTTCTATCTTGGAGATCTGAGTTGTATATATTCTTTCATATTCAGTAGCTGAGACCATGTATTTCTGGATATTGCTGAGATGTTATCTTAGACTTTCTGATCATCTGTATTTATTTGAGTTCTATATCATATCATGCTTCTTTCTTAGTTGTGATTGAGTTTACATTCTGCTTTGTCACCCCCATTCGGGGAGTATAAACTGTTTAGAATTATATTGTTAGATGTTGTGACCTAGGACAGCGTTCTACTGCCGACACTGCGGCGTAGGCTGGACGTACCCATGTCTCGTGCCCTTACTCTAGGGTGCGGGTCGTGACAAGCACACCAGTAATGCGTCTACAAACAGGCACACATCATACGCCTACAAACAGGCGCACATCAGCAATGTGCCTACAAACAGGCATAATCAGTATTTCTCCTATAAACAGGCACATATCAGCACTGAACACTGATCAAACAAGCGTATGACAGCAATACGCGCCTCTGATTAGAGCTAAACACTGGACCACAGTGTGCATATATTCTCAGAAATAGTTAGCGCATATCAATAGTGTCTATAACATGCAGATCAATACTTGTCTCCAGAAGTGGGGCGAAAGAAGAATATTCATACTATTGATTCTTCGATGAGACTTACCAATTTTTGAAGACACAGCATGCAAGCAAATAATATCAAAATGAAGTGGCACAAGTGAAACCTTATAGGAAGACATTTGTTTTGAGAGAGTATGAATGATTCTTTCATTTCTGGATGTCCTTTTTAAAGAGGTTAAAGATGAGGTGGGTGCGCCGTTCTAGGATCCTATTTTGGGAAAGAACTAAAAATGGGCATCTAAAATCGTGTAACGACTGCCACGTGTTCTTCAGAAGAAACAGTAAAACGAAGAATTAGCTAAAAGAATATGTCCATGAGCACCATTCGAAATCACAGCCACACAAAATAGAAATTTTAGATTTTATTGCATAAAGACGGATAGACCCCTACAGTCAAGGACCTAAAAATAAAAAGTTGTTCTTCCTAGAACATTATTTTTTGTCCTTGCCTTCATCAGTCTGACGAAGGCGGCATCCAATTCTTGCATGGTGCGGATCCCGAACGGTGCATCAGGTTAAAAATCCCTCTGAATTGACGTGCTCCTCAGAAGATGATCTGCCACTCGAGCGATTGAAGACTGACGGGGTTAAACCGAAACATTCAAAAAGTTCACTGCCCTCAAAGCTCGGTCAGCTTCTGACAAAAAAGTAGTAGGCGCAACATCATGTCCTGCTTCAGGAGACTTGATTGTGGTGTCAGAATTGGTCTCCATCTCTTTCTTCTTGGGGGCCATTGAAGAACAGAAGTGAAGAACAAAGCACAGAGATCAACTACTACATATATATCAACAAGTTGACTTTTGTATTCTTCTTCTTCATGGGAAACTGAAAGTAATCAATGAAACTCCGGAAGACGAAGAGGATTGAGTATTTTCGAGAAAGGTATTTAATCATGATGATCGAGCATTGACCGGCGCAACCTGACTTAGTCAAAACTTTTCTAAATTCAAAGTATTCCAAAAACTTTGCAATGTTTTTAAGTTTTGAAAACTTTAAAAGGGGTCTTGTAGAGCCTAAAACTCAAGTTGCGCCTTGAATATACTGATCAGTGATCAAGTTGCATCCCAAAATCAAGTTGTGCCACTGATATGAAGCTCAGAGAACAGACTGTGCCACTGATCAGATTGTGCCCGATATCAGACTGTGTCCAATCTTATTATGCCAAAATCTACATGGCATCTGACACTTAATGGTCATCATTACCTGACAATACTGACAACTGACATAACAGTGAATGAGAAAAATCTCTTCGAATCCCGTGAATTATGCCGCTCAAGAGAAGTTGGTGGACAGATGTCCTGTACACTTCGTGAGTTGCCCAGGCGCAATCTAAACAAAATCTTTAGTTGCGCCTGGGCACAACCTGAACGACTTTTGCTCAGAAGCTTCCATGTGTGTAGGCACAGCTCAAATCAAGCGCAGTTTGACTTGTTGACTGAAGCTCGCGCAACCTGATAAAGTTGAGACAACTTACATTCTAAAGTAGGATGACGTGGCGCACATGCCACTAATCTCTCAAGACGTGTCTACTATCCTATACACGATCACCGCGCATCTCAATCTTATGATACCACGCGTCTAAATACAGTTAGTGCACGATTGACAACTGAATGAAAGTTGGCGCAACCCAGTATGGCGCAATCCAGCCTTGCGCATATCAGAAAAACTATTAAAATAGTTATTTCCTGAACTCTATAAATAGAGTTTCCAATCATCATCAGAGGGACACAGACAGAGATCAAGAACTCTTATAAAATTGCTGCTACGTTCTCTAGAGGCTACAGTCTTCAAGTTCACATAGTCCAAGGTATAAAGTGATCGTCTTTTGATCAGATTTCTAAAGTTGTACTTCTCCAGAATTCATTGTACTTTGTACTCTTTTACAAGTTTGGAATAAACAAATTTTGTTTTTACAAACAATGTGGCAAAACATCGAGTCATCCAGCCATTAGTGGATGAATCCAATGGCCTTCCGATCTTCAACAGCTTTGCCCGATGGCTTTGCTGTCGTCCTCCAACGGACCATGCAAGTCCTTACACTAGAGTAGATCCTCCATCCTTAGCTTCCAAATCGTCTATTCCTGTGAGGGCAATCATACGAGTGTTCATCTGCTCCGTAGACATGGTTGCCAGAACCCCCAAAGTTCTGATACCAATTGTTAGGTATCAGACTAGAACGAATCTCGCTTCATCGAAAACGAGATATAACCCAACAATCTCTACCTTAGCTCATTTCTGCTAGCCGAATAACCTTAGCACCTTGCTATATTTGTTCGTTCTCGCTAGTCGAACAACCTTAGCACCCCCCTACCTTTTGTTCGTTCCCGCCAACCGAACAACTTTAGCACTCTTTGTTACCTTTTTATTCGTTTCCGCCAGCCGAGCACCGAGGAGATCCAATATATTGTCATTTCGATCCGTTCGACCAGAGAACTAAACCTGACACGTTCATCCACACCATTATTGTGTGCCAACCACAACATCTTGCTCTACCTTGGGCTTGTCAAATCCATCTTTGAAGCCAATTTGTGTAGTTGATGCTTCTATTCCATCTTGAAAAAAGAGCCCATATATCTGTGTATACGCATGGACGTTTATCACTATCTGTCTCGAACCAATTAGAGCCGCTCAAACCAGCCACGTAACCATGGGATCTGATACCACTTATTGGAAACACCACTATTTGTGTGTATCTTAGTTAGCTTCATCCATAAAATAGACTGCCACTATTTATGGTTGTTCATTGTCACTACCATATTTTAGCTTGAGGGTATTTTAGTATTTTGGTGAAATTTTGAATTTATTTTGATTTATTTGAATTGGTGATTTCTAGTTTTGACTTTAGCTAATTGAGACCTGTAGACTAACCTAGAAGTTAACCCTAACTATGGTGACTTGGTTAGCAATAGGTGACCCTAGTCTAACTTAAGTTAACCTCATTTTAGTCATTAGAAACTAGTTTCAATAGGAAGAATTAAGAATAGGTGAAATGACTTGTGACTTGTGATTTTGAATTTCATGACTTATGTAACATAGCCCATAGGCCCATGACTTGAACCTAGCCCTAACCAACCCATAGTGGCCGGCCAACCTAGGGTTCCCCCTATTTAATGTCCTTTCTACTTGTTCTTGCCTCTTTTGTGCTCAACCAACTTTTTAGAAGGAAAGGTAAATCCCCAACTTCCTAAATTTCTATAAATTCTATTTTTAATCCTTTTTGACCCAAATCTTTTGCATATGATTCTAATCAACCTCTACTTGTTGTTCATGAGGAGTAATTTTAGTTTTAGAGCAATTTGGAGGATTTGACTAGCAATGGGAACCGTTTGGTTTGGGGCCTTTTCTTGATCCTTGCAACCTATAGGTAAATCCTTCTAATTCTATTTTAATTCTGTTTTTATTGCATGGTAGCCTAGATCTAGGTGTCCCCTAGCTGTAGTGAATGTTTGGTGTCCATTGCATTAGGTTTAGTGTCCGTATCAGACACGTATTAATTCCCTAGTCTAGGTGTTTGTTGAAATGCCACAACCAATTCCTTTTGCTGTTTTTGGAAATGTTTTTGATTAAATTTCTAGATCTAGGGTTTGTCCTTAGATTTGTGTCCTTGTTTGGTAGATTTGGAGTCGTGTCATGTCCACACGAGGACACGAACACGCTGTACAGGCCGCGGGACACTGTCCTGCTACCCGACGGCTAGTTCTTCGTGCACAGGACACGGGGACACGAGATTTTTGGGGAGAATGTCAGGGCAATGTCTGACATTAGCCTCCCAAAAATTAGGCTCGCATGGTTCAGTATTCGAGGAGTTCTCCTTCCAGTACTGGTCGCACGCGCAGACTGTACGCACACGTTTTAGCCACCGATACGTGGCTGGACACGACATTATACTTGGTTTGGATACTGTGCAGGGTATCGCCCGTGTAGCCCTACCCCTGGCGTATACGTGTGCACGGCCACGTGTCTCTACGTGGCCTGTGTCGTGTGCTAGACACGTATGAACGCGTACACACGCTGTATCCAGTTTCAGTGTTCGTGTGTGTTTTGGTGTCGTAGACACGGTTGTGTCCACTTGATTGGGCATAGACACTATGTGAGACACGTGCACATGTGTGTCCTTGATTACCAATCAATAGTTTGGGTTTTTAACTGTAAATTGGTTTTAATTAGGTTTTTCCCAATTCTACTGATACACAGTGTGTTGTTCACTGATTTCTGAAATTTAAATGTGTTTTCAAACTAATTCCTATGATTATTTGCAATACTATTAATCTCCCCATATCTGAGTGATTATATACATGTTTGGGTTTGATGTTAACACAAGATTTGGTTTTCGAATCGTTTTGAATATGTATACTGATATGTAAACTGTCAAATACAAACTGTCAGTTTGAACACATGTATATCCTAAGAATACCCATTCACTGATTCAATTTCTGAGTTTTAATTATTCTTTTACTGAAATTCCCTAAGTTAGCACTGTTAGCTGAGATTAGTAAAATCCTATTACACTTAACTGTCATTGAATTTTGTATTCCTGTGAACATACCCTGTTTTCATTTCATATCTAAACCAAACTATCTACTGTTTCCTGCCACATTACATTGTTCTCCATTACATAGATTCCTAACATACACCCACATTTGATACATTGCTTTGTTACCTACTAAAATTCCTGAGAACTAACATGTGAACACACATGTTAGTCACATTCACACTAACCTATTTGACATTACACATTTGCACACTGATTTCAGCTTTCTGTTACACACACCACAAATCACATTTCTGAGAACTCTAAAACCTGAGACACACTTGACTGGCATGTATCACACACACATGGTATCACTACACACATACACACTGTTATCCTACTTGACACACACACATAACTTATCTACCTGTCATTCATGCACACATGTTAGCCACACACTGAAATTGAAATATATTGACACATTCACCCACACATCTAGCCATGGCATATATCACCCATACACACATTATTTCCCCTATCACTCTATGCATATATATTTGAATTCATGTATATATATTTGGGATTGCGTGCGTTGCCCTAGCGCCGCGCCTGGAGATCGTATAAGCGTTTCGGCCCCTCCCGACTCCGGCAAGGCCATTGGCCGGGCCGGCGTCACCGAGGATGGCTCGGTCCTTTGCAGATGTGGTCGCCGATCGGGCTGAGGCTACCCCTCGCCTGGCGGCGCGATCTGTATCAACATACAAAGGCGCACCATCGATCTCCTTCTCGGACGAGGAGGAACAAACCTTGGCGTCCCCTCTCCGCTTCGCTCTTGTGGGGAAGTTTTCACACAGCAAGCCGGCCATTGAAGTGATTCGCAAAGCTCTGACAGGATTTCAGTTCAAAGGAGAGATCAAGACAGGAGTTATGATCGGAAACACATCCTTATTAGGCCTTCTCTTGAGGAAGACTTCCTAAGACTTAGATCTAAAGACACATGGTTCATCTCTCGCCCCGATGCGTGTCTTTAAGTGGGAGCCGGATTTCTCACCATTGTTTAAATCTTTGCTTATGCCAGTTTGGATTGACCTTCCAGATCTACCGTATCATCTCTATGCAAAGGAGGCGTTGTTTGCCATCACGTCTGCGATTGGCACCCCCCTAAAACTCGATAAGGCCACGACAGATCTGTCTCGTCCTAGCAGAGCCCGCGTGTTCGTTGAAGTTGACGCTAGCAAGCCCATACAACACCACATAAGGATCAACAGATCGAGAGGTAGGAGTTTTTGGCAGAATATTGAATATGAATACATCCCTCTATTTTGCTCACATTGCCATCACCAAGGTCACCAATCCTCGACGTGCAAATTGAAAAATCAAGGAAAGGAGGCCATGATACAAGACCCTCACCAACAGGAGGAGGCAGACGTAATCACCAAGCCTAGATCGACAGGATTGCATGTCACTTCTATTCTTCAAAGAGTTAATGATCGACAGCACTCTAATGATGTTATTGCCACACAAAACCAAGTAAACGTCATGTCATTAGACTCTCAAAGCCAGGCCGCAAATCATGCTCAGACGTTAGAGGAGAACATTCATGCTATTGCTCATAACTCTGAAGCACCTAACCAATTAGAACCCACAAGCATCATTAATGACGCTCGCATTTCAAATTAGACAAGACACTCAGCCCAATCGGAGCCTCCGAACCACAGGAAAATGCCGACTGAGACAGAATTGGATGGCGGTTATTGCCATTAATGACGCCCCGGCTGGAGCGGACGTCATCAATGCTAATGAAGTTTGTTCTCTTGAGGAAGGCGAGCTGGTCGACGAAGACGTCCAACTTCCTCTGGAGAATATCACGAGCTGGGCAGATGAAGTCGATCGCACGCAGGCAGGAGAGCTGAGGCGGATGCCGGGGGCGAGGTCGCCGAGAGCTCTCACAACACAACAGTCGGTGGTTCAGAAACCATCCAGAAGAAAAGAAAACCTAAGGAGGTGGCGCCTACGGATCGAGTCACGCGACAATCATCCACTCTCACTGGTAAAACCACATCCTCCATTAATATTTAACACGCTCATTTGGAATGTTAGAGGAATTGCGAATCAAATGACTCTTAAAAGAATCAAATCTCTGGTGAGAAGTCATAAGATTATTTTCCTTGGTATTATTGAGCCTAAGGTGGATAGTAGTCAGCTTCTTCACTATCAACTAAAGCTCGGTTTTTCTCAAGCTTTATCTAATGAGCGGGGGAATATATGGGTAATGGCTAAGCATAACTGTGATATTAATCTTCATGATTCGTGTGATCAAGCTCTGACAGTCTCTTTCAGTCATCATATGCTTCCTCTGCTTGTTTATTTTACAACGGTTCATAGAGACAATACTAAAGAAGGACGTCGGTTGCTTTGGGAGAGACTTGCACAATTACAACCTTCACTTCATTCCCCTGGGCTATTGGAGGAGATTTTAATGCTATTCTGCGATCGGAAGAGAAGATAGGAGTCGAGCTCCAGATCAAGCTTCGATTCAGGAATTTGCCAACTTCGTGCTTGGGTCTGGCATGGCAGAACTCCCCTACTCGGGTAGCTGTTATACCTGGATCAAATCAAAGGAGGATGGGCGTCGGGGTTCGAGACTGGATTGAGTTATTGTTGATAATGATTGGCTTGACTTGGCGCCTTTATCGGTAGTCGAACATCTCAATCGTACTGAGTCAGATCATGCACCACTTTTATCAAATTTAAATCGAATACGGCCATGGGTAGAAAGCAGTTCAGATTCTTAGACTTCTGGGTTAACCACGAGGAGTTTCTGCCATTGATTCAAAGAGCATAGAATTCAGTTGATCATAGGCTCGGGCTTACTCGGGTTGCTCTCAGACTGGACGCTTGTAGAAAGTTGCTATCTGCATGGAGTAGGAGTACATATGGTATATTTTTCAACAAATTAAAAAGGCGGAGGACGATGTTCTGGTAGCCAAAATTTTACACGAGCAACAACATACAGCGAGTAGCCGTTCTCATCTCTCCAAGGCAATGGCTACACTTAAACAAAGGGTGAGCATAGAAGAAGCTTATTGGAAGCAGAAATCTAGAATCAAATAGGATTTAGAAGGTGACAAAAATACTGCATACTTCCATGGATGTGTGTCGAATCGTAAACGATCACTTCATATCCATTCGATCACTACTGATGGAGGGGAGATCCTTCAAGACAAACCTTTGATTCACGCCTATGCTAAAGAGTTTTACTCCAAACTCTACCAAAGAGGCAATATAACAGAAGATAATCAGTTTCTTGATACTATTCCTCACTTGGTGACCGATGAAGATAACGACATTCTTATTGCATCACCATCACAGGATGAAATTCTTGAAGCTATCAAGTCATTGGATCAACATAGCACACCGGGTCCTGATGGATTCACTCTGCTGTTCTTCATTAAATGTTGGGATATATTCGTGAAGATATGATAGAGGCAGTGGGCTTGTTCGTGGATGGATTTGCATTGCCCAGGTCGATTATAAACACTTCATTGATCTTGATCCCCAAGATGAAGCAACCTAAGAACTTTGGTGACTATCGGCCGATTAGTCTATGTTCGGTGATGAATAAAATCATTTCAAAGCTTTTATCCCAAGATTAGCTCCATTACTGCCTCGTATTATTTCCCCTGAACAAAGTAGATTTGTACAAGTAGAGAAATTGTGGATAATATTCTCCTTGCTCAGGAGATGGTGGCTAAGATGAACAAGAAACACAGAGGTGGGAATGTGGCTATAAAACTGGATATGACGAAAGCGTATGATAGGATGGATTGGCGATTCCTGTTGAAGGTCCTTCGAAATTTGGTTTTCATAACAAATGGGTCGACATTGTTCTTCGGCTTGTCAACAATGTTTGGTATGCCCCACTTATCAACGGCGAGTCTACTGAATACTTTCAGGCTTTTCGTGGAGTTCGTCAGGGAGATCCCCTCTCACCCATATTATTCATCATTGCAGCTGAGGCACTCTCACGTAATCTGAAGGAATTACCTGATACCGTTGGATTTACTCCTTACATATCTCCTCGAGGATGTCCTCCTATCACCCACTTGGCGTACGCGGATGATATACTTCTCTTTTTGCAGGTGATCTCCTATCTATATCCAAAGTCTCTGACATCCTCATGCGGTACGAAGCAATCTCTGGACAGCTTATTAATAAGACGAAGTCATCTATCTACATGTCGAAGAACGTTCTTCAGGAATGAGGCTCTGAGTTAGCTTCTCGGACGGGTTTCACTATTGGATCTCCACCATTCACTTATTTAGGCTGCCCTCTTATGGTAGGATAGCGTAATGGGGGTATGTATGAGGATTTACTCACTCGTATCCGCAACAAACTTGAAGGCTGGCACAATAAAATTCTGTCTCCAGGTGGGAAGCTCGTGTTGATCAAGTCCGTTCTCACATCGATTCCCATGTATACGCTAGCAGCGTGTAATCCCCCTCTAGCTGTTCTTCATCGCATGGAGAGCATGTTCTCGAGTTTCTTTTGGGGTGCACAAAATGGGGTTGCTAAAAGAACATGGCTCGGTTGGGATTATGGCAAGAACTAAAAGAGAGGGCGGTTTGGGGATTAAGCGCCTCGAGGATATGATGCAGGCATTCACTGTCAAATTGTAGTGGAAATTCCTAACTCAAGATAGTCTATGGACTACTTTTTTCCATGCTAAGTATTGCTCGGGTACTAGTCCGCTGACTGTAGAGATCACCTCTAACGCGTCTCATGTGTGGAAGCGACTGTTAGTGGGTAGAGGATTGGCGAACAACAATATCATTCTCCAGAATGATACGTGGAGATGGGGGCCATCACAGTCAGGTACTTTCTTATTGTCATCGGCTTGGGAGATTGTACGAGTTCATAGGCCTTTGCTGTCAGATTACCCTCACATTTGGAGTACTTGTATACCTATAAAATGGTCTATTCTCCTATGGTGTATCCTACACAACAAACTACCTACGGATGATAACATTATTCGTATGGGTTATAGTATGGCTTCTAAATGTCACTGTTGTGTTAGGGGAAATTCAGAATCATTGGAGCACTTGTTCAATCAGGGTGAACTGGCTATGGGTGTGTGGGGAGCATTGCAGCATACATACAGCATGAAATCTCGCGGTCGTACACTACTCGAACGCCTTCGAGACTGGTGGAGGAAAAAGAATAAACATAAGAAGGAGATAGGTGCAGCAGCAGTTATATGGGTTATTTGGAAGGATAGAAACAAGTTGAGATACGAGAATCACTCGTACACAGTAGATCAGTTGATCTTTGAAGTTAACAGACAAGTGGGGAAGGCTTCTATCAAATGTAGACACGTTTAGTGTCATTTTGTATCGGGCGTAGGCCCTGGAGTTTCTTTAATAAAAGTTTCCTTTTCTGAAAAAATATATATATATATATGTATATATATTTCTATATGCTTAAATGATAAGAATGTGATATACACATATGTTGCCTATACTAAATTAGTTGATATGTATAATGTGTGAAATGTGTGATAGAGACTATATGTATGGCATATAGCCTATGGTTCCTAATGTAGGAATATGCCTACTGATTGAATATGTATACATGCTATGTATATATATGAGTGTATATACATATATGTTATATATGAAATCTGTGTTGTGGCTTGTATAGCCCTGTATTGTTGTGTGCTTGCTAGAATAGGCTGGCTAGGCTTAGTGAGACTTGTTTGGGTTAGGCTTGACCTAGTTTGACTAGTTTAGTTGACTAAATTGACCAAGGGTTATCTTTAGCCTAGATTGACCCCAAACATCATGTAGATACATTGTAGGAGTCTATTATACTATTTTGGACATGTAGTAACTTGTACTGTTCTATAGGAGCCAGACACCACTCCTCGGACAGTATATTCTCTTCAATATTCAGGATACCAGGCGAGTATATTCTCTGATCATTTCATATCTTATTTAGGATTATATTTCCTGCTTTAGGTTACTTTACTTGATGCTGACACGTTGGTAACACGAACTATTACTATATGGATCTTGCCGTGCGATGTTATCCCCTTAGCGGATACATTGGGTATTTTATGTTCGTGTACTTTATCGTGAGCATCGTGTACTCCTTGTATTCGTGACATTCGTATATAAATCGTGTGAAATCATGTACTCTCATGTGCTCACATGATCTTCGTGTATATTCCTCATCGTGTGCAATAACATAACTTGACTGGATCCTTGTGTATTGATTGGGGGCGGGGGAGTAGAAGTGGTTATGTACTCAATCTTGTAGCTTACTCGTGTATAACCTCTGTAGTTTACTCGTGTACAACATCGTGCCATTTACATAACCATCTTGTACTCTGAATCACTAGTCACTGCTAGTTCTCTATATATATTGTAGATATTTACTTATAGCTCTCTCTCTCCTCTCTCCTCTCCATCTTCTCCCACTCTCTCTCCTCTCCCTCCCCTCTCTCCTCTCTCCCTCTCCTCTCTCTCTCTCCTCCTCTTCCTCTCGCTCTCTCTCTTTACATCATGTTGTTCTTTCAGTTTCATGTATCTTACTATCTAGCATGTTTATATTTCCTAACCTGTTATGATTTGCATGAGATGTCTCGCTCATGTCCTGACTAGCCTGTTGAAAATATTACAGAGGACGAAGATGAGGCTCTGGTGTCTACCTATTATGGTGCAGCTATAGACAACACTTGTGATTTGGACCCACTTGCAGTAGAGGATCTGCTACCAGTGGTTTAGACTGCTAGCTTAGACTCTTACCTTTTCTTTTCTCATTGATACATTATTGTATATATTGGGAGTTTGTTTTATCTGGATGTTTGTGGAGATGTTATCATAGACACTTAGACTTCTATCTATTGTATCTCTTGTGTGGATTCGTTTATCTATCTATCTATCTTATCGTATTCTACCTTAGATGTGATTGAGACTGTATTCTGCTATGTCACCTCCATTTGGAGTGTATATACTATACAGGTACCTTATATTTTAGATGATTGACCTAGGATAGCATTCTACCGTCGACACTGCGACGTAGGCTGGACGTACCCACTTCTCGTGCCCTTACTTTAGGGTGCGGGTCGTGACATTCATAAATTATGGTTTACAACAACATTAAATTTATTATTATTATTTTATTGAATCACTTATGAAGTGTTGAATGAAAGGAGTATTAGAGAAAATGGAACACATAACAAAAAAGCTCTATCGTATTGGAATAAATTACAAAGACAAATGTTAAGGACACTAAAAATAATTACTAGGAGGTAACACACTTTTGATAGTCCTAGGACTGCCAAGATTGAATAGTCCAGGACTGTCAAAATTTTGGCAGTTCTGTGCATATCCAGTACTGCCAAATTTTGACAATCTATATAAAATCAGGACTGCCAAAATTTTGGTAATCCTAAAATAAGGACTGTCAATTTTTTTGACAGTCCTGAATATGCACAAATCGTTAAAAATGTATTATCCCTAGCTATTGTAGTGCGCTTAACATTTGCCAAAACAAATGTTGCACTTCTCAGTAGGCCTGCTTCATAATGACCCACAGAACGATTAAATCTCGAACACACCCTTAATTATTAGTTTGACTACATGAATTCAAATAGGAACTTACAATGTGGTTATGACATGTGATATTAATTTATATTTAGGCCCTTGAATTTTTCTATTTAAGTCTTTGAAAAAGAATCAAAGGATGAGATGCATGTAATCCAACGACTATTAATGACCGAGTTTTTAAATGAGTATTGATCGAAGAACTACAAAAGTTACTCAGGGCTAGCTCAGTATTATGAAACTTTTACTCAGGACAACAAATTACTTACTAGGGGCTGTCCCCCCCAATCTCCCTAAATCCAAACATTCTAACTTTCACACTTTCTCACTATCTCTATCTTCAAAATTCCTCCATCCTCCATCCTCCCTCTGTATTCGGATTCCCTTCTTCTCGTCCTCCACCTCCTCCGTGCGGCTCCTGATCTCCCTCAAGCAACCACATGTGGTCAGAAGAGAAGCAGTTGGAGACGGTGGTGGCGGAGAGGTGGTTGGGGAGAAACGGAGGCTGATGGTGACTGTTTACCATGAAATAAAAGAACAGAACAATTATCGGAGGACCGGACTTTTACTTCACGTTACAAACTCGCTTGTACAAAGAAAGCCTAGGGACAAAAACCTAGGTACAGCAGTCTAAGTAAAATTGTTTATTTTAGATTCTGGAGGTGACGGTAGAGGCTCGGGAAGGCGACGGCAGCCCTGCCTTACTCCTTGGACGATCGGTATGCAGCCTTGGCTCCTGTGAAAAGATGGTTGGCGTTGAAAAAGAAATCTTCTTGCTCTCCCTCTTATTGCTCTTCGGGCTTCTCTCTCTCTGTGTATTTTCTCTCTGACTATGGGGGGAAGTCTCTCTGTATATGTATTTCCCTCTGATATTGTATATATCTTTTTTACAAGGGAATGGCACCCTGCTATTTATAATAGTGGGATGTGATCATTAGGGTTGCCAATGATTAGCTCTTGGAGATGGCGGCGGCCTGGGGATCGGTCAATCCAAGCCGTTCGTTTTTTTATTGTGACGAATCCGAGCCATTGAGTGTAGATTACACCAAATCCTATTAGCAATTAATGCTGATTGGAATAAATCTTCCTCATAATGATCTTCTGATGTCTGCGAATAAATTAGATCTATTCTCCTGCCACGTGTCCCCGATTATTGGGATTTGACCCAATCTTTAATGGCAGCAAATCTGAGAAATTAATCGGCTTAGGACACGTGTCCTAGGAGTCGCTGGGGGATCTGGACCGCATGACGAGTGAGCCACACATGATTTTGGGCCGCATATGGTTAGGGCCACGTGTCAAGACTGCCCAGGTAGCGGCCCTAATTTGAGTCCTTGAACCATAGAGAGGTAATCATTGTGAGCCGCATAGGGATACATCCACCTGAGCCGCATGGACATGATCCTCTTGAATCGTATGAGAAGTCCTTACTTGAGCCGCATGAGGCTTCCTCGGCCTGGGCCGCATAGGACGGATTCACTCTGAACCGCATGAGAAGTCTTCGCTCGAGCCGCATGAGGCTTTCTCGGCCTGAGCCGCATAGGACGGATTCATTCTGAACCGCATGAGAAGTGAGCCGCATACGAACGCCCACGTGGCAAGGCCACGTGGCATTTTTTATGGCTCTCGGGGGATTTGTGTCAGAGATCCTTTTCTCTTCCCTAGAGATTCGTCATTATGACAGAGTCATAACTACTTCTTTTTGTGTCAGGGCTGTCACTTTTTCAGAGTTGTCAGCCGTCAAACAATTAATGCGAGAGGGCAGAGGAGAGGACTGTCCTGCCACGTGTCTTCTGAGCTGCATGGGATGTCTTGGACCGCATGACTCTCTGAGCCGCATGGGCTTTCTGAGCCGCATGGGGTTCTTTGACCGCATAGCCCCTTATGCCGCATAACTCTTTGAGCCACATGGGCTTTCTGAGCCGCATGGGGTTATCCTGTCTGAGCCGCATGGACCATCATTCTGATATTTTCCATGCTTCTACAAGACCCCCTTCAAAGTTTTCAATTTGCAAAATTGAAATACTTTGAATAAGAAGCATGGATGCATATTCTTCTGGCCGCATATAACACTCTGACCGCATGGATATCTTGACCGCATAGATTCGTTCAGCCGTAAAGACTTTCAAGCCGCATGGATGGCTTAGCCGCAGGGGACTTTAATACTACAGGGATATCTCAGCCGCATAGTTCCTTGCCATGTCAATATGTCATGCATGCAAACCCTTTTTGGGGCAGGATCCCAAGAGTTTCTGATCTTTAATTATCTGGTCCGCATCGATAGCCGAAGAGTCGACTTCTTTGTACGAGGCGTCGGTCTTGGTCCTCTATAAATGGAAGGGTTTTTGGAGGGATTTCTCTCTTGGACTCTTCTTGATTTAAGATTTTTGTCTTGCTTTCTTCTTCTGACCGACAGACAACGATGGCATCTAGGGCTTCCAAGACAGTGAAGAAAGTTGTGGCGAAGAGTAGGAAGTCGGCTATGTCTTCAACTGCCGTACCCTCCGTTCGTCTTGACGTTCATGTTGTCGTCGAAGGTAAGGACTGTGTGGAAGATTGGGTGCTTTGAAACCCTAACAGATGCTGCTCTGCTGCATTACTTCGTGCATAATTATTTGATGCAAACTTTTCAAATTTCGTGGTTCGCATACACGTCCCATGAACCGCATGGCATATATTCCATGTCCGAGCCGCGGAAAAATTGTCTTTCAACGGGCCGCATGAACCCTTCTGAATATCCTTTGACTATTTTTATCATTCATCGTCACTTCTTTTTCGTCTTTTGCTTCTTGTAGTGTCTCCACCGAACGATGAGATTAGTGGTAGAGGAGCCGCCGCTCCCTGGCATCAATTAGGGGCCTCCCTCTGTTAAGGAGAGGTGATAAAGAAGAGTCAGCGCCTGAGAGGGACGACATCCTTCCCACTATCGAGACTGCTGAGGGTGGCAACGCTAGGAATTCTGATTCCCCTATTCTAGACGAGGATCTTCCTCAATTGCATCCTTCGTATTTAAGGTGGTTGAAGGAGTTGTATACGCACTTCTGCTGCTAGGGTTTTTTAAGGTTTCTCGTAAATGTCTATCTGTAGCCTTTGCTTCTCTTTTTTTTTTGCCTTTCTTCTTGTCTGCATGAAGAACTTTCCTGTAACCGCGTAGATGTAACTGATTTCTGAATGAATGAATGTATTTGCTTCACTCTTCTGTGTGTAATGATTATTCTATTGGGACATTTTGCATGGACCCATTGCCCCTAACGTACCCTGGTTTTGGATACGGGCAACAAGTTAAGGGAACGAACATACTTACTCAGAGGTACTAAGGACATGGCAAGCATGAAGGTTTCTTCGACGGAGCCTTCCTACTCAGAGGTAATGAGGACATGGCAGGAGTGGGCTCAGTGAAGAAGGGCACATAGAACGACTCAGAGGTAATGAGGACATGGAAGTTCTATGTAAGGGGTGATTTGTTTTTGGCAGAAATGGGACGACTCAGAGGTGATGAGGACATGGCCGTCTTGGAAGTTTGTGGACCCGTTACCCTTGTTGTGCACTGGGAGTACATGTAGTGGATCATGAGGGAGGATCTCTTGTAGGAAGAAAGTTCAGCGGTATGGTTATACATGACTTTCTTTCAAAAGAGTGACCGGGATGTAAGTTCAGGGGTACCAATGGGTACATAACTCGACAATCCATGAATGTTGGAATCAAAGTGTAAGTTCAGAGGTACCAGCGGGTACATGACTTGGTAATTTGGAGAATGGTGAGTGTGAGTTCAGCAGTACCGGCGGGTACATGACTCAAAAATCTGACAAATTATGAGGGTGAGTTTAGTGGTATCAGTGGGTACATGACTCAAAAATCTGGAAAATTATGGGGGTGAGTTCAGTGGTATCAGTGGGTACATGACTCAAAAATCTGGAAAATTATGGGGTGAGTTCAGTGGTACCAGGGGGTACGTGACTCGATGGTTTGGAGAATGTTGAGTGTGAGTTCAGCGGTACCGGCGGTACATGACTCAAAATCTGACAAATTATGAGGGTGAGTTCAGTGGTACCAGGGGGTACATGACTCGATGGTTTGGATAATGTTGTTTAGACATAATATTTCTTCAGGAACTTGCCGTTGACGGACAACATAAGCAAGTCTCCATTTTGCTTGGCGAGGCGGTAAGCACCGTTGGAGAACACGGCCTCGATGACAAATGGACCTTCCCATTTTGGCTGGAACTTGCCGGTGGTCTTGTGAGTCATGACCATTGGCCTCCGGACTGCCAGAACAAGATCGCCCACTTGGAATGTTCTGATTTTGACCTTCTTGTTGAAGGCTCCTGAGATGCGTGCTTGGTATAGCTCAATCCTTTGCTGAGCTAGGAGGCGCTTTTCATCTAAGGCCTCCAACTCTTGTAGTCGACGTCGGTAGTTATCATCCGTTATCAATTGATAAGTGAGGGCGACGCGGAGTGAGGGTATTTGAGTTTCTAATGGAACTGCCTCACTCCCGTACACTAAAGAGAATGGTATATTCCCGGTGGCTGTTCGAATTGTGGTACGATAAGCCCATAAGCATTCCCCAGCTTCTCATTCCAGTCGCGTTTATTGGAGGAGACAAACTTCTTAAGGAGTTTGATGATTTTTTGTTGAATGCCTCTGCTAACCCCGCCGTTCGCTGCCGAGTTGTACGGTGTCGAAGCGACATTCTGAATACGGTGCTTATCGCAAAACCGATAGAATGCGTGGCTTGCAAACTGTGGACCATTATCATGGATGATCCTTCGGGGCAGTCCAAAGCGGTAGATGACAATGCTTAAGGAAGCTGATCACGTTTGAAGTCTTAACTTCTGCGAGTGGGACAGCTTCCGCCCATTTGGAGAAGTAATCAGTGATCGCAAGTATGAAGCGATGTCCTCGGGAGGAAGGTGGGGTGATTGGACCAATGATATCCATTCCCCACGCTTCGAATGGCCAAGACGCCACCGTCGGATGTAGAAACTCGGATGGTTTGTGAATGAAGTCCGTATGGACCTGGCAAGCTTTGCATTTTTTGGCAAAATCTATCGCATCTGCCACCATCGTGGGCCAATAGTAGCCCATTCGGCGAAGGGATCTTACAATTTTGGGCCGGGCTGGTGGGCCCTGCAGACACCGTCATGAGCTTCTCGTACGGCTTCTTTGGCTTCTGAGTTCGACAAGCACCGGAGCAATAATCCGTCGTAGGAGCAGCGATACAGCATTTTTGTCTCTGTATCGTAGAAGAATCTGAGAGAACGCTGTCTGATAGAAGTGGCTTCCTTAGGGTTCTCGGGCAGGATGTCGTAGACGACGAAGTCGATGAACGGCTGTCTCCAGTCTGGTGCTTCGTCGACCGTTTGGGGGAAATAGCTCGCCACGAATTGAACGTTGTTCTTGGGGCAGACCAGTTCGTGGCCTATCACGTCAACCGGATGAGCGTGGTTCGGCACCGCTAAGGAAGCGGCAAGGCCTGCTAGGGCATCGGCTTCGATATTTTGGAGTTTGGGGACATGTTCGATGAAGAACCCTTCAAACGACGAGATGATGTCAATCGCTATTTGGTGATAAGGGATCATGTCTTTGTGGCGGAACTCGTATGAGCCCCGGATCTGATTGACAATTAGTTGGGAGTCGCCGTATGCTTCAAGGTATTATCCCCAGCTCTCTTGCAAGTTGGAGGCCAATGACCAGAGCATTGTACTCGGCCATATTGTTAGAGCAGGGCTCTGTGAGGGAATAAGCGCGGTTGATCACCAATCCGGAAGGAGAGACCAGCACTACCCCGACGACTATATTGCCTTTAGGTCTGGTCCTCGAAGCACCGTCGAAGAACATTCGCCATATAGCCTCGTGAGAGGTTGCATACGAGTCAGCGACCTTATCTGGGATCTCTTCATATATTCTGGAGGACTCCGAGCCTGGGTGGGCTGCTAAGAAGTCTGCCAGGGCTTGACCTTTGACTGCCTTTTGTGGGACGAAGGTCATATGATAAGGGGACAGCAATATTGCCCAAGTAGCGAGGCGAGAACTGAGTGCCCCTGGTTTAGTCATGAGGACTCTGAGAGGGTTGACTCGTGATATCACATGTATGGTTTGTCCTGTGACATAGTGCCGCATCTTCTGAATGGCGAACACCAAGGCGAGGCATTCCTTCTCAACCGCGGTGTATCGGTGCTCCGGCCCAACCATCATTCGGCTGAGATAGTATACTTGTTCGTGACCTACATCGTTGTTTTGTGCCAACAGAGCACCGAGGGAATGTTCTATTGCTCATACGTAGAGCAGGAACGATTTTTCGGCAACTGGGGCCACCAAGACTGGAGGATTTGACAAATATTCTTTGATATTGTCGAAGGTACACTGGCATTCCCCGTCCCATACTAATGAGACTCCTTTCTTCATGAGGTGTGTGAACGGTCGGCATCGCCCGGAGAGGTTAGAAATGAACCTCCTAATGTAAGCTAGCCTCCTTTGGAGGCCTCTAAGTTCGCGAAGATTTCTCGGGGGACCCATCTCCATGATTGCCTTCGTTTTCTCAGGGTCTACATGAATGCCCTGAGCGGTAATAATGAATCCCAAGAACTTCCCGCTGGATACGCCCAAGAAAGATTTCGTAGGGTTCATTTTCAGATTGTGGGCTCTCATCAGGTCGAATACCGTCCTCAGGTCCTGCAGATGATCTCCCTTACGGCGACTCTTGACGGCGATGTCATCGACATAGCATTCCACTGTCTTGCGCAAGTGTTCTCTGAAAATGATACTCATGGCTCGTTGATATGTGGTGCCAGCATTCTTTAGACCGAAAGGCATGACTGTGTAGCAGTATGTGCTAATCGGTGTTCGGAATGATATGTGCTTTTCGTCGTCGGGAAACATCTTGATTTGGTTGTACCCCGAGAATCCATCCATGAATGACATACGTTCGAAGCCGCATGTGTTGTCGATCATGATGTCTGTGATAGGGAGGGGGAATTCGTCTTTCGGACATGCCTTATTCAGATTGTGGAAGTCGATACAGATTCGGATCTTTCCATTCTTTTTTAGGACCGAAACTATGTTGGCGACCCAGTCAGGATGTTGCTTCTCACGAATGAAGCCGTTGGCTATTAGTTTGTTGACTTCGGCTTCGATCGCATCCATGACGCCTGGGCGGAAGCATCGTTGTTGCTGCTTGACTGGCTTTTCATCTGGCCGTATGTTGAGCTTGTGAAGAGCAATATCGGGATCTAACCCCGGCATGTCTTCATAACTCCATGCGAACACATCAATATTTCTCTGACAAGTTTCAGCAGCGATTCTCGCTCTTCGTCTGTTAGGCTTTTACTGACGAAGATTGGCTTTGGAGAGGATTCGCTGCCGAGGTCGACCTGCATAACCTCATCTTCGGTAGGAGGTTCTCTCTGCTCGAACCGCTTTTCCCATTGTGTATCCAGCTGTTGGGCCCACGGCTCTAGCTCGAGGATTTTGGGAATGTCTTCGTCTTCTTCGTAAGCGTCGGCGAATGCCATATTGACTGACAGGACTTGTCTAAATTTGTCTCCAATGCTGGTATCCGAGTCAGAGGTTGGTGACCCGGTTGAATGTGACTGCCAGTCGCATTCTTCGTCTGAACTTTCGGGGGTCGTCGTGGGTGTTACATACCATAATCCACATCGATTTTTGCTGTAGTAGTCCCGTGGCTTGCCAGTCGGGACTGGGGGCTTCAAAGGTAGTCGCCGTCCAGTGCTATAATTCAAACCTGGTGTAGTCTCCAGATCATATCCCTATTTTTGCATGAGATATTTGGACTGGGGGCTATAAAGATACAGAGGCAGTCTCCCGGCATCTGACCCAAGATCGACTTCTTTTATGGTGAAGGGGCGCGGATCGTCCTTCCGGCCGAAGATGATTGGATGATCCCCTCCCTCGATTATGCGGTAAGCGTCTTCTGCTGGAATAAGCTGGATTGTGGTGTGCACATTTGTCACCTGTGTGTGTAGATGGGTGCCTATACCATGTTCCATAGCATACATTGTACAAAGCTTATTGAGCTCGATATAGTTCAAAGATAGCCCTTTATTGATGAAATAAGGTATCTTTTCTAGGGATTACATCATCTGCGGAGGGAACATCGGTGTGGGCAGCCACGTACTTGGCTAGTTCCGGTTCTTCTTTGGCTACCCCCTGTATAAACGAAGACTGAGAGGACGACCTAGTCAGCTTGATCTTCAGAGGTTTAACTGGCAGAGCAGAGCGTGGAGTTGTCGGTAGACTAGTAACCCCCAGTTTGGTACTCGATGTGGGGCGTGGAGTGGCCGGTTCGCTAGAAGTGTTAGACCTCGCATCGGGGTGACGACCCTTCTTGGGAAGGCGTATCGTCAGCGGCCTATCGGAGGGATTGAGCTTCTACGTTTGGGGTTGACCGACTCTCGGCAGTCTGATTGTAAGTGGCCCTGTTGTGGGTCTCGGTACTTGGCCGGACCTTGGCAGCCGGATTCTTATCTGCTCTTCCTGCGCCGAGAAGCTGATCGCATCCCTTCGCAGAGTGGCAGTAAGGGGTACGGACTTGCCCGGTTTGCGAGCTTGGAGGTGGATCGTCAGAGGTTCTTCTGATCCTGTGGCCGTCTGCACATCTTCTTCACCCAAGTGCTTCTTTGATTTTTCATACAGGCAGGAGTCTGAGTAATAAGATTCGACCCCCTTGAAGGGATCGATGTCAGCAAATTCTGTCCTCACGAAGCCATGCTTATCGACATATTTGAAGCATTGGTGCAGCGTGGAAGACACGATCATGTAATTGTGTATCCAAGGGCGCTCCAAAAGGATGTTGTAAGAAGTGTCGGCATCTATGATGTAGTAGTGACTTCTGATTGGAGATCGCCAATCTGACACTTCAGACGAATCTTCCCAATTGGGTAGCTCCTGCCCGAATTGAAATCGCTGATGGCGGTGTTTGTAGGCGTCAGGCGATGCATCGGAATACGGAGATGATGTAGTAGACCCTTCGGAATGATGCTTATGGAAGACCCAGGATCAATGTGCATCCGGTCTATTTTTACGTCGCTAATGTATCCAGTGTAGTATAACGGGCGATCGTGCAGGTTGGTTTTGATGAGCATATCCTGCAGAGTGAAGACGATATTGGGCATCGCTCCCGTACATGCGCTGTCTTGGATATCTGCGGGCTGATTTTCTCCCGTGAGGTTGACCTGAGCCAAGAATGCATCGACATTTTGGAGTGCATCGCTCAAAGCCGCACGGACATCCTTCGAGAGCTTCAGGAGTTCATATAAGGACAATTTGGCTGGTGTATTGGCCAATTGTGCCAAGATGTCGAAGTTGTAGGTCCTCTCCAGCCCTTGAGGTGTCTCTTTTCGGAAGAATTTGTCGAAGCGAGTCTCCTTCGGCCTAGGCTTGTCGGTCGTCGGAGGCTGAGGAGGCCCCGGAGCGTCAGTGGTAGTGGGTGGATGATCATCAGTCGAGTTCTCAGCCACGGGTTGAGATTGTGCTCCAGATCGAGTAACAACGGCCGTGACTTCTTCCACGTCTGCCGAGATGGTGCGACAGAATCTGACTTTTCCACTTCCCTTCTTGTGAATGGGAGGCGTTGTGGACTGAGTCACCTCGTGGACCAGGTCCGGATGGACCCACATGATTTCTCCTCGCGATGTAGTGAGAGGTACTAGACCGGCAGTTTGATCTCGGGAAGATGGAAGATTGGTAATCTCTATTGTCGCCAGAAGGATAGAAACCACCCCGTCTTGAGTTTCCGTCGGAGGAAAGCTACCGAATTGTACAGACACCATATTGGCTGCCACGGTTATCTCTTCGAAATCGATGGCCAGAGCGTTCGAATCGATGAGGTTTTGGATGTACCGTTTTAGTTGGTAGCAGTCGTGTGTAGCATGGTGTACATAGCGGTGGTAATGGCAGAACTTTGGGTTCTCCAGATCAGCCGGCCGAGGCTCCCGTCTTGGTGGAGGGAGATGAATTCTATCTCCATGTATGAGCATGTCCAAGATAGGCTTGACGTGGCCGTCTTCAAAAGAGTAAGTGATTTGAGGCCATTGTTTGTCTGTTGGTTGTGACTCGGGCTTCTGGGCTGTGTCGGCCACCATAGCCTGCTTGCCTCTATTGTCTCGATTGTTGGAGGGGCTACTCCCATTGTCGTTGTTGGTATTGGAACGCTTGCCCTTGTTCTCTCCCTCCGAGATGTGCAACCCCAGTTGGCGAGCCTTCTTCAATCGTTCTTCGACACTTGTAGCACTGATGATAAAAGCCTTCCAGTCCTTGAATTGACTTTTGCCCATCCAGAGACTAATTATTGGGAGTAGTCTCTTTTGGCAAATTTCAATCAAGGAAGAATCCGGATTACCAGATGGTAACTTCATTGCGGTTTGACGAAACCGCTCAATGTAATTCTTCGTCAGCTCTCTCTCCTTGGACGACGTCCATGAGGGTAGACATTGTGACGTCCTGCCCTACCTCATAGAATCTCTCTAAGAACAAGCGTTTGAAGCCAGCGAAGGAGTGGATGCAGCTGTCTGGCAGGTTGCGGTACCAGTCGAAGGCGACTCCTTCCAATGCCCCGATGAATAATCGCACGAGGATTACGTCATCATGGGGCAGATGGTCGGTGGTGACCTCGAAGTAAGTGATGTACCGACTTGCTGAGGTCTTGCCATCATATGGGTTGATGTTGAACGGCTTATATCTTGGTGGGAATGGAACATCCCTCCATTCAGCAGGATATGGTTGCCGTATTTTGAAGTCTTGAGAGTTTTTTCGGGCGTAGAACATGGCTCGGAGCTCCTGAACCTCTCTCCTTACTTCTCGGACCTCATCTGTCGTGGTAGGGGCCGTTATTTCGGGGAGATTATTGCCCGGGTTCGTGCCGCTGAATTTGAATCTACATTGATTGCGGGAGCCGCGCCTGTTTGGCCAGGTGTCACTTCCTGCAGAGTAGGAAGAGCTGCTTTGATCTCGTCTACAGACTTGACCAAGGCGTGCAGTATGGCCTCCAAAGTGTCGATGCATTGGCGATCACTGGAACCACTCTGATTGCTGTCCGTCATGAATATCGTCCTTACATGAGGCGTGATGGACGGAATGGTGGAGGATGTGCCCTCCGAGTCGTATCCATGTATCGAGAAATCATCGGGGTAGGTGGGAATGTTCCCTTCAGGTTCGGACTCGAAGGGAACAGTACCTCCAGCCTCGGAGCTTGCTTCGTCTTGAGAGTCATGGATGTCCTCGGGACATCAGCATCTGTTATACCCGATGGAAGAGTCATTTCTCCGGGCTTGTCTCCTTGAAACATCGGATTATTGTGGACGTTCGGAGGAGTGCTACCCCCAGTTCCTACGACCCCCAGCGACGTGGGCGATGAATCTTCCGTTGCAGCAAATTTTGTCTTCGAACGGGTGTGTTGAAATACTCCGGTAGAGGACAACCGTTTAGCCGACAGTTTCTTAGCTGTAGTGGTTGATATCTTCGGGCTGGAGATGCTCGTTTTTCCCTCTCCCCTCGGCGGGGACCTTCTGAGTGGAATTGCAGGAGACAACAGGAGGTGCCTCGTCCTCCGAGCTCGGATGCTGTAGTCTTTGGAAGACGGGCGGTCGGTCTTCCGTTACTGTCGCGTTGTTGCAACAGTAGTTGACGATGATTTGGGTGCAGTAACGTCCGTGTGAGGACTCTTTGCACATTGAGGCCCCTTCTCTTTCCTTGCGTTTGTGGAGGATAACCTCACGCAGGTCAGAGGAACCGCTTTGCCCGTTCGTCGCCGGGGGCTGGACTCGAGCGGTTCTGTACAACTTCCCATCAGAGGCCCGCGTGAAAACCAGCGGACGCCCCGATAGTCAGAGGTTGGGGCAGCTGACTGGGCTTGGTGAGCCTGCGCTGCCCTAGACTTCCTCTTTTTAGCACTTGCGGGTGCGTAATAGGATGAGTCCAAGTTGAATACCACAGAGTCTGGCTTATCGTTCAGAGAACCATCAGAGTCAGGACCGCATGAGAGACGGTCGAAGACTGATCGAGAGAAGCGTGGAACGGATGCTATATGGCTAGCATTGGGTACCGTGCAGGCTGTCTGCATGCGGTTGTCTTCTGCTGTGGGATGAGTTATTTTTATGCGGCTAGGAGTCACGATCGTGCAGGCTGGCCGTATGCGGTTGGCAATTGTGGCTGCATGGGTTTTCTGCAAGTGATTGACTTCAGTAGCCGCATGAGTCTTATCCATGCGTTTGGCAACTGTAGCCGCATAAGCTATGCGGCTGACAGATGTAGCCGCATGAGTTTTCTTCATGCGGCTGACGGATGTAGCCGCATGAGCTTTCTTCCTGCGGGTAATACCCTTATGCAGCTCGGATCGTATAGAGTTCCTCTTTGCCCCTGCAAGTCCAGCATCATAGTGTTTTCTTCTGCCGGCCTTGGGGACCGCAGAGTCGTCTACGGTCTGAAGTAGGGCCGCAGAAGAGTCTTTTTCGCCGTTTTGAGCAACAGAGGGTATTGCATCGAGGGCCTGGGAAGGAGCAAATGATTTTGGCCTCCACTCTTTGTGAGCCTTCGTCCTACGGGTGCGCTTCTGGACCGGGCCAGCGCTTCCTTCGGAAGCATCTCTTCAAATGCCTGTTGGTCGAAGTGGACGACTATCTTTTGTTGCGTGGAGCCAATTTTGGCTGCATCCGATTGCGTCACCAACTCTTCAGCCGTGGAGAAGTTAGTCCCCAGCAGAGTCGCCATCGTGTTTGCCATGAAATATAAAAGAACAGAATAATTATCGGAGGACCGGACTTTTACTTCACGTTACAAACTCGCTTGTACAAAGAAAGCCTAGGGACGAAAACCTAGGTACAGCAGTCTAAGTACAATTATTTATTTTAGATTCTGGGGGTGACGGTAGAGGCTCGGGAAGGCGACGACAGCCCTGCCTTACTCCTTGGACGATCGATATGCAGCCTTGGCTCCTGTGAAAAGATGGTTGGCGTTGATGAAGAAATGCTCTTCTTGCTCTCCCTCTTCTTGCTCTCCCTCTTATTGCGTTGATGAAGAAATCCTATTAGCAATTAATGCTGATTGGAATAAATCTTCCTCATAATGATCTTCTGATGTCTGCGAATAAATTAGATCTATTCTCCTGCCACGTGTCCCCGATTATTGGGATTTGACCCAATCTTTAATGGCAGCAAATCTGAGAATTAATCGGCTTAGGACACGTGTCCTAGGAGTCGCTGGGGGGATCTGGACCGCATGACGAGTGAGCCACACATGATTTTGGGCCGCATATGGTTAGGGCCACGTGTCAAGACTGCCCAGGTAGCAGCCCTAATTTGAGTCCTTGAACCATAGAGAGGTAATCATTGTGAGCCGCATAGGGATACATCCACCTGAGCCGCATGGACATGATCCTCTTGAACCGCATGAGAAGTCCTTACTTGAGCCGCATGAGGCTTCCTCGGCCTGGGCCGCATAGGACGGATTCACTCTGAATCACATGAGAAGTCTTCGCTCGAGCCGCATGAGGCTTTCTCGGCCTGAGCCGCATAGGACGTATTCATTCTGAACCGCATGAGAAGTGAGCCGCATTCGAACGCCCACGTGGCAAGGCCACGTGGCATTTTTTATGGCTCTCGGGGGATTTGTGTCTGAGATCTCTTTTCTCTTCTCTAGAGATTCGTCATTATGACAGAGTCATAATTACTTCTTTTTGTGTCAGGGCTGTCACTTTTTCAGATTTGTCAGCTGTCAAACAACTAATGCGAGAGGGCAGAGGAGAGGACTGTCATGCCACGTGTCTTCTGAGCCGCATGGAATGTCTTGGACCGCATGACTCTCTGAGCCGCATGGGCTTTCTGAGCCGCATGGGGTTCTTTGACCGCATAGCCCCTTATGCCGCATAACTCTTTGAGCCGCATGGGCTTTCTGAGCCGCATGGGGTTATCCTTCTCTGAGCCGCATGGACCATCATTCTGATATTTTCCATGCTTCTACAAGACCCCCTTCAAAGTTTTCAATTTGCAAAATTGAAATACTTTGAATAAGAAGCATGGATGCATATTCTTCTGGCCGCATGTGACACTCTGACCGCCTGGATAGCTTGACCGCATAGATTCGTTCAGCCGCAGAGACTTTCAAGCCGCATGGATGGCTTAGCCGCAGGGGACTTTAATACTATAGGGATATCTCAGCCGCATAGTTCCTTGCCATGTCATTATGTCATACATGCAAACCCTTTTTGGGGCAGGATCCCAAGAGTTTCTGATCTTTAATTATCTGGTCCGCATCGATAGCCGAAGAGTCGACTTCTTTGTACGAGGCGTCGGTCTTGGTCCTCTATAAATAGAAGGGTTTTTGGAGGGATTTCTCTCTTGGACTCTTCTTGATTTAAGATTTTTGTCTTGCTTTCTTCTTCTGACTGACAGACAACGATGGCACCTAGGGCTTCCAAGGCAGTGAAGAAAGCTGTGGCGAAGAGTAGGAAGTCGGCTTCGTCTTCAACTGCCGTACCCCCCGTTCGTCTTGACGTTCATGTTGTCGTCGAAGTTAAGGACTGTGTGGAAGATTGGGTGCTTTGAAACCCTAACAGATGCTGCTCTGCTGTATTACTTCGGGCATAATTATTTGATGCGAACTTTTCAAATTTCGTGGTTCGCATACACGTCCCATGAAACGCATGGCATATATTCCATGTCCGAGCCGCAGAAAAAATTGTCTTTCAACGGGCCGCATGAACCCTTCTGAATATCCTCTGACTGTTTTTATCATTCATCGTCACTTCTTTTTTGTCTTTTGGTTCTTGTAGTGTCTCCACCGAACGATGAGATTGCAGTGGTAGAGGAGCCGCCGCTCCCTGGCATCAATCAGGGGCCGTCCTCTGTTAAGGAGGAGGTGATGAAAGAAGAGTCAGCGCCTGAGAGAGACGACATCCTCCCCACTATCGAGACTGCTGAGGGTGGCAACGCTGGGAATTCTGATTCCCCTATTCTAGACGAGGATCTTCCTCAATTGCATCCTTCGTATGTAAGGTGGTTGAAGGAGTTGTATACGCACTTCTGCTGCTAGGGTTTTTTAAGGTTTCTCGTAAATGTCTATCTGTAGCCTTTGCTTCTCTTCTTTTTTTGTCTTTTTTCTTGTTTGCATGTAGAACTTTCCTGTACCGCGTAGATGTAACCAATTTCTGAATGAATGGAATGTATTTGCTTCACTCTTCTGCTGTGTAATTATTATTCTATTGGGACATTTTGCATGGACCTATTGCCCCTAACGTACCCTGGTTTTGGATACGGGCAACAAGTTGAAGGAAACGAACATACTTACTCAGAGGTACTAAGGACATGGCAAGCATGAATGTTTCTTCGACGGAGCCTTCCTACTCAGAGGTAATGAGGACATGGCAGGAGTGGGCTCAGTGAAGAAGGGCACATAGAACGACTCAGAGGTAATGAGGACATGGAAGTTCTATGTAAGGGGTGATTTGTTTTTGACGGAAATGGGACGACTCAGAGGTGATGAGGACATGGCCATCTTAGAAGTTTATGGACCCGTTACCCTTGTTGTGCACTGGGAGTGCAGGTAGTGGATCATGAGGGAGGATCTCTTGTAGGAAGAAAGTTCAGCGGTATGGTTATACATGACTTTCTTTCAAAGAGTGACCGGGATGTAAGTTCATGGGTACCAATGGGTACATAACTCGACAATCCATGAATGTTGGAATCAAAGTGTAAGTTCAGAGGTACCAGCGGGTACATGACTTGGTAATTTGGAGAATGGTGAGTGTGAGTTCAGCGGTACCGGCGGGTACATGACTCAAAAATCTGACAAATTATGAGGGTGAGTTCAGTGGTATCAGTGGGTACATGACTCGAAAATCTGAAAAATTATGGGGGTGAGTTCAGTGGTATCAGTGGGTACATGACTCAAAAATCTGGAAAATTATGGGGGTGAGTTCAGTGGTACCAGGAGGTACGTGACTCGATGGTTTGGAGAATATTGAGTGTGAGTTCAGCGGTACCGGCGGGTACATGACTCGAAAATCTGACAAATTATGAGGGTGAGTTCAGTTGTACCAGGGGGTACGTGACTCGATGGTTTGGAGAATGTTGTTTAGACATAATATTTCTTCAGGAACTTGCCGTTGACGGGCAACATAAGCAAGTCTCTGTTTTGCTTGGCGAGCGGTAAGCACCGTTGGAGAACACGGCCTCGATGACAAATGGACCTTCCCATTTTGGCTGGAACTTGCCGGTGGTCTTGTGAGTCATGACCATTGGCCTCCGGACTGCCAGAACAAGATCGCCCACTTGGAATGTTCTGATTTTGACCTTCTTGTTGAAGGCTCCTGAGATGCGTGCTTGGTATAGCTCGATCCTTTGCTGAGCTAGGAGGCGCTTTTCATCTAAGGCCTCCAACTCTTGTAGTCGACGTCGGTAGTTATCATCCGTTGTCAATTGATAAGTGAGGGCGGCACGGAGTGAGGGTATTTGAGTTTCTAATGGGAGAACTGCCTCACTCCCGTACACTAAAGAGAATGGTATATTCCTGGTGGCTGTTCGAATTGTGGTACGATAAGCCCATAAGCATTCCCCGAGCTTCTCATTCCAGTCGCGTTTATTGGAGGAGACAAACTTCTTGAGGAGTTTGATGATTGTTTTGTTGAATGCCTCTGCTAACCCGTTCGCTGCCGGGTTGTACGGTGTCGAAGCAACATTCTGAATATGGTGCTTATCGTAAAACCGATAGAATGCGTGGCTTGCAAACTGTGGACCATTATCATGGATGATCCTTCGGGGCAGTCCAAAGCGGTAGATGACGTAATGCTTAAGGAAGCTGATCACGTTTGAAGTCTTAACTTCTGCGAGTGGGACAGCTTCCGCCCATTTGGAGAAGTAATCAGTGATCGCAAGTATAAAGCGATGTCCTCGGAAGGAAGGTGGGGTGATTGGACCAATGATATCCATTCTCTACGCTTCGAATGGCCAGGACGCCACCGTCGGATGTAGAAACTCGAATGGTTAGTGAATGAAGTCCGCATGGACCTGGCAAGCTTTGTATTTTTTTGCATAATCTATCGCATCTGCCACCATCGTGGGCCAATAGTAGCCCATTCGGCGAAGACGATCTTGCAGTTTTGGGCCGGGCTGGTGGGCCTCGCAGACACCGTCATGAACTTCTCGTACGGCTTCTTTGGCTTCTGAGTTCGACAAGCACCGGAGCAATAATCCGTCGTAGGAGCGGCGATACAGCATTTTCGTCTCTGTATCGTAGAAGAATCTAAGAGAACGCCGTCTGATAGAAGTGGCTTCCTTAGGGTTTTCGGGCAGGATGTCGTAGACGACGAAGTCGATGAACGGCTGTCTCCAGTCTGGTGCTTCGTCGACCGTCTGGGCGAAATAGCTCGCCACGAATTGAACGTTGTTCTTGGGGCAGACCAGTTCGTGGCCTATCACGTCAACCGAATGATGAGCGTGGTTCGGCACCGCTAAGGAAGCGGCAAGGCCTGCTAGGGCATCGGCTTCGATATTTTGGAGTCTGGGGACATATTCGATGGAGAACCCTTCAAACGACGAGATGATGTCAATCGCTATTTGGTGATAAGGGATCATGTCTTCGTGGCGGACCTCGTATGAGCCCCGGATCTGATTGACGATTAGTTGGGAGTCGCCGTATGCTTCATGGTATTCTACCCCGAGCTCTCTTGCAAGTTGGAGGCCAATGACCAGAGCATTGTACTCGGCAACATTGTTAGAGCAGGGCTCTGTGAGGGAATAAGCGCGGTTGATCACCAATCCGGAAGGAGAGACCAGCACTACCCCGACGACTATATTGCCTTTAGGTCCGATCCTCGAAGCACCGTCGAAGAACATTCGCCATATAGCCTCGTGAGAGGTTGCATGCGAGTCGGCGACCTCATCTGGGATCTCTTCATATATTCTGGAGGACTCCAAGCCTGGGTGGGCTGCTAAGAAGTCTGCCAGGGCTTGACCTTTGACTGCCTTTTGTGGGACGAAGGTCATATGATAAGGGGACAGCAATAATGCCCAAGTAGCGAGGCGAGAACTGAGTGCCCCTGGTTTAGTCATGAGGACTCTGATAGGGTTGACTCGTGATATCACATGTATGGTTTGTCCTGTGACATAGTGCCACGTCTTCTGAATGGTGAACACCAAGGCGAGGCATTCCTTCTCAACCGCAGTGTATCGGTGCTCGGGCCTAACCATCATTCGACTGAGATAGTATATAGCTTGTTCGTGACCTGCATCATTGTTTTGTGCCAACAGAGCACTGAGGGAATGTTCCATTGCTCGTACGTAGAGCAGGAACGGTTTTTTCGACAACTGGGGCCACCAGGACTGGAGGATTTGACAAATATTCTTTGATATTGTTGAAGGCACGCTGGCATTCCCCGTCCCATACGAATGAGACTCCTTTCTTCATGAGGTGTGTGAACGGTCGGCATCGCCCGGAGAGGTTAGAAATGAACCTCCTAATGTAAGCTAGCCTCCTTTGGAGGCCTCTAAGTTCGCGAAGATTTCTCGGGGGACCCATCTCCATGATTGCCTTCGTTTTCTCAGGGTCTACATGAATGCCCTGAGAGGTAATAATGAATCCCAAGAACTTCCCGCTGGATACGCCCAAGAAAGATTTCGTAGGGTTCATTTTCAGATTGTGGGCTCTCATCAGGTCGAATACCATCCTCAGGTCCTGCAGATGATCTCCCTTACGGCGACTCTTGACGGCGATATCATTGACATAGCATTCCACTGTCTTGCGCAAGTGTTCTCTGAAAATGATACTCATGGCTCGTTGATATGTGGCGCCAACATTCTTTAGACCGAAACGCATGACTGTGTAGCAGTATGTGCCAATCGGTGTTCGGAATGATGTGTGCTTTTCGTCGTCGGGAAACATCTTGATTTGGTTGTACCCCGAGAATCCATCCATAAATGACATACGTTCGAAGCCGCATGTGTTGTCGATCATGATGTCTGTGATAGGGAGGGGGAATTCGCCTTTCGGACATGCCTCATTCAGATTACGGAAGTCGATGCAGATTTGGATCTTCCCATTCTTCTTGAGGACCGAAACTATGTTGGCGACCCAGTCAGGATGTTGCTCCTCACGAATGAAGCCGCTGGCTATTAGTTTGTTGACTTTGGCTTCGATCGCATCTATGACGCCTGGGCGGAAGCATCGTTGTTGCTGCTTGACTGGCTTTTCATCTGGCCGTATGTTGAGCTTGTGAAGAGCAATATCGGGATCTAACCCCGAGCCATTGAGTATAGATTACACCAAATCCCATTAGCAATTAATGCTGATTGGAATAAATCTTCCTCATAATGATCTTCTGATGTCTGTGAATAAATTAGATCTATTCTCCTGCCACGTATCCCCGATTATTGGGATTTGACCCAATCTTTAATGGCAGCAAATCTGAGGAATTAATTGGCTTAGGACACGTGTCCTAGGAGCCGCTGGGGGGATCTGGACCGCATGACGAGTGAGCCGCATATGATTTTGGGCTGCATATGGTTAGGGCCACGTGTCAAGACTGCCCAGGTAGCGGCCCTAATTTGAGTCCTTGAACCATAGAGAGGTAATCATTGTGAGCCGCATAGGGATACATCCACCTGAGCTGCATGGACATGATCCTCTTGAACCGCATGAGAAGTCCTTACTTGAGCCGCATGAGGCTTCCTCGACCTGGGCCGCATAGGATGGATTCACTCTGAACCGCATGAGAAGTCTTCGCTCGAGCCACATGAGGCTTTCTCGGCCTGAGCCGCATAGGACAGATTCATTCTGAACCGCATGAGAAGTGAGCCGCATACGAACGCCCACGTGGCAAGGCCACGTGGCATTTTTTATGGCTCTCGGGGGATTTGTGTCAGAGATCTCTTTTCTCTTCCCTAGAGATTCGTCATTATGACAGAGTCATAATTACTTCTTTTTGTGTCAGGGCTGTCACTTTTTCAGAGTTGTCAGCCGTTATAGGATGTGGAAAATTATGACACGCTGTCATTTTCATCCATACGCTTAAAGACAAATGTCAGTTGAAGCCATACGCTCAATTCAGAGTTGTACGCTCATTCAAAAGCCATACGCTCAGTAAATATTTTATTATTTACTGAAGTGACAGCACAGCATATGTTTAAATGAGGAATGAATCTGACACTTCATCTTTCGTGCAAAGACAGCTGTCACGAGAAAAGTAACCGTCGTATAGGTTTTCGAAGAGTCGGTTTTGTCTTTTACGAGGACAACTCAGCAGCCTTCATAAATACAAAAGCCATCATTACTGTCAGTTTTGACAGTCTGTCAGCCGTCAAATCCGCAGTCACGACGCTCGAGAAGATTTTGTCAGTTATGGGAAGATATGGTGTACCAAAGAAGATTGATGATAGCCACGTGGCCACTTCTCCAGTGAGCGTATCAACCTCACATGACTCCTTCTTCACACAGTCAAGTGAGCGTATGGATCTCACATGATTCCTTGTTAACCAAGTGAGCGTATGGATCTCACATGATTCCTTGTTAACCAAGCGAGCGTATGACCTCACATGACTCCTTGCCCATAAAGTGAGCGTATGGATTTCCTATGGCACTACGCTGTCCAAGTCAGCGTATAAACTCTCCTTCAACGAGGCAGCGTATTACAGCAACCATATCCAGGATTACAGTCAACACACGTTCTCACGTGTCCTGTACCAGTTATCCACTTCTCTAGAAGTTATGCAACATGGCATCCAGGCCATCGATCTCTCCTGAACATGCTCCACTACTTTCAACCGCACGCTAATGTGTCTCCATCAGAATTCGCCACGCGTCCCTGCAGTTATGCACACGTCAAGTAACTACCTGAGCGTATGCTTAAGGACAGTTATCCTGAACTCTATAAAAAAGAGTTTCTTCACATTCATCAGAGACTACAGGTCATTTTCAGAGAGAACAGAGAGATTGCCCAGTTGCTGTCTAAGTTCTTCAAAGTTCGAGTTTTCTTCATCGCATCGTCCAAGGGATAAAGTAATCGTCTTCTAGATTAGATTCCTACAGTTGTAATTTTCTCAGATACAAAATAAATAAAGTGAATTTATTTATGGAAAACAAATTGGCGACTCTGCTGGGGAAAGCTGTCTCCTCCAATGAGATAGCAACAACTCAATGCGATACTTCGTCGATCGGCTTGACGAAGAAGACGATGGTTGTACAATTCGACCAATCGGCTTATGAAGAAATGCTCAAGGCGAAGGAGGGCCGCACTGCTTCCTCTGCTCTTCCTGTTGCCAAGAAGAAGGGACACTCCGTCTATGTCCCTAAGTCTTCTGCAGCAATTCGAGACGCTTCTGTCACTTCTCATGCTGACAAGAACACGTCTTCAACTTCCATGAAGCACACTTCGGCTTCTCGGAACACGGCAACAGTGGTTTCCCCTAGTCACGCTGACAAAATTGGTTCTTTAACCAAGTCAATGTGTACAAGGAAAACCATCTCTGGACATGTCAAGGTCCCTTCTCCCTCCATTCTTACGACAGCAGTCGGCTCTTTAGCCATTGATGACTCTGAGTGTATGGCATTCAAAGGGCAGCATACGGCAAAGGCAGCGTACAAAAGCCAACATCAGGCAGCGTACGCTGAGCCAAAGCCAGTGTATGCTAATAAAAAGGCAGCGTATGACCAGAAGTCCAAACTGAAGTCAGCGTATGCTAACAGATATAGTCCTTTGACTGTTTCTCAAAATCAGGCTGGGGGTTCTCTTCCACAGAACATACAAATGATTCCCCCTCAACTTGCATATCTTGTGCCAACCAAGGAGAAAGACTCTTTAGTCAACTCCTCTACTCCTAAGGTCTTTACCTCTGGAGTTAATTTGACTAGTACTCTTACTAGATCAAACAATAGAAAACGCCTTTTGGCTAATTCCTCCAAAGATGGATTATTACCGACTCCTAGTCAGAATAATACTCATCTTCCTTTTCTCAAAATTTCTCGGTCTGAGAAAGGCAAATTACAAGTATCCAAGACTGATATCAAAGTCAAATCTCCTACGGATCTTCGTAATAAGCTTAATCAGAATCGGTTCGGTTCCACTGAGACAAGTATGTTAGACCCTGATGCAGAATATGCCAAGAACTATGTGGCTCAAATTAATCAGTCTTTATACACTCAGGAACCAAGAAGATAGAAGAACAAAAGACAAGTTTCTACACAGAAACTATCTTCAAATACTTCCCAATCTGTTCCTACAGATCTCCGAGAATATTTGCAAAATAAACAGAGAATTGACACTCCATCTGGCTATGACATTGGCCATGAAAAGCATGGTTGTGACTTCCAACCTCGGGTTGTCATCCAATGTTGTTGTTCACCAAAAAGACAATCTGTTTTCGAACGGATTCAATATGAACCAATGTTGGATGAAGATGAACCTCTTTATGCTTCTGTCAACATGACTTCCAGAAACATTGGGGGTAGCATACGGTCTGATGCTATATCAGACTCTGAAGATGGTGTTTATCTCGGCACTCGATCCAGGACCGGAGCCTTGACCAGAGCCTCTTCTTCTTCTCATCCAAGTGGTAATCCGGAGATCACAGAAGACTTCCTTGGAGAGTCCAATTTTCCAGTATTGACTCATATAAAAAGCCCTGGGAAAGATGCTGATTCACACAGTGATGATTCAGAACAGACTGTTTCATCGTCTATTCCTCGAATGATTACCACTTACATGGCAGAAAGTGATCATGAACCTTCGACTAGCAATGAGGCTCATGAACAGAGGATTTCTTCTTTAGAACAACAATTACTAGCTATGGCAGATACATTGAGTGCTATGCACACTCTAATGCAGGCTCAACAACAGACAGCACCACCAGTGGTATTGAATACCCCTTTTGTTCCAAACCCCGAACCCTCTACTATTCCGGGGGTACAATCTAATGTTCCTGTACAAACCACCCCAAGTCACTCTGGAGCTGGGGGTGGTACATATGCTGCAGTCCCTCCTCCCAATTACACTCTACAAGCCACAACTCCACAATCTTCGGGAGTTGTCTCTGAAGAATTGAAGAATCTCAAAACTCAATTCGAGGCATTCAAACAGAAGGATGGTTTACAAAGGTTAGGCATCAAACAGCCTTATCCGATAGAATGGAAGCAGGTATCGTATCCACCAAAATACAAACCTCCGACCATCTCTTTCTATGATGGGACAACCTCTCCAAGTCAGTTCATTAATCATTTTGAGGTAATGACTGATCAACTGCAACCAAGTGACGCCCTCCTTACTCGGGTGTTCATTGGATGTCTCAAAGGAACGGCTTATGAATGGTATAGAAGTCTCCCTGATGGGTGCATTACCTCATTTGCCGGTTTTAAGCAAATGTTTCTTGAACGATTCTACGAAGGGCTCAATGATATGACCATGTCGGCCCTCATAAGAATCAAACAGAAGAATAATGAGACCACTGAGGAATTCATTGAGAGATTCAGAAGAGAAGCCCTCAAAATGCCTCTTGGAACTCCCGATGCTGTTACGATCGACACTTGCAAGTCGAACCTCTTACCAATTATCAGTATGTGGACAGGGTCCACTCAGTTCCAAGATTGGCCTTCTTTCATTGTCAGTGCCAAGGCTGCCGAGGTCAGTACTGAGACCTTCAAGGGTCTGGGGGTACAAATGGCTCCCAAAGAATCAAATCAGAGTGCTAGCAATAGTACTCGACCCAACAATCGCAAAGGAAAAGAAGCTCTTGAAGTCAATCTCCAAAGCAGTAGTCAAGAAGTAAAGACTACCCAAGCTACTTCAGCTCCAACAAATCAACAACAGAGATCTCCTCGGCCGAAAGAAGAATATTCTTTCGATGATGACGATGTTCAGGGTATCTTTGAATGCTTACTCAAAGGTAATAAGATTCAATTGCCAGAAATTAAAAAGCCTGATGAAGCCAATAAGACAGATCATCCAAAATACTGTCCATATCATAGAATGCTGGGTCATACAATCCGGTCTTGCTATGTATTAAAAGGGAAGATTCAAGAGATGATTAAATCAGGAGCTGTGACATTAACACCCAAAGACAAAACAGTCACAGCAAATGTAATTTCAATACAGTTCGGTGACTTCCCTCCCTTAATGGTGGAAAGTGGGATTGTTCCTATCCCCAAAGCAACTCTCGAAGTTATAAACATCCCACCAGCACAGAATGACGGACTTGTTCCTATCACAACTAAGAAGGGAGAAATCATGTGGATTCACCCAGACTTAAAGACAGAGTTTGAGACGTCTTCCTCTTCTCCTCGAAAGATTTCCTCATCTAAAAAGAAGTTCGGGAAGACTAAGTCATGCAATGTGACTTCTAGTTTCACACCCGATTTTTATCTAACCTCTACTTTCCTCTCAGCAGGAAATTCACTCCCTACGGAAATAAAATCTGTATCTCAAATTGAAGATAGGTACAAACCTGCTTTTCATTTATACAGTTCACAATCTCGTGAATTGATGGTGAAGATGGGTTATGATCTAGCCACTGCTCCAGGTTTGAACTCAGGCAAGGGACTCCGAGCACCTTTGGCCATCACCATGAGACATAATCAATCTCGTGTTGGCCTTGGTTTCTGGAATGAAGCTTTCATCAAACATAAAAGAACCAAGAGCAAAATAAAGAATTGCAGCATGGTTTCCATAGACCTTGAACCAGAATCTGAAGTTGAAGTTCATGCTGGAACTCGGTCAGGAAAAGTATATTTGAAAGATTATGCTAAAGTTCCTGAAGAAATTTCTGACGTTCCTCCGGTTACAGCTTCAACTCCAGTCTCTACTGAAGAGCCTTTAAATGTTCCTGTTGAGACAGTTCCTTCTAAACCAACAGCAGCTGACAAAGGCAAACAACAAGTCCGCTTCGACAAACCATTGAAGAAGTCATCTCCTACAGGACTTGAAAAGCCTTATAATTTTGATATATTGGCTCAACTAGCCAATACCCCAGCTAAATTATCAATCTTCGAGCTCTTACGTCTCTCTAAAGAGACTCGAGAAACTTTAAGTGAAGCACTGCTGCAAGCAGAAACCTGCTTAACTCTTCTCAAGAAGTTGGAAACAGGACCTGTTTCTCATTGCCATAATGTATTGGAATTTATTCCAAACATTACCTTTACGCAGGACGATATGCTGCTAGAGGATAATCGACATGATCGTCCTTTATATCATATAGGATATATTGATTCTATGAAGGTTGATCGTTTACTGATTGATCCAGGATCCGCTCTCAGTATTATGCCAAAGGCTATGTTAGATGCATTGAAGATACCTGTGCATAGTCTTTCCAGTACTATCACTACTATCTTGGGATTCAATCAAGGAAAAAGTGAGCCTTTAGGCAAGATTCGCCTTAAATTTCAAATAGACGATCTTCGTACTAAGGTTACTTTTTACATCATCGACAATCATGGTTGCTCATATAATGCTCTATTGGGGAGACCTTTCTTGCATGAACATAATGTCGTTCCTTCAACCCTTCATCAGTGCTTCAAATATGTTGATGATAATGGAGAGGTTCAAAAAGAAGTGGCAGATCTTTACCCATTCAAAGGAGTCGAAGCTTACTTCAATGACGCTCGCATGTACAAAGATGAATACTCAAAAGTCTTGCAAGCTATGGATAATGAAGATGAGACATCCAAAGTTGACACTTTTGTTATTCCTGTAAAAGGGCGTATCACTCCTCCGCAGTCTGTTAGATCATCCGAAGAAGGCTCACTGATAATTCCGGTCAGTGGACGTACTACTTCATCATCTGCCCAGGGCTCACTGATAATTCCTGTCAGTGGACGCACTACTGCACCATCTTCCTAAGATTCACAAAATTTGCTGATCATTCCTGTCAGTGGACTCATCACTCCCCCTCCATCTTCTCAGGCTAGATCAGATACTCTAGTCATTCCAGTCAGTGGACGCATTACTTATCCACGGTCTTCTCCAAGGGAGCTCACCTCTTCTGAGCCTTTTGTTATCGATCTTAATCGAAACATAAATTCTAACTGTTCTTCTTCCTCCCCCTTTGTCATTAATCTGACTAAGTCTGATAAGGCTCAGCCTTCTGTTGTAAATACAGCATCTAGTATTAATGAAGCATCTCCTTTGCAGTATATTGATGTTTGTGGTTATGTACAAAGTTATTTACAATTGCTAAATAGCTTAGAGCCACTAACTATAGGGGTTGTTCAAGCTCTTCATACAGACGTATCATTAGATTCTATACAGAAATCATACTTTGTGGTCCCCAGTCGAAAGAAGGGAGAAAATCCAATATTTTTCTATAAAGGACCTCAGAATCCTCCTAATCTGGAGGAGGATGATATAAATGACGATACTGGAAGATTACAGCTACGTCGCTACAGTCAGCAATCCAAAAATATCATCAAGAATATGGGTTATGACTTTAGAACCAGTCTCAATAATGGGAAAGGAAGAAGAATGCCTGTTCGAATTCCTCCATTAAAATACGGAAGGTCAAAATGTGGTTTAGGTTACATTGCTCCTACTTCCTTTATCAACATAGTCCATGAAGAGTCAAAATTCAATAAAGACGAACAATCTGAAGATGAACGATCTGAGTCTTCTGATTCTCTCTCTTGGGATTCTAACACGAGTGTTGGCGATCTTCATCGCTCTATTCTATCCATCAATATGGTCTCTGTTGATGGCCCATAAGAAAATGATGAAGATGAGGATGATTTTGAAATATCACCCGAATCAGAACAATGGGCTCAAAGATTAGATGATCAATGGGAATTCAGGTTCGAGCAGAGGGAACCTCCTACCGAAGATAAACTGATCCAAATTGATGTTGGTGAAGAAGGTTCTCCTAAACCAATATTCATCAGTGAAAGTCTTTCAGAAACAGATAAGCAAGACATGATCAAGCTTATTCGTGATTATATCGATGTCTTTACCTGGAGCTACGAGGATATGCCAGGACTAGATCCGAAGATCGCAATGCACAAACTCAATATTATGCCAAATGCTAAATCGGTCAAACAGCAACAGCGACGATTTCGTCCAGACATTATGGATGCAATTGAAGCTGAAGTCAACAAGCTTATGGCTTCTGGATTTATTCGAGAGGAACAACATCCTGATTGGGTGGCTAACATCGTTCATGTCCTTAAAAAGACTGGCAAGATCCAAATCTGTATAGACTTTCGCGATCTCAATGCAGCTTGTCCTAAAGACGAGTTTCCTCTTCCAATTACTGATGTCATGATCGACAATACATGTGGTTTCGAACGAATGTCATTTATGGATGGGTATTCGGGATACAACCAGATCAAAATGTTTCCAGATGATGAAAAACACACTTCCTTCAGAACGCTGATCGGTACATACTGTTATACAGTGCTGCCGTTTGGTCTCAAGAATGCAGGAGCAACATATCAGCGAGCAATGAGCACTATATTTCACAAACATCTCCGAAAAATAGTCGAATGCTATGTTGATGATATTGCAGTCAAAAGTCGACGAAAGGAGGATCATATCCAAGATTTGAAGACTATCTTTGATTTAATGCGTCAGCATCAACTTAAAATGAACCCTACTAAGTCCTTCCAGGGCGTCTCTAGTGGTAAATTTCTCGGCTTCGTCATTACCGCTAAAGGTATACACGTGGATCCCGAGAAGATCAAAGCCATCCAAGAGATGCGTCCTCCACGCACCTTAAAAGAGCTACGAGGATTTCAAGGAAGAATTGCTTATATCAGGAGATTCATTTCCAACTTATCAGGACGCTGCAGACCATTCAACAAACTTCTGAAGAAAGGTGTATCTTTCATCTGGAACGAAGAATATCAAAAAGCATTTGATGACATCAAACAGTACCTCATGAACCCTCCAGTTTTGGTACCTCCCGTCTCGGGAATACCATTTCTTCTATATGTTCGAGCTATGGATCATTCTCTTGGTGCATTACTCGCCCAGAAAAATAAAGATGGTCATGAACAGGCCATTTATTATCTCAGTCGCACAATGACAGGCGCTGAACCGCGTTATTCTCCAATCGAGAAAGAATGCCTAGCATTAATGTTTGATGTTCAGAAAACGCGACATTATATTATCGGTCAAACGATTCATGTCATTTCCAGAGTGAATCCCATCAGGATTATGATGAAGAAACCTGGTATTCTCAACTCCAGACTAGCTAATTGGGGAATCTTGTTAGCCCAATATGACATGTATTATATTCCTCAGAAGTCAGTTAAAGGACAGGCTCTTGCTGATTTTCTAGCAGCTCATGCAGTCCCAGAAGATTCTAAATTATATGATGAGATTCCCGATGAAGTTCTGGATTCAAATCTGGTTTCTGAAGAAGTTCCTACCTGGCGTCTATTCTTTGATGGAGGATCTAGAATAGGTCCTAACGGTGATATTGTCGCCGGAGTTGGAATTGTTCTTGTATCCCCAGAGGGATTAACTATTCAGAGGGCTTATTCTCTGGATCAATCATGTTCAAATAATGTTGCAGAATACAATGCGTTGCTCATTGGTCTTCAACTCGCTAAACATCTGGATGTTCAATATTTAGAAGTTTATGGAGACTCTAAGCTTATCATCAATCAGATCAGAGGAATGTATGAAGTTCGTCATCAAGATTTGATACCTTATCATCGAACAGCACTCTCTATGGCCTCCTCCTTTGAAGGTTTCTTTATCGAACATATTCGACGAGCCTATAATGCAGAAGCTGATGCTTTGGCTAATCTTGCTGCTGTATTAGCCATACCAATCAGACGTCAGCAAGTGATAGTGGTTTATAACCGAGAACTATTCTGCGTTGAAAATAATCTGGCTTTGGTTTTTCCCTATAATCCAGACGAAGATTCTCTCAACTTTGATGTTGAATTAAAGTTTGACAAAATGTCCTTGTCTTCTTCCGATTCTACTATGGAATATGTCTTTTCTAACAAAATAGACACCGTAACTGAAGACTGGAGACGTCCGTTTCTGGACTTTGTGTTGTATGACATACTTCCTGATAACCCGAGTGAAGCAGCATCTATCCGGCGCCGGTCTCTCAGATTCTATTATAATCATACTACGAAGACACTATATCGTCGAGCCTATGATGGTCTTCTCCTTCGATGCATCGCTGGTGAAGAAGCACAACAGATAATCCGTGAAGCACATGATGGCGTCTGCGGAGCTCACCAGCCAGGTCCAAAACTTCAAGATCGTATCCGACGTATGGGTTATTATTGGCCCACGATGGTAGCTGATACCATTCAATATGCTCGGAAATGTAAAGCCTGTCAAATTCATGCAGACTTTATCCATCAACCATCGGAGTTCTTACACCCAACAGCGACATCATGGCCATTTGAAGCTTGGGGCATGGACGTCATCGGTCCTATCAATCCACCATCATCAAAAGGACATCGGTTTATTCTAGCAATAACTGATTACTTTTCTAAATGGGCTGAAGCAATCCCGTTATCTGAAGTCAAGACTTCTAATGTTATCAACTTTGTCAAACATCATGTCATCTATCGATTTGGTGTTCCTCGGCGTATTATCCATGATAATGGACCACAGTTCGTCAGCCAGAAATTTACTCGATTCTGTGATGATCATCGGATTAATAATCTGGCTTCTACAGCATATAATCCAGCAGCCAATGGACTAGCAGAGGCTTTCAACAAAACAATCATCAAACTCTCGAAAAAGTTCGTTTCTTCCAATAAACGTAACTGGAGTGAGAAGCTTGGTGAATATTTATGGGCTTATCGTACCACAGTTCGCAATGCGACCAGATGTACACCTTTCTCTTTGGTATATGGGTGTGAAGCTGTTCTTCCTCTCGAGATTCAAATTCCTTCTTTAAGGATAGCAATCGCTAATGAACTCACAACAGAAAACAATGATCGACTTCAACTTCAAGAGTTGGAAGCTTTAGATGAAAAACGATTGTATGCGCAACAAAATATCGAGCTATATCAAGCCCGAATCTCAAAAGCTTTTAATCGGAAAGTCAAAGTCAGAACATATCAAAAGGGAGAATTGGTCCTTACTGTCAGACGTCCGATGACCATGACACATATGAGCAAAGGTAAATTTGACGTGAAATGGGAAGGCCCATTCGTAGTAAACAAAGTCTTCTCTAATGGAGCATATCAGCTTGCCTCTATGGACGGGAAAGTCACGATGATGCCTATCAATGGCAAATTCTTAAAGAAATATTATGTATAAATAATATTTTCATTACTCCCCAGCAAGTGTAAAATCAAAAATTTATTCTTCTCTACAAAAGCTATTTCGATGTCATTTTCCCCAGCGGAAACTGATATTCTACCATGTATCATTTTCCCAGAGAATTTGATATTTTGTCTTATTAAATTCCCAGTGGATTTAATAAAGATCTTGTATAGAAAATCATGTCCATATCACCTCTGAATTTTCTATCTCAGTATGTATCATATTTTCTATCATATGAAAATGATATTTAGTCTTTTGATTTCCAAGTTCAAAGATCATGGAAAATAGAATCCAAAGATATCTTTATATCTGAATTCTGTTTTCTCTCACCAGTATTAAACTAAAATTACCTTTGGTTTAATATCATGATAGAGTTACAAAGTTTATTTGTATATTCTATTCTACTGAAATATGTCATGTATCATTTACCTCTGAACATGTTTTCTACAAAAATATCATCCACAAAATCGAAGTTAAATAAAGATATTCATTTCAATCAAACTCGGAACATTGATTACAAATGGTATCAAGACTTCAATATATGATCTATTTAGGAGGAGCGATTATCTCCTGAATATGAACAATTACATTATTCATCTTCTCATCATGGGCTTTCTTGAGACGCTCTGCTGTTTCAGATACAATCATCCGTTGATCATATTCCGCAACAATAGAACTTCGGCGGTTGGTCTCTTCAATCTGATGGGTTTGTATCTGTTCCCGCTCTTCCTGTAAAGATTGATAACATTCAGCTTCAGATTGACGATCAGCTGCAATCTTTGATCGTTCTTCTTCCACGGAGGCAATTTGTTTTTGGAGACGAGCTAGCTCTTCCCTCAACTTTCTAAGATCTTCAGCCTTTAACGATTCATCTTTCTCTAAACGCTCCATATTCTGACGAGTATTTAACATCTCTTCGTCTTTTGCCATTAATTCCTTAGAAGACTGAACGAGGAAATCTGTCAGAGCAATATGTTGAGCTTGAGCTTCGCTCTCCAATTGAGAAATTTCAGCTGCAGTCAGAGACTCAATATCCTCCTTCTTAATCTTCCAATATTTTTGGATGTTGGCTTCTAAATCATTCAAGAGATGTTCAAAGAAGACACATTGAGCCTCATAACCAGATTGTCTCAAGGCTGAACATGGGAAACTAGTCGCCTCTCGAAGACTCGAAAAGGGCATAGTCTCATCTTTCATGAGTCGCCTCGAATATGTATCCAGATATGTATAAATAATATCTGAATACATCCTCATGACTTTGGCTATCCCTGTGTCAAAACTGGGAGTCGCTGCAATAATAGGGAAGGAGCAGGAGGAGCTTCTATTCTTGGAGCTGAAGTTAGTACCCTTGGAGAACTCGGCAGATGGGAACTCCTCTCACCCACCTCAGTTTGAACAAGTGGGGCTTGAGTAGAACTCATAGCCGGTGCAGTTCCTACAGCTGTTGAAATAAAAGAAGCATAATCAAAACCAAAAGATAATAAAGCAGAGACAAGACAAAACTTTGATGAATAAAATATTACCTGGAGTTGGTTCATATTCAGTCTCCTTCGGATCATTCAATCCGGCTCTTAGTCTGTTCAGAGTACTTTCTGACATGGGATTTATTTCACTGCTTCCCGCACCAGAAGTACTCGGAATTTGAACCTCAATTTCCAAATGCCTCTCCGGTTCTGGTGTTAACCCAGAGTGTTGACCAATGGTCTTCAGTGCATCTATTGGTATTTTAGACAATGATTCATCGTCTATCTCCATGTCTTCTTCTCCAGAAGAATGAGACGACGGTTCATAGTCAACTTGTTCGCTCTCTGAAGCTTCAACAATTGGATTGAGAGGAGTGGCTTCCTTCACTGATTCTCCCGAAATCAGTAAGTCATTAGCCGTTTCAGTCGGATGTTCGGCCTCTACCGCAGGTTGACTAATTTCCTGCGCATCATCGGCTATTGGTGGAACTGAGCCTACATCAAAATGTCTAGAAGACCCAGCAGTTTCAGGAATATCTTCTTCTTCTGTCTTTACAGAGAAATCAAAAGTAGTTTGCTTTTCTGCAGCCAATCGCATAGCACGATCTGTGGGACTCTCTGCATCCAGACAAATTACGGATTTAGTTTTTGAAACTATTACTTTCCTTCCTATTCTTCTGGTTAAAGGAACAGTAGGATAAGTGTCTAATGGATCACTACCTGTTTCATCAATACTTCTGGCTCGTTCAGAAATAGGAGAATTCTCGGGAATAGAAATTCCTCCGCGACTTCGGGTCTCTGCTCGAGTAGCTCTTTTTGCGGCAGGACCCGCAGTACCTTTACTCCTCTTCCTCTTCGGTGTATTATCAACAGATATACTTTCTTCAGCACTCCCGATAGGCACATGCAATGGTTGATGAAGGTCATCAGAGAAGAAAGTTTCCAAAACATCATCATCAACTTCATCGGTGGCCAGAGGATCTTCTTTGTCGTGACAATCCCTAGGCAAGGCGGATTTAGTTGATTTCTTTTCAACATGAATAAAGCTTTTACCTAAGATGCTAAATTTTTCATCAAAGGTATTAGCTGATACATAAAATCTGGCATAGGATGCCAATATCTTAGCTCCTCTCCGATAGTTGACCGGATCTGGCATAGAAAAGGTAGCCCCTGTACCTTTGGCAATGTAATATAGCCAAGCTCTGGCACCATCAACCAACCCGCCTTGATGAGCAAAACACGTCGTTGCATTGCCCACATGTAACTGATCGTAACCAAATTGACGAGCAAATCTGCTCGGAAGATATGGCTCTATATATGTGATGTCGTCACGACGGCAAATTAAATGAGATGGCCTGATTCTCTTTAGCCATTCATGTTGGACATCATCCAACTCATTAGCACCAACGCCGTCAATCAATCTCCCGGGCATGGTCTCATAACCAATAGGGGGAGGAACACAAGCGAAGCTCCAGAGCTCTCCCCTGTTCAAGATGGTTCTGCAATCAGTTAAAGTATCATATCTCCATTTCGGTATGTGCTTGTATCTTTCAAGGAAAGTGTCATCTGGCCTAGCCATCCCAGCGCTCATCAGAGATTCAAAATGAAGAAGCAGTCATCCAAACAAGTATGTAAAGGGCATTTCTACCCGGGGAAAGGACGTCAAGCTCTTCCGTGCCAATTCGAACATCCTATCTGTGTATGCCCTTAATCCGGCATTCAGACGGCAGGTCATTGCCGTTAATAGATCCATTTTATACCCAAAAACCAGACGGACTGCTGCAAAGACGACTCCTCTGTGCATCCTGTCTGCCGAACAGGTGCCAGGAACTACGAATTTCCTCAGCCAAAGAGATATGAAACCGGCCAGATGACCTTCATCGGACAATTCTCGGCCACCCTGCTTAATATAGGTTTCTAATCTATCACCGGCCTTGTAGCTATTGATGTCTTCTTCGACGACAATGTCATCATAATTAGTCTCCCGGATTAATCTGTTAATCTCGGCTTGACTCAAGGGCTTGACTCAAGGACTTCGTCAGTGCGGCCTTGAAACAAATAAGCCATCCACTTCGAAGAATAGCAATTGGAGTCCCCCTCTCCACCTTGTCCCTTATAAAAAGCTTTACAGATGCTGTAATGATACATTAATTCTTCAAATACATAAAGAATTAGTGGGTTGGCTGCAGAAATCTTATTCATTTCGTCAACAAAAGGGATATATTCTTCATATGGCAAATCTGCCGTGGGTAGCTGAGATATATATGCCATTTCATGAAGGGCGAATCCCATCTCGCCCTTTGGGGTCATGAAGGTGCCAGTCCGATAGTTATATCTCTCTGCTAATGCCAAAAACAGATCTGGGTTTGGTTTGAAACCATAAGCAGTACACTTAATGGCATCATATAAACCTATCGCCTTCAACTGTGTACCGAAGTTTCGCAAAATCTATCTCACTAGAGCATTCCATCTAGTGTTCTCTGGATTTACTAGACCAGTCAGCCTCATTGACTGTTTTGGGTAGATGGCATTCTTTAATTGAACAAATTCATTGGCAAAAATTGGGACTCTGACTGGCTTCAACAGTGTCGAGTCCTCAGGAGGGATGGTGGCAGGTAACAGTCCTCGCAGAGATGTGACATGTGGTTCAGTACCACTGCGGAACCTTCCTTGACGATATCCAATCCACCCAGCCTTAGCTTGCCGGGATGGAGTAATATCCTACTTCATCTGTCTTTGCTGGCCCGAATGGAATAAACGGGCTATGTTGATACTCTTTGTTAAACCAGTCAAATACATAGGCTGATTTACATCACCATCCCTATAGTAACTGTATGATACTTTGTCCAGAGCAGGCTGGGAATTCATGTCAATGGCATCTCCAAAAAGGAATGCTGGCTTCAAATGGGCAACACCATTTACACTTTGTAACGGCAGTCCACTCATCAGGTTCAGTAAAGTATCATCTTCCTGATTGGTCAACAGAGCTATTCTTATGGAAGGTCCGTCAAATTGGGGAAAACGAACATGAGATAGATCACTTCTATAATTATTTCCCATACTTCCTTCAAATTCTGCTTCCTGAGCCAGAATATCCACTGCAAATGAAGAATAAAGTATTAAAAATCTTCAATGTCAAGAGATGATAAAGTTTAAACATACGCTCAGTTTTTACTAAACGTACAGCTCAACATACGCTCAGTTTTTACTAAGCGTACAGCTCAGCATACGCTCAATTTTTATTAAGCGTATGGCAGACTCAAGGTTCAGCATACGCTCAGTTTTCTTTAAGCGTATGGCAGACTCAAGGTTCAGCATACGCTCAATTTCCTTTAAGCGTATTTTATCTTAAGTGAATGGTTTTTAAAGTTCAGTTTATGATCAGTTTGAGTATATCAGCGTATGGTTGACAAGATGATCATCAAAAGTTTACGTTAACACAGGAGTTAGCGTATCTCAATGAGACAAATTGCCATAGCATATTCTTTTAAAAGATAGTGTATTTTGATATCTCTATCAAAAATACGCGTATCTTACAGATATACGCTCCAAACATACTTTTCGTAAAAACGAAAAATATGGAATACAGCTAAACCCTAAAGAGGGAAGCGTATTTGCTGACGTATTGACCCTAAAGAGGGATACGTTTTCTGAGTTTTGTTCTAACTAGAGCCCTAAAAAGGGAATAGTTATTTGTTCATCATCATCTTCGTCCTCACCATAAAGAGGTTTCAATGGCCGTTCACTGCGTGAAATACGCTGACTGGTCGTCCTCTTGGTAGTGGCAGTGTCGACGGCAGGATGAGATGACTCTTCAGGGGCTTTCCCCTTTCCTTTCGCAGCAGCATCAATCTTGGGTGCCATTAATAGGGATGGAGTTGAAGACGAAGAAGAAGAAGAAAGATCTTGAGTTTCTGAAAGCTCTTTTCTTTCTTGAAGGCAAAGGCTCTGGTAAAGAAATAAAATAGGTTTTGGGAGACCTATTTATAGAAGAAAGAAAGAAGTTCAAAACGGCGGATATTTTCTAAACAAAATCCCTAAAGAATTGCACTGATATTGAGGAAGATAACAGACTCATGCCAGCGTGTCAGGACTCATTCCCACTTTCTGTTCAAAGTAATTTCGAACTTTTGAAACTCATAAAGTTCGAAAACTTTGAAGGGGGTCTTGTAGGATGTGGAAAATTATGACACGCTGTCATTTTCATCCATACGCTTAAAGACAAATGTCAGTTGAAGCCATACGCTCAATTCAGAGTTGTACGCTCATTCAAAAGCCATACGCTCAGTAAATATTTTATTATTTACTGAAGTGACAGCACAGCATATGTTTAAATGAGGAATGAATCTGACACTTCATCTTTCGTGCAAAGACAGCTGTCACGAGAAAAGTAACCGTCGTATAGGTTTTCGAAGAGTCGGTTTTGTCTTTTACGAGGACAACTCAGCAGCCTTCATAAATACAAAAGCCATCATTACTGTCAGTTTTGACAGTCTGTCAGCCGTCAAATCCGCAGTCACGACGCTCGAGAAGATTTTGTCAGTTATGGGAAGATATGGTGTACCAAAGAAGATTGATGATAGCCACGTGGCCACTTCTCTAGTGAGCGTATCAACCTCACATGACTCCTTCTTCACACAGTCAAGTGAGCGTATGGATCTCACATGATTCCTTGTTAACCAAGTGAGCGTATGGATCTCACATGATTCCTTGTTAACCAAGCGAGCGTATGACCTCACATGACTCCTTGCCCATAAAGTGAGCGTATGGATTTCCTATGGCACTACGCTGTCCAAGTCAGCGTATAAACTCTCCTTCAACGAGGCAGCGTATTACAGCAACCATATCCAGGATTACAGTCAACACACGTTCTCACGTGTCCTGTACCAGTTATCCACTTCTCTAGAAGTTATGCAACGTGGCATCCAGGCCATCGATCTCTCCTGAACATGCTCCACTACTTTCAACCGCACGCTAATGTGTCTCCATCAGAATTCGCCACGCGTCCCTGCAGTTATGCACACGTTAAGTAACTACCTGAGCGTATGCTTAAGGACAGTTATCCTGAACTCTATAAAAAAGAGTTTCTTCACATTCATCAGAGACTACAGGTCATTTTCAGAGAGAACAGAGAGATTGCCCAGTTGCTGTCTAAGTTCTTCAAAGTTCGAGTTTTCTTCATCGCATCGTCCAAGGGATAAAGTAATCGTCTTCTAGATTAGATTCCTACAGTTGTAATTTTCTCAGATACAAAATAAATAAAGTGAATTTATTTATGGAAAACAGCCGTCAAACAATTAATACGAGAGGGCAGAGGAGAGGACTGTCCTGCCACGTGTCTTCTGAGCTGCATGGGATGTCTTGGACCGCATGACTCTCTGAGCCGCATGGGCTTTCTGAGCCGCATGGGGTTCTTTGACCGCATAGCCCCTTATGCCGCATAACTCTTTGAGCCGCATGGGCTTTCTGAGCCGCATGGGGTTATCCTGCTCTGAGCCGCATGGACCATCATTCTGATATTTTCTATGCTTCTACAGTGACGGTAGCAACGACGAAGAGGTGGTCGGAGTCGTCATTAAAATACATTCTTCTTGATATCTTCTTTCTTCCATGAATTTTTCGACCGACACCCGGGCAAGGAAGAGCTCGAAACCCTAACCCATTGCTGCTATCTTTAGGATTGTTACGACCCGCATTCGGTTTAGGGGCATGAATACCTGGGTATGTCCAGCCTACGCCGTAGTATCGGTGGTAGAACGTTGTTCTAGGTCACAATCACAACTAAATATAATATAATAAACCTGTACAGAATATACTCTCCAATCGTAGGGCATCTCAGAAGATACAACTCAATCACAAAAGCTAGAGGTAGATAAACAGCACGATAAGATAGATATAAAATCCACGGAGTGAGATACAACCAGAAATAAAATAAGTCTAAGTGTTATCAACACCACTACATAATATCTGAATAATACAAACTCAAAGACAATACAAATAAGAAAGACAAAGCCTAGCAATCTAGCCTAAGAACTATAGTAGTCTCCTCAGTACAACTGGATCCTCCTGAGGGTCCAGGTCGCAAGTATCGTCTACGCTAGCTCCATAAAAGGTAGTGCCAAGGGTCCTCCAAGTTATCTGTAATATTTTGTCAACGGTCCAATCAGGACAGGAACGAGCACATATCTCCAAAACAGATCCAAAATATGGCAGGAAATATAGAACGAGCAGTAGAATAAAATACATGACGTGTTGTAAAGAAGTACAAGAAATATAGGAGATATGGATAAGTAAAATGAATCATGAAATATAGTAAGAAACTATGAACTATACTAAATATAGGTGTTTTAGAGTACAAGATGAGCATGTGATTGGCATAGGTTTGCTCATGATGTATACTACAAGTCTCCATTATACGTGAAGGTATAATAGACATGTACACGAGTTACACTAGAGGGGTTTTAATCACATGATCACTTATACTCTCCCGTCCCGATCAATACACAATGATCCGATCAAGTTATGTTACGTACACAATGGTTAGTTTTGCACAAGAAACACGTGTGAGCACAGGAGAGTACATGAGAACACACGATTTGTACACGAATAATATGAATACAAGGATTACACGATGTACATAGTAAAGTACATGAACATAAAATACCCGATGTATCCGCTAAGGGGATAACATCGCACGACAAGATCCATAGAGTACTGATCCGTGATAACAACATGTCAGCATCAAGTAAAGTAGTCTAAAGCAGGCAATATAGATACTATCATGATTGAAAATGATCAGAGAATGTACTCGCCCGATAACCTGAGCAACTGATATGTACAGATGTCTGAACTGAGTCACAGAGCCCTATTTAGAGCAATACATATTACAATGAGTTCATTATTGAATAACTGAAGTTTACAATGCAATCTACATGATACTAGGTCATCCTAAGCCAAAGTCAACTCTAAAGTCAACTCTGGTCAACCTTTAGTCAAACTAAGAACCAAAGTCAACTATCTAGGGTCAATCAAGGTCAATAGTCAACATTGGTCAATTTGGTCTAAGAGTCCATGTCTAGGTATTTGTTAACTAGGCTACAAGGCTAATCTCCTAATTCCTAACCATACCATAACATTTATCCTAACATCCTCTACAAGCATACATACATATATCACATATATATAACATAGCCTAACATATATAGTACACAAATATATACTCAACTATATATATATATATATATATATATATATATATATATATATATATATATATATATATATATATATATATATATATATATATATATATATATATATATATTTTACATATATGTAAAATATATATATATATATATATATATATATATATATATATATATATATATATATATATATTTTACATATATGTAAAATATATATATATATATATATATATATATATATTTTTTTTTTTTTTTTTTTTTTTTGAGAAAAGCAATAACTATATATCATGTGAACAAATAAGCGGTTACACGGGGGGCCACAAAAGTGCACTGCACGCCACTCCCAATGGCCGACACAATAAGCCTAGCCACATGCAAAACACAAAAACCAACAACAAAAAACCTGGAGACACAAAGCGTCACCCAAGCCCCTCCCTCTCATCAACGCTGGACCCGACCCAACAAAGAGGGGCCCAAGCCTTCGCGCATTGCCTGTTCACTTCACGAGCCATTTGGGGAAGCGAGTACGCGCGGGAACAACCTTCGTATCGATACTTGTTGCGGTTCTTCCAGAGAACCCAGATGATCGCTGACGCCGTAGTGTCATTAATGTCTGTCCGGGCGTTGCCCCAATCCGCCAGCCGCTGGGACAGGAGCGAACCCCCCCCGGAGATGCCGCGAGAATGTTGGAAAAGCTCCCAAAGGCCGCTAGCGAGATGTCCTGATGAGAAAGTGTGTTCCAGGTGCTCAACATCAGGAACGTTGCAGCAATGACACTTAGAGGCGATCGCATACCCGGCTTGCTGGAGCCAGTCGTCCGTTGGTAGCTTGTGTCTGACCACCCGCCACAGAAGGATCGACCACTTGGCCGGAATACGAGATCCCCAAACTGGAAACGGACCAGACGGTCCAAGAAGGGCGAGCCTACTAACCTCCCAAGCCGATCGAGTCGAGAACACCCCGTCTCTGTCCGGCCTCCACAAGAACGAATCCACCTGGTCAGAAAGCTGGAGGCCGTTATCGACGATTCCGTCCGCCACGGCCTGACCGAAGAGGACAGCAATCCGCTCCAGGTCCCATCTCCCGTCCACCTGAAGCTGGCGGACCTGCAGCCGCGGCCCGCGGTGCTGCGTCGCCTGGCGCGGCCAAGCCGAGGAACCGGTCCAGTTCTCGGCCAGGGCGTCCACATCCCCACGACCGAGCTTCACATGAATGTGGCGCTCGCCACTGTCACGACCAGCAATGAGGCGACGCCACCCGCAAGAAGCATTGCTATTGACGCCTGCCAGAGAAGGATGAATGCGCGGGAAATAAGACACTCTCATAAAATCGGACCACAGGGAGGACTCAGTCCGAACCCTCCACCACAGCTTAACCGAAAGTGCGATGACCATGTCGCCGAGGTTGCGGATCCCGAGACCCCCTTCCCCAGTTGGTCTCGCAACTGTCTCCCAGCTCGCCCATCGAGTTCGCGTGCCAACCTGCGAATGACCCCAAAGAAATCTGTTGAAAGATTGTTCTAATACCTCAATAACCCTCTTCGGCGGCTGGCAAGCAGTCAAGGAGTAAATCGGCATCGAACACAGCACGTGTCTTAGGAGAATAAGCCGACCGCCAATCGAGAGGGAGTTGTGCTGCCACCCTCTGATCCGCGACTGAATTTTGGAAATGAGTGGTTCGAAGAGGACGACCTTTCTCCGCCCGTAGTGAATCGGACAACCCAAGTAGCTGAATGGAGGCAAGGAGACGGGGAAACCCGAGCACTCCGCCAGCATCACCTTCGTCGCGATTGGACTGTCCTCATGTGTATAAATACAACTCTTCCTGTCATTGATACGCTGGCCGGAAGAAATCTGGTACCTCTCGAGGAGCTGCTTGATGTTCTGCACCGTCCGCTTGTCACCAGAGGAGAAGACAAGCACATCGTCGGCATATGACAAGTGCGTGATGAGCGGACACCCACTAGTAATCCGGTATCTGCCAAAACTTCTGGTGGTTCCCAGATTGATTAGGTTCCGACTAAGAACTTCCGCGGCAATAATGAATAGAGAGGCCGACAGGGGATCTCCTTGTCGTACGCCGCGGTGAGATCGAAAGTACCCCGAGGGGACTCCGTTGATGAGAACCGAGAACCAAGAACTGCTAACCGAGCGGAACAAGATGTCGATCCACACCTCCGAGAAACCCAACTTTCGCAAAACCCAAATAAGGTGCTGCCAATCCATCCTGTCGTATGCTTTCTCCATGTCGATCTTCATCGCGACGTTGCCTCCTCGATTGTCGCGACCCATCTTGCTCACCAACTCCTGAGCAAGCAGGATATTGTCAACAATGCTCCTCCCCTGGACGAACCCACTCTGCTCCCTGGAAATAATTCTAGGAAGAAGCGGAGCCATCCGATTAGCAATAACCTTAGCGATAACCTTGTTAATGAAATTGCAGATGCTAATGGGGCGGAAATCCGCGAAAGAAGAAGGATTGGAGTTCTTCGGAATCATCATCAGGAAACAGCTGGAAATCGATCGCGGGTATTGACATCCACCAAAGAAAGCTTCCACGCAGTTGACGACGTCGCTGCCCACCGTCTCCCAGCAAGCGTCGTAGAATCCCCCTGAGAATCCGTCGGGCCCCGGCGCACTGTCGTTGCTCAAAGCCTTGACCGCCGCTTCCACTTCGTCCCTGGTGATGGATTTGATCAGCTCGTTGTTGTCCTCAACCTCGATCAGTTGCGGGATGACGCCAAGAAGCCCAGCATCCGCAATAATCCTGCCTTTCTCGAACAGACGAGAGAAGTAGGTCACCGCCGTGGTTGAAATATCTGAGTGACCCCTTACTTCGACGCCGTCGACTCCACGAATCTGATGGATGGTGAGGGAGTTCCTCCTTTGTCGCACGCAGTCATGAAAAAATTTGGAGTTCTTGTCACCGCCCAAGTCCCACCGGATGCGAGCCTTCTGACGCCAGAAACTGGTTTCGTGACGCGCACACTGCTTCAGCCGAGCCTGAGCCGCGTTAAGCGCGGAACGGTTGCCGGGGTCGCCACACCTAGCAAACTCCATCTCGGCGTGCTGGACGTCCGCCTCCGCTCGCTTGAGCGCGAGGAAAATATCGCCAAACTCTACGCGGCTCCAAATCCTGAGCGCCTTCCTCGTTGCGGCCAGCTTGAGTCCGAACCGTATCAGAGGGTTGTCGTGATGAGTCGACAGCCACGCGGTCGAGACGACGCGCCCGAAGTCCTCGTGCTTGCTCCAGAAGTCTAGGTATTTAAAGTTCCTGTGCTGCTCCGGCTTGGTTGTGAGAATGTCGAGGAGAAGCGGCGCGTGGTCCGACTCTGCTCTGTTCAGATGAACGACGCTGGAGTCGTGGACGCTGTCCCGCCAATGTTGATTGGAAAAGATCCTGTCGAGCCTGGATTGCTGATTGTCGTTTCCCTCTTGAGAGTTAGTCCACGTGAACTCATTCCCAGAGAAAGCGATCGGAGACAGTTGAGCGTCGAGAGCGAACTGATTGAATTCAAACATCGCACCCGACGACGGAGTGAGTCCACCCTTCTTCTCCGCCATCGAGGCGATGGCATTGAAGTCGCCGCCACACAACCAAGGGGACTGGGGGAAGCGACTTTGCAGGAGGAGCAGCTCTTCCCACAGAAATCTTCGCGTCCGCCGATGGCAACTGCCGTGCACAAAGGTCATGAGCGTTGGACCTGCGATGAGGTGATGACGGAAGATGATGGAAATGGCCTGTGTGCTAACCGCAACGACCTCTGCCTCCACCTCTTTATGCCAAAACACCCAGATATCCTTTCCGCTGGCAAATCCGCCATCAAAACCGAGCTTGAGGCGGTAATGATTAAACTTCCCTTCTTCGACTTTGGATTCAATCACTGCAAGGATGACAAGACGATGCATCTCTTTGAGGCTCTTGAGACGGTTGAGGGTCTGAGAATTAGCCAGGCCCCTCGCGTTCCAAATCATCATTCTTAACATTAAATGTGGGGGTTGAGGCCCCTCCTTGTGGCCGATCTGAGAATCCTGGGGGTGCTTGGTGATAACAGAGATTTCGAGTTGAAGGGGACAGTTCCTGCCTGAGTGTCTTCTTGCTGAATAGTATCCTGATGATCGGTTCCTATCTCCTTCCTGACCTCCTCGGCTAAGGCGGACCATCGGTTCTGCGAGTCTCCTACGGGGTTGTCGAAGGCGACCACCTCGCCCAGCTGATGACCTTCTTTCTCCTGCGCTTCACTCACCTCGACAATCGTTGGGAGCAGTGGTTGGTATATCACTAACCGTCTTTCCGATGAATTGCTACTTGTCTGTCCGGAATCAATCCCGGCGAACGCTTCTTGCTGGGTGTTCTCCTTCTCCTGACTTTTCCGCTTTCTACTTCTTCGTCTTCCTCTACTGCTCTTAGAAGAATCAGAAACTGAATCTGGCATGGTTGGTTGGCTGCTCTCCTCTCCCGCAATCGTAGATTCTTCCGCCTCTTTTTCCTTTCCTTTACCAGTGTTGGCTACCTCTTCTCTGTCTTTCCTTCTCTTGCAATTTCCGACCGAGTGGCCTTGATGATAGCAGTGGTCGCAATAGAGTGGGAAACACTCGTATTTGATTTGTTGCCAAGCGCTATTGCCGTGTGGAAGAATCAAGCGAACCTTCGGGGGAAGAGGTTTGCTTGAGTCAAGCTCAATGAGAACACGAGCTTTGCTCGGGCGGGAGCGCTGTGCCGTGGCTCGATCGATAAGGAGAGGCTGTCCAATCCCCTGGGCAATGGCAAAGATGGCTTCTCTAGCAAATAAGTGAATAGGTAACCCTGAAAGGGAGACCCAAACCGGGGTGATGGCCGATTCTCGATTGGGAATGAAGCTGGGATCCCATCTGAACACCCTCATCGGAGCGTTCGCGACCATCCACAGCTCTCGGGATCGAATACGAAGGAAGTCCACTTCGAGACTAGGACGGAGAAGCATGTGTCTCCCGTCAATCAAACCGATGTCTACGGCCCCGGCGAACTTCATGCCCTCCATGGCCCGTCGCACCGCGTCAATGGACGGACGGGAGTGAGAAAATTTGCCAATCAAAGCCCAACGAAGAGGCGAGACCAGAGTCTCGACCGCTGATGAAGGGAAAGCGATGGCCGGCGCTCCAAGGAACGAGGAATACTGACACCCGAGGTTGTCCCGTCCGGCTCCACCGAAGACGGGAGCCAAACCCTGGGCCGCCACCGAAGGGACGCCAACCGCTGCCGCGTAGGACCTCACCGGCGCAACTGAAGCCGGAGAGGAGAGAGGAGCGGGAACCGCCGAGGAATGGGGGGCCGTGGGGGCATCCGCCGGGGGGGGTGCGGAAAGAGGGATAGGTGGGGGCGGAGAAGTCCACTGGGTCACGGGGTCACCAGGGGAAGGGGGAAGAGGTGGGGGGGCGGGCGGCTGCACCACGGCGGCGCAAAACGAAGGGGGATGTAGAATCGACGGATGATAAGAAGAGGGAACGGGACAAATCACCGGCTCTGCGGGTGAAGAGGAAGGAGGAGGAGAGGCCGAAGAGGAGACGGGGGCTGGTGTGTCCGCCGACATGGCCGGAGCCAGCCGGCGGCTCCCTGAGGGTGCGGGCTGCGCAATCTCGGGGTCTAACCTAGCCACCGAAGGAAAAAAAAAATTTATATATATCTATATATATATATATATATATATATATATATATATATATATATATATATATATATATATATATATATATATATATATATTACATATATCTAATATAAATATATATATATTACATATATCTAATATATATATATATATATATATATATATATATATATATATATATATATATATATATATATATATATATATATATATATATGAATATGTAATTTTCCAACTAAATATATTACACGGGTACATAGGATACTTAACTTTAGCCCACAACTCCACATACCTATATATACATATAATGAAATAATGTCCATCACAAGTGAACATGACATATCTGTATGCATGTATCCCAACTGAAACTGGACGAGAGCTAAAAGGGGAAATGCAGATAGTCCATACAGGTCTTGATACCAGTTTTTATCAGATTGGACACATCATTCCTCATCATCTCTAGCTGGCAAGGTTTAACCCAAGACCAACTCAAAACCATACCCAAACTCTTATCTACTGCTATCTTCATACACTCACTATTCCAACTGATACACTCTAGACTCACTCATCATTCTCCTAATCACTGTTTCCTTACCCCTCTAAACACTATTGATGCACACACCCTGTTACCACATCATGAGCCTCTTTCCTATATGAACATGACTACTCTAAGCTGCTACCTACTATAGACTCATAAACTGGTATACCCAAAAATATTGCTAATATCTGCACAGATATTAGCCACACCAGGACTTCCTTGCTAGGCTAGTGTGTCTTCAACCCACAACCATAACATAACCTACCTATCCTATAGTTCAAGCATGATATAACCTAACCAAAACTTATGCACAATACCCAAACCCAAATGTATATCCATATAGTCATCTATGGGGGTAAAGAACTTTAGGCTTACAACACCACTGCCAGTTGCTACTCAACCCACCTCTCCAATACCATATGTGATGTAGAACACATATATATAGATACGCATAGTATAGAATGAACCATAAGTGATAAATGGACATAAGGCAGCAACCTAAGGATAAAGGTAAGGGATAATGGTATCTTAAAATACTGATACCCAAAAAGGGCAGAACTAAGCAGCAGTAAGCATACACATGTTCTGATATATGAGTATCAGAGTGTATTCTTACAGAGCAGATGCAATTCAGGTTGTAGTGTTGTAGTACATGAATTGATATGCAGTGGTAGATGTGTGCAGGATAAGTTAAGGAGTGCAGTGGTGCATATAGGTAGCAGGGCATGGTATCTGCCTATACAGTAAAGATAAAGTCTAGTGGCTAAATGCAGGACATGCAGGCTTAAGTAGCAGGTAATCAAAGTGAAAGCAAGGAATGTATTGTATGTGCAGTGAATGTAGTGGTCAATTACAGAAAGTGTGGGTGTCACATAAGGATTGCTAAATGTAAATCTGATAGCAAGGGTTGAGTTCAAGGTATGGATTAAAACAAACGTAAGTGCAAGGACTGCACTAAACTTAAGATGAATCTGATCAATGCTAAGAGGACTGGTACACTAAGGCTGAACACTCATATACAGGAATTGAGCCAAATAGAATATGCATAACCAATTGAACAACTATAGGAATTTGACTATACTGTCAAATAAATAAACTATAGGTATGGGCTAAACATCAATTAAGTCATGGACTAACATCTAATATATCCCATCAAGTAATTGGACTGGACCAACATGAACAAGGCAGAACATGAATATTAGCAGGGAACAAAACATTTGATATATGTGAACAGAAATTGAGGTGGACAGATGCTAGGCTAGGCTAGAATGTGTTTAGATAGATGAGTGTGTGTGCTGTGTCAAGAGTGAATGCAAGGGATCGAATAGATGCAATGCAAGGTGTGTGAATCGATTGTCAAGAAGTGCCACGCCCCAACCCGGAATCACCCGGATCATCATCCTCGTAGGGGGCGTAATGCCACACGAGCCTGGAGTTGCGCTCGTGTAAGGCAAGATGATAAGTTCTCAAAATGGTTATCTTTTTATTCGATATTAGCAAATGGAAGAAAATATAGTATACGAAACAATTCTCTTTATTAATAATAAACTAAGATTACAAAGGCTTTCAATATCCCAACTGAATTTGCCAGATTGGCTACAATTCTCAAGTTCTCTCTTGTCCACAAAGGATTTCACCATCCCATACATCATGCCTTCTATATTTCGGTCGCATCAATCTTATTACGAGTCCGAACGTCAATGCGATCGCACGCTTCAAATGCTACGACATTCTATGCCTCTGCACGATCAAGCGAAGCTCCGCCACGAGCAATCCATTTCTTATACCCTGCATGAATGCTGGTGGAGGATCAGTACATTCGTCCTTGTATGTACTGATGAAAAGACCTACTTTCTAAACCAACATTTAGTATTTATGTTGAATCATGCAACTTAGCTTATGATCTTGCTATATTCTCCTTAGGGTCGATGTCATGGCATATTCGAAAGCGGTAAAGCATGTTATCATGGCATGCGTGTTATTCGAATTAAATAGGCAAGCAGGCAAGCAATCTCATGTTTGTTTTATGGCGCGACTTCTTACCAATGTCGACGTACTCGCCCTTACACCGATGCAAGGTGAATACACCCCATTCCTTCTCTGTCATGTTATAAGTGCTCTCTATGCAGGATCTATGTGTGCAGGACACATACGTGCCTGTACTTTCAATCCATCGTTCTTTAACTATACGAAAGTCGTTGGCGTATCCGTGCCAGAATGGACTAAAGATGTTTCTCTTTTCTTTTCCTTTCTTACTTTTCTCTCTTACTTTTCTTTCTCGAATTTGGGTAGCCCGGCACTTCGGTTGGATTGCTATCCCAAACAACCGAAGACATACCGCATGCATACTATCATCTGCGGCTTTTCATATCTATAATCGGTGGCTAGTCATTTTACATATGTGCACCTATTAAAGATTATATCTTTCCTAGGTCGAACAGTCCTGGTGCCCCGACGCACCCGTTCGGAGGGAACGTTCCATGCACGGAAGATTATCATAATTACCTCAACTCCATTCGACCATGCAACGCACTATTATTCAAACAACCAAATATAGTCTTGAGTCTGAGACTCAGACTTTATCATCTCGTATTTCTTTCATTAACTTTCTATGTTCTTACATTTTATACTTCGTTTCAATGTTCAATGGCATCATGCCTCAACTCAATGTTCGTCAACCGAACGACTCGAAGGTTCCGAACACCTTTTGAGGCATTATGCCACATCTGACAGTTCCGTCACCTACATGCCACAACTGTTCTCTTCACAACGAAACCATCTTTTTATGATTTTCGTGCACGTAGGCACGCTTGGACACGATTAATTTTCTTTCTTAGAGTCGTGCATGTGATGCACGCCTCGATGCCATAATTTTATGTTCTTAGCCTTAATGTACAATGTTCGTGGCTCGCACGATAGGACGCTCGCCTTAAATCTTTTAATGTGCTAGCCTTTTTAACTCGTGCGCGAAGGCACGGAATGGCTTATGCACAAAGGCACTCGTCGAATACAGTTATCCATGTTCTTGCGGCTTGTGCACCGAGGCGCTCGCCTTTGCTATATCCAATGTCCCATAGCGACTCGTGCATTTGATGCACATTTCATTTCAATTGTTCTAACTAGTGTTCGACACACACTATGATTTATCTTCCGATCGGACCATGCCCGTGGCATCGATAGGTTAACTTATCATAAAATGACACATTCTTACTTAGGCATGAAGGAGTAAAAAGAAGAGTCAGTCCTCCCACCTTAAATCAATATGCCTTGTTGTTTGTCGAGCCGATGTGGCTTGATTTTATATCTTTATTGTACGGCCAAATCTTCTGACTTAGCCGTTCGAGTACTTCTTGTTTCATTGAACTACTCGATCGATTCCGGCCTACCGTGCCCAAGTCCCAGCCCGTTGCAAGGCAGTGATTTGGGTTTTGCAGAGTCGTTGCGAATGAGGCAAAATATTGACCTCTAATATTTTAACGTAAATGGATAGCCTGCACATGAAATCAACTAAAATCAATACTTGCGTCGATTCGGACATGCGCCTTGGGTAGAGTCGATTTCTTAGAATCTTCGAGCCGACTCAACGCACTTATCCTTCGGGGCAATGCGACACTTTGCATCGATTCAACTCGATGTATTTCTTTGGGACAATACAACTCTTCGCATCGACTTAGTTTGATGCATTGCTCGGGACAACGTAACTCTCGTATCGATTCGCATCAATATAATTCATTCGGTCAACGCGACTCTTTGAGTCAACGTGTCAGCGTAATACACCGCACGAAGCCGGGCATTACAGAATATACCACTTAAAACAAGGTTCATCTTCGAACCAAAACCAACACTCCGATTAAGTGTTTTATAGATCGTTTCACGATCTCGTCCCACCAATGTGGTTCAGTTGCACACTATCTTGCAAGCTTTTCATTAACATTTCAAAGTCCTTCCTGTAGCTCGATTTAAATTTTGTATACAACTCAATTTGGATCGTACACCTATTCAAGGCGTCCCAAAAATATGTGTATTTCAGCCAAGTCTAGTGGTAGCAAATTGGAACAAAGTTGACGGGTAAATTTCAATCCTATGCTTGCCATCTCGTACTCTTTATCGGACTTGGGCTCTAGTGCTTGTTCTTGCAATTCTAGCACATATGCATATTGATACACATGCGATCATCCAACAAAAGTCAAGGCACATGATACGATTCAAAAATCATATTTCACATTTTGTAAGTTTCGCACTAACTATCACTTCTATGTGTTGCGTTAAGTCGTTGCGCATGCGATCGCAACAAGTCTTCCTCAATGCCTTGCGTTCAAAATCGCTATCCAACTATTTTCGAAGTTTGGCTAGGCAACTCATCTCGATACGATTTTCTTTGTTAACTTGTAAATGCATCAACATTCAGGACTACGCCCGCTAGGTTACTTACCTAGATACCGTACTTAAATTCTTGCGACACAAATTTTAAATTGACATTGCACAAAGGCCACAATCTATCCAACACATAGTTTAATTCGAGTCGACAATGCTCAAGGCAACAATCGCTTTGACTCAAAGTCTCTACGATGCATCTTACGTTCGATTCCTAACGAGTAGGAATTCACTAGCTAAATTCCCAACTTATTTGTCTCGTAACATCGAATATAAGTTTGATTCACACAAGCTCAATTGCAAGGTGAATTCGAATCTAACGACATAACTCGTAAGTCATTCCCTTATCGTTCTCTCTCGTACATAGTACAATTCTTACAATCACCTATCCAAATCACCAAGTCCGTTGGTGAATTTCTAGTTCGATCGTCGACCAATATAACCATTCAAGCATTCATTCGACGAATACTCAAAATCTAGCTACATCATTCTCAATCGAAAGTTGTTCCAACAATTTTCGATCGCCTAGACTTATCGTCAATATGCATCATACTATATTTGTTACCGATGCAATTTTATATGCGATATCGCATGGGTCATCTTACAGTCTGCAACATTCAATTTGATTTGGCGGTCAAGTCTTCTAGGGTCAGCTGCCCCGAAGCTACGCTCGATAATTGTGGATCATTAACGAAGGACAGTTTTACTACGAACCATGCTACATCTTATTTCGGAGCCAAATCACGTTCCGATAATTTCTATGCGACTACCCAATTTCGGACAAAACCATTTCTATCGGTGCAACTTGTGCGCAACTAGCTTCCGACTAACTCATGCACTACCATCAAAAATTCCACAACTTACGAAACATCTACTCTTATCGAGTTTGAGTCTTTCTATCCATGGTCGACATCTGATATGTTATACGCATCAGGACAATCGTCGATGACCTTATGGTCTCGCCCTGATCAATCACAAAGTTCATGATCAACCAATTCGTTCATTCTTGTATTATTGGTTACAAAATTTTGATAGCACGAGGTACACTCTATTTTGTATTCTCACATCGTGCTTACATTTTCTTACATATCAATCTCGATACGTCGTATCAATTTTGATAGCGTAAGGGTCAACTTTGATTTTCTTTCAACGTTAAAAACTTGCATTACATACATCCAAGTTCTCCACAGATATTTTCGTACGTCTCGAATCGTTTCTCGATTCGTTGCATTCCGTTATACTTCGATCGCATAACCAAGTTACCAATTTTCCGACATCGTGCCCTCGAGTCATGCAATCGTGCCCTCTAAGTTTCATATGATTTCGTTGTGCTCACAGTGAATCTCGTCTCGAAATAACCTACTATATTTCTTAGGCGCGGCTATCCGAATCAACCAGTTGTTTTCATCGAAATCGCAAGTCATGCGATTCGATTATACTTTGCATCGGCTAACATTTCTATCGAGATCGCAAGTCGTACGATTCGATTTCCATTCGCGTATTCTAACATTTTTGTCGAGATCACAAGTCGTGCGATTCGATTATATTTGTATCGCCCAACATTTTCATCGAGATCGCAAGTCGTACGACTCGTTTATAACTTCAAGTTTCCTATCGGTTCGATCCGATCATTGCCTCAAGGCATAATCGTTTTGTTAGTCTCGGTCGTCCGACCGACTTATAATTTCTGTCTGACGTATCATTCATTGATATGAGTCTCGCCTTATCGTCCCAACCGATTTTCGAAGAACACTTGCATTAACATACCGTCAAATCGAGTCTCGGTACTCTCCCGTCCGTTGCGGACAAACCTTTCGCAATTCTCACAACACGTCGATGTAATTCATCGCACAAGTTCATATACCACTCAGAATCGAGTCATTCATCGCATACGTGGTATGGCATATACCACTCGAAAATCAAGTCATTTCTCTCGCATTATTCTCAATATGAACCAATAATTTCTTTCGACTCACGATTTTTGCAGTGATCATGCTTGATCACAACCGTAACTTTGATTAAATCAAAATTCGACTCAATTCGGCTAATGTGTACATTCGCCAATACAAGTTCAAGTTTAGTGCGCTGCCGAACGATTCATTTCTATCGATTTATGATTTTAGTTACACCCGTTGCATCTCGTGCAACGATTTATTTTTTATATCCATTGCACTCCCTACAGCGATTACTTTGACATGTGTTGCACTACGTGCAACAATTTACTTCCGACACGCGTTGCACATCATACAATGACTTATTTCCGACATTCATTGTACCTCGTGCAATGATTTATTTACGACATCTGTTGCACCTCGTGCAATAATTTATTCCCGACATTCAAAGTCAATGCTCAAATTCGTTCAACACATTCGATATTGACTTATTATTTTCATCGCAATGCACATTCACAATCAACTCGTTGCACTTCTTAGAATGCATATTTAAGTTTTTGTATTGGTGCAACCAATATTCACAACCCATTGCACTTCATGCATCATTTTATTTCTCATTCAACATGTTACATTGCAACAATAACATCTCAAATCGTATGTCACAATTTGTTGCACTTGCAGCAACTAACATTTTTCGGCTCGTTGCATTCAATGTAACGAAACGTTACATGACTTTCTCCGCAACATCATGTAAATTCGAAGTACTTACGGCAACGTTACCCGACTTTGTATTAGACTTATTGTATGGAACATCCAGTGCGACATTGAGTAGAGTCAAGAGTAGTTTGATTGGTGGTGAGCAACTCTTTAGAATTACAATAAAGCAAATGTCCTGAGGAAATTGAGCCTAGAGCTCTGATACCAATCTGTCACGCCCCGACTCGAAATCACCCAAATCATCGTCCTAGCAGGAGGCGTGATGACGCACGAGCCTGGAGTTGCGCTCGTGCAAGGCAAGATGATAAGTTCTCAAAATAGTTATCTTTTTATTCGATATTAGCAAACGGGAGAAAACAGAGTATACGAAACAATTCTCTTTATTAATAATGAACTGAGATTACAAAGGCTTTCAATAGCCCAACTGAATTTTCCAGATTAGCTACAACACTCAAGTTCTCTCTTGCCCACAAAGGATTTCACCGTCCCATACATCATGCCTTCTATATCTCGGCCGTATCAATCTTGTTGCGAGTTTGAACGTCAATGCGACCGCACGCTTCAAATGCTACGACATTACATACCTCTGTGCAATCAAGTGAAGCTTTGCCGCGAGCAATCCATTCCTTATATCCTACATGAAAGCTGGTGGGGGATCAGTACATTCGTCCTCGCATGTACTGATAAAAAGAACCACTTTCTAAACCGACATTTAGTATTTATGTTGAATCATGCAACTTAGCTTATGATCTTGCTATATTCTCCTTAGGGTCGATTTCATAGCATATTCGAAAGCGGTAAAGCATGTATGGCAAGCATGTTATTCGAATTGAATAGACAAGCATGTAGAGCCTAAAAATCAAGTTGCGTCTTGAATATACTGATCAGTGATCAAGTTGCGTCCCAAAAATCAAGTTGCGCCACCGATATAAAGCTTGGAGAACAGACTGCGCCACCGATCAGATTGTGCCCAATATTAGACTGCGCCCAATCTAGTTGTGCCAAAATCTACGTGGCATCTGACACTTAATGGTCATCATTACCTGACCATACTGATGACTGACACAACAGTGAACGAGGAAAATCTCTTTGAATCCCGTGAATTTTGCCGCTCAAGGAAAAGTTGGTGGACAGCTGTCTTGTACACTTCGTGAGTTGCGCCCAGGCACAATCTAAACAAAATCCTTAGTTGCGCCTGGGCGCAACCTGAATGACTTTTACTTAGAAGCTGCCACGTGTGTAGGCGCAGCTCAAATCAAGTGCAATTTGACTTGTTGACTGAAGCTCGTGCAACCTGATAAAGTTGAGACAACTTACATTCTAAAGCAGGATGACGTGGCGCACATACGACTAATCTCTCAAGACGTGTCTACTATCCTGTACACGACCATGCGTATCTCAATCATATGATGCCATGTGTCTAAATACAGTTAGCATACGATTGACAACTGAATGAAAGTTGGTGCAACAGGAGGTTGGCGCAATCCAGTATGGCGCAATCCAGCCTCGTGCACATCAGAATAACTGCTAAAACAGTTATTTCCTGAACTCTATAAATAGAGTTTCCAATCATCATCAGACGGAAATCAAGAACTCTTGCAAAATTGCTGCTACGTTCTCTAGAGGCTACAGTCTTCAAGTTCACATAGTCCAAGGGATAAAGTGATCGTCTCCTGATCAGATTCCTAAAGTTCTACTTCCCCAGAATTCTTTGTACTCTTTTACAAGTTTGGAATAAAACAATTTTTTGTTTTTGCAACTTGATCACTGATCAGTATATTCAAGATGCAACTTGATTTTTAGGCTCTACAAGACCCCCTTTAAAGTTTTCAAAACTTAAAAACATTACAAAGTTTTGGAATACTTTGAATTTATAAAAGTTTTGACTAAGTCAGGTTGCGTCGGTCAATGCTAGGTCATCATGATTAAATACATTTCTCGAAAATATTCAATCTTCTCTTCGTCTTCCGGAGTTTTATTGATTTCTTTCAGTTTCCCATGAGGAATACGAAGAGTCATTTTGTTGATATATATGTAGTTGATCTCCGTACTTTGGTCTTCACTTCTGTTCTTCAATGGCTCCCAAGAAAAAAGAGATGGAGACCAATGCTGACACCACAACCAAGTCTCCTGAAGCGAGACAGGATGTTGCGCCTACAACCTTTTTGTTGGAGGCTGACCCAGCTTTGAGGGCAGTGAAGTTTCTGAACTATTTTGGTTTAACCGCGTCAGTCTTCAATCGCTCGAGTGGCAGATCATCCTCTGGGGAGTACGTCAATTCGAAGGGATTTCTCAACCTGATGCGTCGCTCGGGGATCTGCACCATGCAAGAGTTGGACGCTGCCCTTCGTCAGACTGATGAAGGCAAGGACAAAAAATAATGTTCTAGGCAGAACAACTTTTTATTTTTATGTCCTTGATTGTAGGGGTCCACCCGTCTTTATGCAATAAAACCTAGAATTTCTGATTTTGTGTGGCTGTGATTTCGAATAGTACTCATGGACATATTCTTTTAACTACTTCTTCGTTTTACTGTTTCTTCTGAAGAACACGTGGCAATCGTTACACGATTTTAGATGCCTATTTTTAATTCTTTCCCAAAATAGGATCCTAAAACGATACACCCATCTCTTCTTTATCCTCTTTAAAAAGGACATTCAGAAATGAAAGACCCATTCATACTCTCTCAAAACTAATGTCTTCCCATAGGGTTTCATTTGCGCTACTTCATTCTGATATTATTTGCTTGCATGTTGTGTTCTTCAAAAATTGGTATGTCTTGACGAAGAATCAATAGTATGAGTATTTTTCTTTCGCACCACTTCTGGAGACAAATATTAATCTGCATGTTGTAGACACCTATTGATGTGTGCTAACGATTTCTGAGGATAGGCGCACACTGTGGCCCAGTGTTTAGCTCTGATCAGAGGCACGTATTGCTGTCATACGCTTGTTTGATCAGTGTTCAATGCTGATATGCTCCTTCTTGTAGGCGCAATGCTGATGTGCGCATGTTTGTAAGCGCATACTGCTGATGTGCGCCTGTTTGTAGGCGTATACTGATGTGCGCCAGTTTGTAGGCACATTACTGATGTGTGTCTGTTTGTAGGCGCATACTGATGTGCGCTTGTTTGTAGGCGTATTGCTGATGTGCGCCTATTTGTAAGCGCATACTACTGATAGATTTCTACTAACTTCTCCTATTTCATTGACATTTGCAGGGACTTGGTTAGCGAGCTTCTTCAGAACTGGTATTGGTGATTTGGATGTTGTAGAGAACATTCTTTTAACACCCACATCAGACAGCTCATATGGTTCTGACACTCAAATCAGACAGCTCAGGACTCTTCATGTTAAGAAGGATCTTCCTCAGATGGTAGGAAGAGCCTTTATACATGAGAGTTGGATGGTGAAGACGCAGAAATAGGAATTGTATCACAAGGGTGATCTCGTTCCTAGTTCCCCTGGTGGGCTGTCTTCTCTCCACCAGTTGTATTGACAGCAGCTCATTTTTTGGTTGCTGCACTCTGTGGTTCTCCTCTAGTCTTTCTCAGAGAGAAGACCAAAGTTAATTCCATTGTCTGGCTCGTTGCTTCAGATCGAGACGACAAGGAATTGCCACCAACAAATAAGAAGATCCAAAGATGTAATAGACCTTCATTTAGAATGAAAATCCGAGATATAATAGATTTCCATTAAGATATATCTATATTTTTAAAGAAGGAATAAAGAATAATTTTCTCTTCTTTACGATTTGATTTTGATGTGGTGATAAGAAACATAGAATCAAGGAAAAAAATATGGATGACAAGTTGCTGATGTAAATAGAATTTCAAAAGTATAGAGAATGTGAACTTTCATGAGGAAAAGTGAACGGTCACTTCAATTTTCGAGATAAGGACACTGAAAATGAATGAACAGTCACATCGGATATTGAACGAACAGTTATAAATGAACGAACAGTTGGGCTTCTTTCGAAAAGTCGCATCAGTTTTCGAGATTGACTATCTTGTTGTTTTATCTATAAATAGAATAAAACTTTCGTAGATATCGTCACTTTCTTTCTTTTCTGTACAAAATTTCCTCCAAAGATTTGCTCATCCCAAAGCTTGAAGGAAAGACTGAGACACCACCTGCTAAGCCCTCAGTACCTCCTCAGAAAGAAAGGGGTGAAGGCTCAACTGTTCATGTACCAGGAGAGGACTTGATTTTCAAGCTAGTAGAGCCTGGGAAGACTGCCGAAGAAGAGGCATTGAGGATGGCTGCCTGCAAGTTCTTTGTGAGTTCAGATAATGAGATGTTTGAACTGTTGGCGAACTATGTATTTGATCATGAAGGGTCAGGACCTCCTCCCCGTCCTCAATATTATGTAATTCTATTCTGCTTTTGAATAAAAATAAACTTTTATTTACATCATGTCTCTGAAAATAAAGTATATTTTATTTTTATACATAATATTTCTTGAGAAATTTGCCAATGATGGACATCATAGCAACTCTGTCATCCATATCTGTTAATTGATAGGCTCCATTAGAAAAGACTTTATTTATCACATATGGTCCTTCCCATTTTGCCTCGAACTTGCCTTTGCTCATATGTGTCATAGTCATGGGACGTCTGACTGTAAGAACCAACTCGTCTTCTTAAAATGTTTGCACTCTAACTTTGTGATTGAAAGCTTTTGAAATCTGAGCCTGATAAAGCTCGATATGCTGTTGAGCTAATAACCTTTTCTCATCGAGCGCCTCCAATTCCTGAAGCCGAAGACGATCATTATTATCTATCGTAAAATCATTAGCAATGGCGATTCTCAATGATGGAATTTGAATTTCCAAAGGTAGAACAGCTTCACATCCATATACCAGAGAAAAAGGTGTGCAACCTGTGGGGTTACGGACGGTAGTGCGATATGTCCATAGACATTCTCCAAGTTTATCACTCCAACTGCATTTGTTAATAGAGACAAACTTTTTAAGGAGTTTGATAATGGTCTTGTTGAATGCTTCAGCCAACCCGTTAGCCGCATGATTATAGGCTGTAGAAGCGACTTTATTGATTCTGTTGTCATCACAGAACCTATTAAATTTTTGGCTGATGAATTGCGGCCCATTATCATGAATGACTCGGCGAGGGACACCAAATCTATATATCACATGATGTTTGATAAAATTGATAACGCTACTAGTCTTTACTTCAGCCAAAGGTATAGCTTCTGCCCACTTGGAAAAATAATCGGTTATGGCTAAGATGAACCGATGTCCTTTAGATGAAGGAGGATTGATAGGGCCAATTATATCCATGCCCCAAGCTTCAAAATGCCATGAGGCTGCAGTTGGATGAAGAAATTTCGTCGGTTGGTGAATGAAATCTGCATGAATTTGACATACACGGCATTTCGTTGCATAATCAATAGCATATGATACCATAGAGGGCCAGTAGTAGCCCATACGTCGGATACGATCCTGTAGTTTATGACCAGGTTGATGTGCTCCACAAATGCCATCATGAGCTTCACGTAATATCTACTTTGCATCATCACCAGCGAAACACCTCAAGAGTAATCTATCAAAAGTTATTCGATAGAGAAGTGATCGACGATGGATACTTGTAGCTTCCTTAGGATCTTCTGGCAATATGTCATGTACTGCAAAATCAGTAAAAGGTACTCTCCAATCGTCGCTAAGGACATTGACTTCAGTTAGGTTACTGAATTCAATGTTGTGATTGTTTTCAACACAGAATAGTTCTCTATTAGAAATAACAACCATTTGTTGTCTTTTGATTGGCACTGCCAATACCGCGGCTAGGTTAGCTAAGGCATCGGCTTCTGTATTGCATGCACGACGTACATGTTCGATGAAGAACCTTTTGAAAGAAGAAGCTATTTGGGTTGCTGCTTCATGGTATGGTACCAAATCTTGATGTCGGACTTCATATATGCCTCTAACCTGATTAACAATCAGCTTAGAGTCACCATATACTTCGAGATATTTAATATTCAATTGTTTGGCTAATTGAAGTCCAATGAGCAAAGTATTGTATTCTGCCACATTGTTGGAGCATGATTCATTTAAAAAATAGGCCCTTTGAATAGTTAATCCATCGGGTGAAATAAGAACAATTCCTACTCCAGTAACAAGAGTACCTCCAAGTCCAATTCTAGAAGCTCCATCAAAGAACAACCTCCAAGTAGAAAATTCTTCTGAGATCATATTTGATTCCAATGTTTCGTCCGGAATCTCATCATGGAGTTTAGATGTCTCAGGGACAGGATGAGCTGCTAAGAAGTCAGCAAGTGCTTGGTCTTTCACAGACTTTTGAGGAACATAAACCATATCATATTGTACTAGCAATATGGCCCATGTGGCAAGCCTAGAATTGAGTGTGCTTAGCTTCTTCATTAAGACTCGAAGAGGATTGATCCGGGATATGACATGAATAGTTTGGCCTATGATGTAATGTCTTGTCTTCTGAACAGCAAACATTAAGACTAAATATTCCTTCTCTACTGGACTATAACGATGTTCAGCTCTAATCATTGTTCGGCTGAGATAGTAGATGGCTTGTTCATGACCTTTCATGTTCTTCTGAGCCAGCAAAGCTCCCAATAAATGATCCATTGCTCGGACATACATTAAAAAAGGTATTCCTGAGATCGGTGGTACAAGAACCGGTGGACCCATTAAATACCGCTTTATGTCATCAAATGCTCGTTGACATTCTTCCGTCCAAACGAAAGATACACCTTTCTTCATTAATTGAGTAAATGGTCTGCAACGTCCAGATAAATTTGAAATGAATCGCCTGATGTACGCAAGTCGACCTTGGAATCCTTGTAGCTCTTTTAGGTTGCGTGGAGGACGCATCTCTTGAATGGCTTTGATCTTCTCGGGATCAACGTGTATACCCTTAGAGGTAATGACGAAGCCGAGAAACTTACCACTAGAGACACCCAAGAAAGACTTGGTAGGGTTCAACTTGAGTTGATGCTGGCGCATTAGATTGAAGATAGTTCTTAAATCTTGAATGTGATCTTCTTTGAGACGACTTTTGACAACAATATCGTCAATATAGCATTTGACAGTCTTTCACAAATGATCTCGAAAGATAGTGCTCATAGCCAGTTGCACCTGCATTTTTAAGACCAAACGGCATGACCGTATAACAGTACACACCCCGAGGAGTACGAAACAAAGTATGTTTTTCATCTTCAGGATCCATTCGGATTTGATTATATCCAGAAAACACATCCATGAAAGAAATTCGTTCGAATCCACATGTATTGTCGATCATAACATCAGTAATTGGGAGAGGGAATTCGTCTTTGGGGCAAGCATCATCGAGATCCCAAAAGTCTATACAAACTCGAACCTTTCCGGTCTTCTTCAGGACAGGGACAACATTGGCCACCCAGTCAGGATGTTGTTCTTCTCTGATAAAACCACAAGCTATAAGCTTTTTGACTTCATCATCAATTGCATCCATCATTTCAGGCTTGAATCGCCGTTGTTGTTGTTTGACCGGTTTGACATTCGGCAAGATGTTAAGCTTGTGAGTTGCAATTTGAGGATCTAATCCCGGCATATCTTCATAACTCTAGGCGAAGACGTCAACGTATTCACGAATAAGGTGAAGTAACTCTTGTTTATCATCTTTTGAGAGATTCTTGCTGATGAAGATTGGTCGTGATACACCTTTCTCTCCAATATCGATTTGGACCAATTGATCTTCAGTAGGTGGTTCTCGTTGTTCAAAACGAAGTTCCCACTGATTGTCCATCCTTTGTACTCAAGGATCCATTTCAGTAGCTTCTTCAATGTCACTTTTGTCATCTTCTGAGAATTCGATGGACACCATATTAGAAGATACTATCGCCTTATGAATATGACCGATGCTGGTATCAGAGTTCCATGAGATAGAATCAGAAGAGTTTGAACGTTCTTCTTTATCAGATTCAGAAGGTTCTAGAGTTGGAAGTGGTGACATATAACCTAGTCCTCATTTTGTTTTACTGTGGTATTGTTGTGATTTTCCTTTTGGAACAGCAATACGAAGAGGGGTTCGCCTTCCTTTACCATTGTTGAGACCTGTTCTGAAATCATAGTCCATTTTACGGATGATGGCTTTATATTGTGGACTATAGCGTCATAATTGTAGCCTTTCTGTATTATTTCTATTATCATTATAGAGCATGATTTTTGGTTCTTCTCTCTTGTTGAAGAATATAGGCTTTTCATCTTTCTTTCGAGACGGTACTAAGAAGTACGACTCTTATATTGAATCCAGTGATACCACATTTCGTCGAGATGATACGACTTCTGTTGTAAGTGGCTTAAAGCTATCTAGCATATCCATATAATACTGAATATACTAAAAGACATCAATATACTGCAAAGGAGATGCTTTATTGATTTTTACACCATCATTTACAACAGGGACTTTAGCCTTAGCAGGCTTAGTCAGATTGATGACAAGAGGAAGAGAAGAAGAACGAGAAGGAGGAGGGAGCTTCTTGTGACGAAGATCGATTATAAGCGACTCAGAAGAGGTGAGCTCCCTTTGTTCCGGACTATCACCTTTAGGTCGCTTCTCATGGGAAGGTAGATAAATAGTCAGTGGTTGGAAAGACTGAAGGCAGAAGGTATGTCCTTTGACTGGAATCACCAGAGTATCATTAAGTATACTCTTCTGTTCTTTATCTGTGTCCATTGCTAGTACCACCTTCATGAATTCCTCTTTGTATATACGAGAATCGTTGCAATATGCTTCAACTCCTTTGAAAGGATTCAGATCTGCAACCTCTTTTTGGACTTCTCCATTACCGTCCACATATTTGAAACATTGATGGAGCGTAGAGGGTACAATATTGTGTTCATGGAGGAATGGCCTTCCCAACAAAGCATTGTATGAGCCATGATTGTCAATAACATAGAAAGTTACTTTTGTACGAAGATTGCCAATTTGAAGTTTTAGGCGTATCTTTCCCAAAGGTTTACTTCTTCCTTGATTGAATCCCAAGATGGTAGTAATAGTTGTAGAAAGATTATGTACTGGATTTTCAAAGCGTCCAATAAGGACTTTGGCATGATGCTAAGTGCAGACTCGGGATCAATCAGAATACGGTCAACTTTCATGGTATCCACATATCCCGTGAAATAGAGAGGACGATCATGACGATTAGCTTCTAACAGTATGTCATCTTGTGTAAAAGTGATATTGGGCATTAATTCAAGTACACTATGACAATGTGCACAGCTGACTGGCTCTTTTTCGGGCTTCTTGAGAAGAGTCAAACAAGTGTCAGCCTACATCAAAGCTTCACTTAACGTCTCACGAGTTTCTTTTGAGAGACGTAAAAGTTAAAAGATTGACAATCTTGCTAGAGTATTGGCCAATTGAGCCAATATGTCAAAATTGTAAGGCTTTTCAAGTCCAAGAGATGATGACTTTTTCAATGCTTTATCAAAGCGAACAGGTTACTTTCCCTTGTCTGCTGATGTTGGTTTAGAAGGAGATGGTTCGACTATTGGCACGAATGTAGACGGTATATCTTCAGCAGAAAAGATAATGGAGGAAGAGCATCCGGAGATGGAGCAGGGTTCTCTTGCTTTTCAGAATACTTCCGAAGATAGGGTTTCCCAGATCTAGTGCCCATTAGGATTTCTTCTTCTGTTAATGGTTCAAAGGATACCATATTACAGTTCTTGGATTTAGACTTGGAATGCTTCTTTTGTTTAAAAGAGGAAGGCGTTTCAAATTCTGCAACCAGATCTGGATGAATCCACATAATCTCTCTTTTGTCAGTTGACATCGAAACAAGACTTTCTTTTTGAGGAGGCGGGATATTCACAATTTCTAGAGTAGTCCTTGGAATGGGGACAGCTCCATCTTGTACGAGTTGTGGTAGAAAATCACCAAATTAGAGAGAAACCACATTAGCAGTCACCGTTTTCTCGTCCTGCTATAGAGTAATTGCTCAAGAGTTGACCAACTCCTGGATTTTGCCCTTGAGCACATAACATGCTCTGGTTGGATGTCCTATGAATCTGTGATAAACACAGTATTTAAGGTGATCAGTTTTACCAACTTCTTCTGGTTGCTTTGCCTCTGGAAGCTGAAGCTTATTACTTTTGATCAAGCAATCGAAGATGCTTAAAGTATCATCTTCATCGAAAGAATACTCTTCTTTTGGATGAATTCACTTTTGTAATGGTGCTGATGGGGTGGATGCCGTCTGAGTGACATTGACAGCCAAAGACTCTTAGCCATTAAGATTGATGGCCAATGTTTCTTTATTCTTGTGGTTATTCTGGCGATTACTACCCCCAGGTGTAGAATGTTCATCTTGGTTAGGGTGAGTCATCTGGACTTCCAACTGCTTGAACTTTTCGGCACTCACTTCTGCCGTATTTGTATTAACAATGAAAGATGGCCAATCCTGGAATTGTGTAGATCCCGTCCACATACTGATAATAGGCAACAAGTTTGATTTGCAAGTGTCTATTGTTACAGCAGATGGAGTACCTAAAGGCATTTTGAGTGCCTCTTGGCAGAATCTTTCAATGAAACTCTCTATGGATTCATTGTGCCTCTGTTTAATTTTAATAAGGGCAGACATTATCATGTCATTGACTCCCTCATAAAATCGTTCCAAGAACATTTGCTTAAAACCGGCAAAGGAAATGATACAGCCATCAGGTAAGCTACGATACCAGTCGTATGCTGCACCGGCTAAACAACCGACGAACACTCTGGTAATGAGAGCATTATTTGGCTGTAATTGATCAGTCATCACTTTGAAATGATTGATGTACTGACTTGGAGAAGTGCTACCTTCAAACAACACAATGGTTGGGAGTTTATACTTAGGAGAAAATAGAACTTCCTTCCACTCTGTAGGATTATGCCCAATCTTTGTAGGCCATCCTTCTGCTTTAAGCCTTAAACTGAGTACGCAGAAGTTTTACAGCCTCATTTGCATCCCATGATGTTTGAGAATAGGTGGGCGGGTTAGAAGTGTTAGGAGGAGGAACAGCGTGGTAATTACCACCCCCAGCACCAGATTGACTTGGATTAGCTTGAATTGGCACAGAAGTAACCTGAGGGGCTGGTACCCCCAGATTAATAGGTACAGAAGATGCTATAAGCTCAGGATTTGTAACAGGGTTTATAATCGGAGGTACTGTATGTTGAGCCACCATTATGGTGTGCATGCTTGCAACCATTTCTGCCATGGTTTTTAATTTGTCTTCTAATGCAACAATTCGTTGCTCTTGGCTGGTTGACGTAGAGGCATCTTGATCTTCTGTAATGGTGTATGCTGTCACTTCTCTTGCTGCTATTGATGAAATAGTTTGTTCAAAACGTTCACTATCTGTATCAAACTCCGAAAGAGAGTCCTCTTCCACATGAGTGATAGGAAGATCTTCTTGATTAAAGACACCTTGGATCAAATGACAATTTTTCGATCTAGTGTATTGAAAGACACCTTCATTGGATGCATGGATCCGGTCTAAATGTTGTTGACTGGGATTACGTTACGTCTTGGACGTTTCCCACCCCAGTGCCTTGAGAAGTCATGTTAACAGAAGCATATAATAGTTCATCTTCGTCTTCTATTATATGTTCAGGAGTTGAAGCATAGTTCAGACGATCGAAGACAGATCGTCGAGTCGATTGGCAACAACAATTGATGACAACTTCATGTAGGCAGTGGCTGTTTGAAGTGCGATCTGGAGGTGAGGAAAACATTCCCGTAGTCTCCCGTCTTTGTGTAAGACGTTACCGGAGGTCAGTTACAACTACAGGACGAGAAGAAGTCGGAGGAACATATTCCTTAATGATGTTAGGAACATGTCTCCTATTCTTCAGGTGTTTGGTTCCTTGAGTATACAAGGATGTACTCAACTCATTAGCATAGGTAGAAGGGTCTTTCTTTTCAAACTTTGGCTTTTGGTGCAGATTTGCCTTTAGCATAGGGTTCTTACGTTTCGCCGAAGTTGATATTGGTTGACGCCTATTGAGATAAGCGCATAAATCTGAAAATTCCGCTCCTGGTGTCTCTGTCTGTGATACCTTCAATTTTTCTTGCTTGGATCTTGAAATTTACAAGGTAGGAAGATCTTGACCAGACCCCATAGGGGTAGGTAAGATACCTCTGTGATCAGTATTCTTTCTGGTATCAAAGATTCGAGGACCTCTGTTTACAGGAATGGAATCTGATACATCTTCCTCTGAGTCATAGACCAGGAAAGTTTGAGGAAAGACCAAAGGGTGCTTTCCTTTGTTTTGAACAGGGTTAGCTAAAAAGCATTTCCTTTTGTTCTGTTGTGTGATCATTTTAGGCATAGATTGTGCCAACTGAGAAAATGCCATAGGGCTTTTTACTTTGTTCTTCCTAGTGTTAGCACTAGGACATGAATTCTCTAAGTTCAGAACTTGAGAATTGGAAGAGGGTATAGCCAAAAGACTAGTTCCCTTAAGTTGTGCCGGAGTAGCAGATTGTTTGGGTTGCGCCATAGTCCTACGGACTACAAATAGCGCCTTGGCAGCAACTTTGGTAGAGTGTTCCTCGACAGTAGCTTGAACTGACAGCGCTTTGGCAGCAACTTTGGTAGACTGTTCCTCGACAGTAGTTATTCTGATGTGCGCGAGGCTGGATTGTGCCATACTGGATCACGCCAACCTCATGTTGTGCCAACTTTCATTCAGTTGTCAATCGTGTACTAATTGTATTTAGATGCGTGGCATCATATGATTGAGATGCGCATGGTCGTGTACAGGATAGTAGACACGTCTTGAGAGATTAGTGGCATGTGCACCACGTCATCCTGCTTTAGAATGTAAGTTGTCTCAATTTTATCAGGTTGCACGAGCGTCAGTCAACAAGTCAGACTGCGCCCAATCTAGTTGCGCCAAAATCTACGTGGCATCTAACACTTAATGGTCATCATTACCTGACTATACTGATGACTGACACAACAGTGAACGAGAAAAATCTCTTCGAATCCCGTGAATTGTGCCGTTCAAGGAAAAGTTGGTGGACAGCTGTCTTGTACACTTCGTGAGTTGCACCCAGGCATAATCTAAATAAAATCCTTAGTTGCGCCTGGACGTAACCTGAATGACTTTTACTCAGAAGCTGCCACGTGTGTAGGCGCAGCTCAAATCAAGCACAGTTTGACTTGTTGACTGAAGCTCGCACAACCTGATAAAATTGAGACAACTTACATTCTAAAGCAGGATGACGTGGCGCACATGCCACTAATCTCTCAAGACGTGTCTACTATCCTGTACACGACCATGCGCATCTCAATCATATGATGCCACGCGTCTAAATACAGTTAGTACACGATTGACAACTAAATAAAAGTTTGCACAAGAGGAGGTTGGCACGATCCAGTATGGAGCAATCCAGCCTCGCGCACATCAGAATAACTGCTAAAACAGTTATTTCCTGAACTCTATAAATAGAGTTTCCAATCATCATCAGGTAGAGATCAAGAACTCTTGCAAAATTGTTGCTGTGTTCTCTAGAGGCTACAACCTTCAAGTTCACATAGTCCAAGGGATAAAGTGATCGTCTCCTGATTAGATTCCTAAAGTTGTACTTTTCCAGAATTTATTATACTCTGTACTCTTCTACAAGTTTGGAATAAAACAAAATTTTGTTTCTGCAAACAAAACAGGCAAGCAATTTCGTGTTTGTTTCGTGGCGTGACTTCTTACCAACATCGATGCACTCGTCCTTGCACCAACGCAAGGTGAATATGCCCCATTCCTTCGCTGTCATGTTATAAGTGCTCTCTATGCAAGATCTATGTGTGCAGGATACATACGTGCCTGCACTTTCAACCCATTGTTCCTTAACTATATGAAGGTCGTTGGCGTATCCGCACCAGAATGTACTAAAGGTGTTTTTCTTTTCTTTTCCTTTCTTTTTTTCTCTCTTTCTTTTCTTTCTCGAATTTGGGTAGCCCGGTGCTTCACGGGTTGGGTTGCTGTCCCAAACAACCGAAAACATACCGCGTGTATACCATCATTTGTGGCTTTTCACATCTGTAACTGGTGGCTAGTCGTTTTACAGATGTGCGTCCATCAAAGATTATATACCTCCTAGGCCGAACGGTCCCGGTGCCCCGACGCACCTGTTCGGAGGGAACGTTCCGTGCACGGAAGATTATCACAATTATCTCAAGTCTATTCGACCATGCAACGCACTATTATTCAAACAGCAAAACATAGTCTTGAGTCCGAGACTCAGACTTTATCATCTCGTATTTCTTCCATTAACTTTCTATGTTCTTACATTTTATACTTTGTTTCAATGTTCAATGGCATCATGCCTTAACTCAATATTCGTCAACCGAATGACCCGAAGGTCCCGAACACCTTTCGAGGCATTATGCCACATCTGACAGTTCTGTCACCTATATGCCACAACTGTTCTCTTCGCAATGAAGCCATCTTTTTATGATTTTTGTGCACGTAGGCACGCTTTGACATGATTGATTTTCTTTCTTCGAGTCGTGCATGCGATGCACGCCTCGATGCTATAATTTCATGTTCTTAGCCTTAATGTACAATATTTGTGGCTCGCACGCTAGGGCGCTCGTCTTTAAAATCTTTCAATGTGCTAGCCTTTCTAACTCGTGCGCGAAGGCACGGAATAGCTCGTGCACGAAGGCACTCGCCGAATACAGTTATCCATGTTCTTATGGCTTGCGTACCGAGGCACTCGCCTTTACGATATCTAATGTCCTATAACGACTCGTGCATTTGATGCATGTTTTATTTCAATTGTTCTAACTAGTGTTTGACACACACTATGATTTATCTTCCGATCGGACCACTCCCGTGGCATCGATAGGTTAACTTATCATAAAATGACACATTCTTACTTAGGCATGAAAAAGTAAAAAGAATAGTCAGTCCTCCCACCTTAAATCGATATGCCTTATTGTTTGCCGAGCCGATGTGGCTCGATTTCATATCTTTATTGCACAGCCAAATCTTCTGACGTAGCCGTTCGAGCACTTCTTATTTCATTGAACTACTCGATTGATTTCGGCCTACCATGCCCAAGTCCCAGCCCGTTGTAAGGCAGTAATTTGGGTTTTGCGGACCTGTTACGAATGAGGCAAAATATCGACCTCTAATATTTCAGCGTAAATGGATAGCCTGCATATGAAACCAACTAAAATCAATACTTGTATCGATTCGGACTTGTGCCTTGGGTAGATTCAATTTCTTAGAATCTTCGAGCCGACTCAACGCACTTATCCTTCGGGGCAATGTGGCGCTTTACATCGATTCAACTCGATGCATTTCTTTGGAACAATGCAACTCTTCGCATCGACTTAGTTCGATGCATTGCTCGGGACAACGTAACTCTCGTATCGATTTACATCGATACATTTCATTCGGTCAACGCGACTCTTTGAGTCAACGTCTCAGCGTAATACGCCGTGCAGATCAGGGCATTAAAAGAAGTGTGGGGTGTCAAGTGTCAAACATGTGCAAGTGTGCTAATGTAAACAGATCAGTGTTCGAGTGTCCATTGTACAACAAATGTGTATCCATATGAATGTGAAGAGTATCATGGCAATGTGAATGTGTCAATGTAGTGGCTATATGGTGTCCAAGTACAATGTGTCAAATGGTATCAGCAAGTGTGAGTGTCAAGTGTACAAAACCTAATGTGTTCGGATGCAGTATTAAGTGTGTGAGGTTGAGTGCAATGTGAAATGTGCAATAATGAGTGTCAAATGAAATTCAGCAAGGTGTCAATGTGTCAAGAGTATCAAAGTAGTGTCAGTGTCAGATACAGTAGTGTAAAGCAAAGGAAAAACATGTGTGCAGTAGTGAATGTGTCTCGACTGCACAACAGTCGGGATCTGTGGATCGAACCACAAATCGATCTCACCATGAATTGAAACCCCACAACCATGGCCCACTGTCAGACATGTCCTCTACCTTAAACAGTGGCTAGGTAGTGAAATAGTGGCATATCGAGTGTGCACAAAGCCAGCAGCAGCAGGGGATGCACTGTAGCGAGTGCATTCCTAGTCGCGTATCCCCGTATCCGATGTACAAAATCAGCTCAGTCGAACACCAATGTAACCTACATATCATTAGCTACCTAATTATGTAATTTATTTAGAAATTGGTGATAAAAACTTCCTATGGGACATTTCGTCGAACACTTGAGACACGTATCCGATATTCTTGCGATACGTACCCCAAATGGATTCGAATTCGAACCAAACTTAGCTAAAGCTACGGGGACCCTAAATGAATGCATATATGGTAAAAAAAATCAAGAAATTATTTGTTTGCCATTAAAATCTTTGATTACAATTTTAATTATAAATAGAACAGTATTACAATGTAGGACTTCAATGTAGTCCTAGGAGTACACTTTTGTTTTTATCTGGGTCATGTGTCGATGGAGCGAGTGGTAATGCATTGACTCCGTTGACGATCTGACGACAGTTTTTGATTCTCTGAAGGTCTGGGTTGCTCTGGATGTCGGAGCTTGCGGAGGGGAAGAAGACGTTGAGTGTCTCTTCCGATCTCTGTGGGTGATAACTCTGATGCTCTGGTTACCTCTCTCTTTGACTGTGCGTCTCTGTATGTTTGTGTGTGTATGGAAGAAGGAAATGATCCCTCTATTTATAAGTAGGTTGGACTGCTCATGCGCGCATATGTAGGATGCGCCTATACGTAGGAACGCCACGTGGCTGGAGCTGTAGACGGCACATGGAGGATGTGCCATGACTTGTGGGTTGAATCCTTCATGCTGCATTTATAGGCTGGCACGTAGCAGTGGAGAGGATCTTTCGGTTGCTGAGATCTTGGGTGGTTAGCACCCCTTCATAGGCTGAACTGAGTCAAAGGACACGTGGCACATGTCCGTAGCTCAAAAATCTCGGATTTGGTAGAGAGTGATCTGACAGGATGTGCCTGGGATTGGGCACATGAGAAGACTTTGGCTCGTAACCTTTAGGAGTCATGAACCGGTATGGGCGTACGGCTTTTGAGGCACATGCGAGTCTTCGAGCGCATGACTGCGAAGGCGCATGCGAATGGTCGATTGGCTACGTGGCTTGTAACCGCCAGAGGAGAGTAATGATGATGCTGACGTCAGTGGTATTTCATTTTCTGTAAAAGTTGTTGCTGCTCTGTCATCGAGGCATAGCCGCTGTCGTGTCAGACTTCAGTATTTAATGTTCTTGACATATGATGGGCCTTTGAGTGGGCACATTGATCTGCGTTCTACTAGGCACATAGAGACGCGTGGGGCACATCCTTATGAGGCGCTTGGTGCTGATGGGTGCGTCTATATGATGCACGGTCTGACCGACACATCTGTTTGTATAACGCATCTTAATTGGTCCGGCTGTTGAGTTCTTCGAGTGCTTTAAATAGCCGTTTTGACTTGGCTGAATTCGAAAAGGCAAATTCATCATCGTAAATGCAAGTTCATTGCATTAACTTTGGAAAGGTTTCCACTTGGCGTATGGGTTTGATTTGTCCTAGCCTATAAATAACAACAATTTGAGAGAGTTTTTTTGTCTCTCCCTTGACTTCTCGACGAAGATGAACTTCTTTGCCCGAGTACATTCTGTTGCCAAGACGCTCCCGAGGGTGAAGATGCGACGAGTCGTCTCATATGCACTCGTGAAGGTAACTGTTACATCCAAAAGTTGGGATCGCGGGCTCCCGATACAGGCCGAAGGTGCCTGTTGCATCCAAAGATCGGGATGCTCGAGTCCCATCTCCGTTATGTCGGAAGAGCCGCAGATCGGAATTGCGGTGCTCTCTTCTTCCTTAGGCTTTGGAGAGCTCTTCCTCCTGCTAGAGTAGGGTTGATCGCCCGCTCTTGTTATGCCCAAAGCTGCTCCTTTAGCCGGAGCACTTGATCAGATCAAAGTGGAGCACATATGCTGAGACTTTGTGATACGCCTAACTGAGACGCTGAAGAGACGTGCCTGACTGAGACGCTGAAGAGATGCGCCTGACTGAGATGCTGAAGAGACGCGCCTGACTGATGATGCGCCAGGCATAGGGCGCATGGCAGTTTGCTATGCCTAGCTGTAGTCTTAGGATCTTTCTTTTTGTAGAAGTTCTCCTTTGTAAAACTTTTCTTTAGACATGTAATAGACTTTTATATGAAATAAAAATCTTCTTTTGATGTCTATACTTTTGTTATTCTTTGCTGTGCCAAGTATGTTGTTTGATCTTCCTGGCGCATGTAGTGTTAAGCGTATAGGAATTGTGGCCTATAGATGCGCTTGAAATTCCATGCTTCTACAAGACCCCCTTCAAAGTTTTCAAAACTTTTCGTCAAGTTTTGGAATACTTTGAATAAGAAGCATGGTGGTGTCTTCAATGGGGCGCATGATTTGTTCGGGGCGCATGATTGCTCCGCGCATCTGTGATGAGGCGCATGCTCCTCTCAGTTTTAAATGCAAATAATAACGCTTCAAAAAGATTAATGATGATCTTTTTGGATTATTTGCGGTTATCATTTCGTAGAACCCCAAGCGGTGGCTGACATCACTCTTTATCGGTTCCCGCGTATGTCCAAGCCTATAAATAAGCGTCTGATGAAGAGAGAGAGAGTTCTTCCTCTCTTTGCTTTCTTCTTCTTTAGAGTTCTTCTCAAAAAACCCTAGCTTCTTCTTTCGAGATGGCTCCCAAAACTCCTCGCGGTGGTGCTGGCCGAGGATGAAGCAAAGGAAAAGAACCTGTGGAGGCCGATGTTGATGTTGTCCCCAGGATGCCCGTCGACGTTCGACCAGCGGTGATTGGTGGGTTTGTCATCCTTTTGTCGTACCTTTTTTGTACTTGAGAAATGAAAAATCTTTTAGAACTCACATACGCTGACGTGCATGGACCTCGAGTCTTGATGATGTGTTGAAGTTTCTTGCTGACGCACATGGACTTCGAGTTCTGATGATGCGCCGAAGCCTCTTGCTGAAGCGCATGGACCTTCGAGTCTTGATGATGCGCTGAAGCTTCTTGCCAACGCACATAGACTTCGAGTCCTGATGATGCGCTGAAGCTTCTTGCCGATGTGCATGGACTTTCGAGTCTTGATGATGCACTGAAGCTTCTTGCCGACGCGCACGGACTTCGAGTCCTGATGATGCGCTGAAGCTTCTTGCCGACGCACATGGACTTCGAGTCCTGATGATGCGCTGAAGCCTCTTTTCAGATGCGCCTGAGCTTTGGCTCAGTATGTGTGCTTCTGATGAGAACGCGGCTCAGATATATTTTTTTTGTTTTAACATATCTGAGTCTTTGTCCTCTTTCCCTAACCGCCAGTTTCGATGACCGTCCCGCTTTTAAACGAAGTACTTCTGGACGCTACTCTCTGTCAGATGGGAGTTGACTATAACGAGGAGGTGATAAATCCTGCCCAATCTGCCATCATGCTGGATCAGTCTTCCGAAAGAATGACCCAAATCAGGGAGCAACAGTATGCGTTCCTCCAACGGATGATGGAGCGTGGCAGTTTGTAATATGTCATTCCTGGAAATGAGACTTTCCTGAAGCCTGAGTTCCTATTTGGGGATCGTCTCACTTCTACTGAAGCGAAGGTGTTGAGGATCAAGGAAGATTAGTTCTTCTCAGCCAAAGGGGTGCACATATTCATGAAGCAGCTCGAGCGTCAATGGCATTTGACGGCTTTCTGTCGTCTTGCTTCCAAGAGGAGGATGACATGGGAGCTAACCCCATCTCAGGGGGGAGCGGTGGCGGGCACCATCAGGATCGATGCTACCTCGAACCAGAGGGATACTTTGGCCGCCACACGGGCTGGGTCTTCTTTCGTCTGGGAAACCCTACGTCCAGGGAGTATTTATAGTGACATCCCTACCGACACTTTCGCTTTTGGTACTCCGACTTTCATTAATCGTATACTGTCATCGAAGCGATCGTACCCGAAGGGTGAATTTCGAGTAGAGGGTTGGTGTCATTATGTATCCAAGTGGGACAAGCTGACACTCTGGGTTCTGACGAAGTTTTGAACGGAGCTCAGGGAGATTGGGTTGACTACCGCTATCCGTGCTACCCAGGCGGGCGTCGATATCAACAGGCATATGTTCCTTGCACTCCTGGAGATGTTTAATACCTAGACCGGGACCTTTTTCACTTCGGTGGGGGAACTAGGACTTGTACTTCATGAAATGTATGAGGTGTCGAGGCTTCCTTGGGGATCAGAACCCTATGAGGAGTACTTCTCGACTAACGAGGAGTTTCAAGTCCTGGAGGAGAAAGAAGAAGAGATGATGGATGTCTTTAAAGAAGTGGCGAGTCATCATTATTATATGCAGAAGAAGGACAAGGGCGGGGTGCAGCCCCATGTGACTGCTTGGAGGGATTATGTCTTTGAGCAAGACAAGGAGGATTCCTCTCGGTTCACGACTCCGCCAGCTCTCTCCAGTACTGCAGTGCTTTCTGAAATGAGCAGGCTAAATGAGAAGAGTCCCCGAGAAAACGAGGACCGAGAGTCAGACGAGCGCTCTTATAGCTGTTTCTGGCACCTCACTTATCGGATGTCGTCCAAAGCAGTGTTGGCTGCTTATCTGATGATCTGGATCCAGGATCACGTCTTTTCAGGTGGGTCAAGCTCTGTGGAGAGGGTGAGCCGAAACCTGATCATGCCAGCTGTGAAGTTGGTTTTTGGCCATCCCTTGGCTCTACTCTCCGCGATGGTATGCAACCTGCTACGAGGTCTACGAGAATTCGCAGGTGATGTTGTTCACGAACGAGGTAAGAATGGAAACTTTCCTCGTGCCGAACTGCCGTTTCACTATCTGATGGGGTGGTTGATTTTGCATCATCCCAACGTGATGAGTCCGGGCCAGGAAGAAGATCATGTGGCCGGAGATGCATTCTTCTGCCATTTCTACCAGAGGAAATGGCTGCATACGGGCGTTCCTGTTTGTAGGAAAGTTTTATCCTACCTTCAGGGATGGAAGATCACTAAAGTTGGTCCCATTTTTACCGGCTTCGAAGCAAATGAAGATTTAGCTGATTCGGGTGAAGAAGCAACAACTCTGTCTCCGTGGGGATTCCGTTGGTTACAAAGCATCCAGCCGTCTCATTTGGTGTACAGGAACAAAAACCAGTGTTACTTGGAGCCGTATTTGCCGAGCCGTTTTGTATATCAATTCGGCTATGCCCAGTTGATGTTGGGGAACCCCAGTACTAGCCTGGGGTATATTGGGAGTCTGCTGGACGGGGCACGAGCTTAGCATTACTACAATGTCGGATGCACCGGAGCTCGCTTTACCATGCCAGTTCTGAATCCACAGCCACCAATTCTTTTCTCAGCCGCCAAATTTTATTATATGATGAACACCGTATCCCCTGGATATGATAGGGAGACCAGTTTCATCGTTGGCACCCAATTGGAGGCAACTGGGAATATGTTGACGAAGGCTCGATTGTACCGCCCGCCAGAGGTTGGCTATCAAAATACCCCTGCCGTATCCTCGGAGGGTACTCAAGCAGAGCCCTCGGCTGATCGCCCGAAGAGACGTGCCGGCACAGAGGCCGGTTCTTCTGCGTCGAAGAAGTAGAGCAAAGCGATGTCGCCGGAGGTGTCAATAGAATCAGTTCCTGTGGAGGTAAGGACGTCCCACATAGTCTGGTTAGTTCCACTATTTTTGTGACATATGCTTTCTTTTTGTAGGAGCCGCTAAAAGGAGATTTCGAACTCCGAAATCGGGTGCTAGCAGACCAAAGTGGGTGGCGGGCTCATCTGATGAGCGCATTCCACCGATTATGATGTCTTCCGTAGAGGAGAACCTGGATGTTGTGACTTCTGTGGAGATACAAGCTGCCGTGGGGGCTTCTGGTAACGAGGTCCCAGCAAAAGCTGTGCTTCTAGATGAGGAAGAGGAATGGAGTTCGTCTTCTTCGGATGACGTTCCTCCAGAGGTCCCTGAGCTTGCAGTAGGAGTAACATGCACGGTTGTATCAGAGGAGAGGGGTGATTTATTTTCTCGTCATGATGAAGGGAGATCGGCCACACCGTTGCCGAGCCCTACCCCAGACCCAGCAGTAGAAGCCGAGCTGGCTGTCGCCCAGGAGGTACTGGCCGACTCCATTCTCGCAGAGGGTTTTGATAAAGGAGGCGCGACTCGTCTACCAAGCTCGACTCCGAAGGAAATGCCACGTCAGGAAACGGGTGTTGACCCTGCTGCGTTGTCGGAGGAGGAAGGCCCTGTGTTGGCTGCAGGTAGAACTCCAAACGTCGGCGGTCTTGAAAATGGTAAGGGTTTGCTGGTGCAAGAACCCTTTGTTGTTCCTTCTACTTGGGGGACAATATTGACGCCCCATTCGGCTCCTTCCATCCTTTTGGCACCTCGGGCTAGCGACGAGGTTCAAATCCCTGACGAGGGAGGGTCCGCTGAGGTTGAGGTTCCAGCCTCGCAGATTGAGGTCGGTGGGTTTTCTTCAGGTCCGTCGTCCAGAGTAGCTCCTCCAACTCCTGGTATAATGCCTCAGGTGTTGGCAGACGCGAATGAGTATGTAAATTTTGCCATTGAGGCAGTGTACAAGATGCTACAGAAAGGCGTATCGATAGTGCTAAATGCAAATGGGAGTTTCACGACGGCAAAAGCCATGGCGCTCCCTTACATTGGTCTGATACGCTCCCACCAGGGCCATGATCATATGGCTGAGATTTGGAGGCGTCGGTGGCTGAGCTCGACCAGCATCTTTCTGAACTTCAGAGCATCCGGCGCAATGAATTTTTTGCTCTGATAGAAGCAGAAAAAGGAGAAATTAATAGTTGAAGTTGAGTCGTCCTATCAGGCCACAGTGGCTGTCTGGGATCGCGAGGTGACCGAAGCCGAGGCTGCAGTGGAGAGACTATCTCAGTCCACACAGGAGAAGGTGGAGTTGCGGGCCTCGTTGGATGCTAGTATAGCGGAGGTCACTGCCAAGATTCGCCATCTTAAAGACCAGCGGGCCCAACTTTTGTTAGATGCTGAGCGAGCCCAGGCTGAGCACGTATCATCCAAGGAGGAAGAAGCAGCTGTTACTCGCCATATTCTTTCTCTGACTCACCAACGGCAAGAGTTGGATGCCAAGTATGAGAACAATACTGCTCCTGAGGTTGTGGAAGAGATGCGTCAAGAAGCTGAATGCCGAGTCTTGGCAACTGTGGGGGCTCGTGCTAAAGACTTGAAGCGTCGGGTCGAAGAGCTTTCTGCCAATCTCAGTGATGCTTAGGGATTGTAGTCTCTCTTTTTTGTTATATTTTGGCAACTTTGCTGGGGATGTAATCCTTTACTTTAATAAAAAAATAAAGAATTTTGTTGTGTGTTTATTTTTGCTGTCATGAACTAGTAATTTGTGTGGACCTATTATCTTTTGTGCACCTTGGTTTTTAGGTACAGATAATAAGTTTGAGAGAACTGACATGTTTGCTCAGAGGTAATATAGACGTGGCAAATATGGGGTTCAAATGATGAAGTCTTCCTACTCAGAGGTGTTTTGGACGTGGCAGGAGTGACTCTGGGGGGATACGCGGAACTACTCAGAGGTAATATGGACATGGAAGTTCTACGATCGATGTACGGCAACGCGGAGATTGTTTGTACGGAATGTTTACTCAGAGGTAATGTGGATGTGGTAAACATGATAGTTAGCAAAATCTTACGGAGTGTAAGATTCTGCTTTGCAGGGCGTAGAGGAGCAACTTAGAGGTAATATGGACGTGGTTGTTCTTCTACTGGAGATAGAATGCTATGGAACGACCGAAAGCATAAGATTTTGTGAAAGGGAGGTGTATGTGAGCTCTGATGATCAGGTCTACTGATTCCCTTGCTAGGTAGAGATGGAAGTATATATCTGAAAGATGTCAAGAGTAGTACTTCTTTAGAAACTTGCCGTTGATGGACATCATGAACAAGTCCCCATTTGGTCGAGCGAGGCGGTAAGCACCGTTTGAGTATACCGTCTCTATGATGAAAGGTCCCTCCCACTTGGGCTCAAACTTTTCTGGTATTTTGTGAGTCAACACCATCGACCTCCTGACTGCCAGGACCAGGTCGCCTACTTGGAAAGTCCTCTGCTTGACATTTTTGTTGAAAGCCTGTGATATACGAGCTTGATAAAGTTCAATGCACTGCTGAGCTAGGAGACGTTTTTCGTCAAGTGCATCCAATTCTCGTAGATGGCGACGTTGATTGTCTTCTTCTGTCAATTGATTTGTGATCGCTACACGGAGTGAGGGTATCTGGATCTCAAGTGGCAGTACCGCTTCGCTCCCGTAGACTAAGGAGAATGGTATGTTGCCCGTAGGAGTCCGTACCGTTGTACGGTAGGCCCAAAGGCATTCATCGAGCTTTTCGTCCCAGTCGCGTTTGTTGGATGACATGACCTTTTTGAGTAGCCTGACGATAGTCTTGTTAAAAGCCTCGGCTAATCCGTTTGCTGTCGGATTGTAGGCGGTTGATGCCACGTTCTGAATTCGATTCTTGTCATAGAATCTGTTGAAGACATGGCTAATGAACTGTGGACCATTGTCGTGGATAATCCTACGGGGTACCCCGAAATGGTAGATGACATGATGCTTGATGAAGCTGATCACCCTAGAGCTTTTCACTTCCATCAATGGAACTGCTTCTGTCCATTTGGAGAAGTAGTCGGTGATGGCTAGGATAAAACGGTGCCCCCTCGATAAAGGAGGGATGATAGGTCCTACAATGTCCATGCCCCAAGTTTCAAAGGGCTAGGAGGTGACCGTAGGATGTAGTGGTTCCGACGGTGTATGGATAAAGTCGGCGTGAAGCTGGCAAGCATGGCACTTTTTAGCATAGTCGATGGCGTCAGCTGCCATGGTTGGCCAGTAGTAACCCATGCGTCACAGTCAATCCTGCAACTTAGGGCCAGGTTGATGAGCCCCACAAGTTCCGTCATAAGCTTCTCGAAAGGCTTCGGCTGCTTCTTCGTTGGATAGACATCGAAGGAGAAGTCCATCGTAGTAACGTCGGTACAGCATTTTAGTTGCTGTATCATAATAAAACCGAAGGGAACGCCTTCTGACCGAGACGGCTTCCTTCGGGTCTTCTGGGAGAATTCCATAGACAGCGAAGTCGATGAACGGGAACCTCCAGTCTTGGACATTAACACCGGCACTTGTCGTCATGGCATGGGCCATTTGTGAGCATATGTTGTTTTTAGGACAGACCAAGTCTCGTCCTACTACCGTGACGTAGTGTTGAGTCCCGAGGGGTGCTGCTAATGAAGTTGCGAGGCCGGCCAGAGCGTCAGCCTCCAGATTTTGTAACCGAGGTACGTGTTCTATGAAGAACTTGGTGAAGGTTGAAATAATATTCAATACAGCTTCATGGTAAGGAACCAGATCTTCATGGCGAACTTCGTATTGCCCTCGGATTTGATTAACGATGAGTTTTGAGTCGCCGTAAGCTTCTAGATGATCCGCCCCCAGCTGTTGTGCCAGCTGGAGTCCCATGATGAGAGCGTTGTACTCGACGACATTGTTGGAGCATGGTTTTGAAAGGAAGTAAGCACGCTGGATGACCAGCTGATCGGGAGAGACTAAGACTACCCCCACTCCGACGATGATTTGGCCTTTGGGGCCTGTTCTCGAAGCGCCATCGAAAAACACCCGCCAGACGATGTTTGCTTCGGTGACGTTTGATTCTTGGACCTCATCCGGGATATCTTCATAGAGTCTGGAGGACTTTGGGATGGGGTGCGCGGCTAAAAAGTCGGCTAGAGCTTCACCCTTGACGGCTTTTTATGGAACGAACACCATGTTGTAAGGTGTCAACAGAATTGCCCATGTAGCTAGTCGGGAGTTCAAAGATCCCGCCTTCGTCATGAGAACCCTGAGTGGATTGACTCGGGAGATGACATGAATTGTCTGGCCCAAAACATAATGGCGAGTCTTCTGGATGGCGAACACCAAAGCCAAACACTCCTTTTCGACGGAGTTGTACCGGTGTAGATAGCTTGCTCGTAGCCTGCATCATTGTTCTGAGCCAACAAAGCGCCGAAGGAATGATCCATGGCACGGACGTAGAGGAAAAATGGTTTACCTGCGACGGGTGCCACCAGGACTAGCGGGCTCGTCAGGTAAGCTTTGATATCATCAAAAGCTTTCTGGCATTCTTCTGTCCAGACGTAGGAGACTCCCTTCTTCATGAGCTGGGTAAAGGGTTGACATTTTTTGGAAAGGTTTGCTATAAACCTTCGGATGTAGGCAAGACGCCCTTGCAGGCCTCGAAGTTCTCGGAGGTTCTTCGGAGGGTCCTCGTCAAGGATGGCTTTGGTCTTCTCGGGGTCGACATGAATGCCTTTCGTCATGATAATGAAGCCCAAGAACTTTCCGCTAGAAACCCCAAGGAAGGATTTAGCGGGGTTCATCTTGAGTTGATGCGCTCGCATGAGATCGAAGACTGTCTTTAGGTCTTATAGGTGATCACCTTTGAGACGGCTCTTGACTGTAATATCATCAACAAAGCATTTAATTGTTTTGTGCAGATGTTGACGAAAGATGGTACTCATAGCTCGTTGGTATGTAGCACCAGCATTCTTCAAGCCAAAGGGCATCACTGTGTACCAGAAAACCCCCTTTGGTGTCCTGAATGACGTGTGTTTTGCGTCATCGGGAAATATTTTGATCTGGTTGTAGCCCGAGTACCCATCCATAAAAGACATGCGTTCGAAGCTACATGTATTGTCGATCATCTCGTCAGTGATTGGAAGCGGAAATTCGTCTTTCGGGCAAGCAGTATTGAGATTCCTGAAGTCGATATAGACTCGTATCTTCCCATTCTTCTTGGTGACAGGGACGACATTGGCCACCCAATCCGGATGTTGCTCTTCACAAATGAACCCGCTGCTCAGGAGTTTGTCCACCTCTTGATCGATAGCGTTCATGATGTAAGGACGAAAGTGTCATTGTTGTTGCTTTATAGGCTTAGCATCAGGTAAGATATTAAGTCCATGCATTATGATCTAGGGATCAAGTCCTGGCATGTCTTCGTAGCTCCAGGCAAAGACATCGATATATTCTTTGTCCAGTTGGACTAAAGACTCTCGGTCTGTTCCCTTTAGACTCTTGTTGATGAAGATGGGTTTGGAAAGGGATCCATCCCCAAGGTCGATATGTTCGACCTCGTCTTCAGCAGGGGGTTCGCGTAATTCAAAACGAGACTCCCATTGCGCTCCTAGGCGTTGAGCCCAAGGTTCTCCTTCAAAGAATTATGGCGTTTGGTCGTCGCCTTCATCCTCTTGAGATTGTGCAGATGTCATGTTGACTGATAACATCTTCCTAAAGACTGAGCTGATACTGGTATCTGAATCCCAAGTTGATGCTTCAGACAAATGAGAATGTTTCACTTCTTTTGCCTCCGAAGTCTCTGAAGTTGCCGGCGACGTGACATAGCCCACCCCCCGTCGAGTACGATGATAGTAGTCCTACGGTTTTCCTTTATGCATTGGGAGCCAGAGAGGAAGACGTCGACCCTTGCCATAGTTTAGGCCCTTGTTGCTTTTCAGATCGTAAACCATCTTTTGGATGAGGTACTTTGCCTTGTCCGTGTACCGATAGACTTGTATTCTGTCGGTATCTGGTTCTGGCTCGAGTGGCGGGAGATCTTGATGACACTCGACTTTGCCGAAGATGATAGATTCTTCATCCCGATTCTGCGGTAGGACTATAAAACAGACTCCTTGGGATGGGACTACTCGATTTACATGATTGACGATCGTTATTTGTGTTTGTAACGACCGTAGAGTGTTATCTAATATATACATGGCATTCCAATGTGGAAGACTAGAATAATTAAAAGACACTCTATTATTGATAAAACACGAGATTTTGTCCCGCGGGATTACATTGTCAAGAGAAGGTGCATCTATATCAGCAGATATGTATTCTTCTAACTCTTCATCTGTAAGCACTGGGGCTGGTTCGGGAGAGCCCACCGCAGATTTGACCTTGGGATCCGAGAGGGCTATGTGGGACTTCTCTTGCAGCTTGAATGAGGCAGACGATTGCGGAGGCTTGCCTTTAAGACGCACCTTCAGGGGTGCCTCAACTGCGCCTTCGATGAGAGGTGCCTTCCCCGGTAGTTTTACCACCAGGGGAGCCGACGTTTGATGTGGTTTTCCCTTGAGCCGTATCTTCAAGGGAGCTTCAGTGGGTGTTCTACCTAGAGAAGTCGGTGCTTTTCCAAGCAGCTTGATTGCCATGAGAGGCAGCATCTAAGGCAGTTTCCCTTTGAGACGGATTTTTAAAGGAGCGTCGGGAATCATCTCCAGCTCCATGTCCGGCTCCGCCGCCATTTCTGCTTCGACGTCAGCATCATTGGCTTCCCCTTCATCGAGCGATTTATACAAGCTAGCATTGGTGAAGTAAGCTTCAACCCCCTTGAAAGGGTCAATGTCCGCAAATTCTGTCCGGATGATGTCGTTAGTGGACACGTACTTCATACATTGGTGGAGTGTAGATGGCACCACCATGTACTCGTGCAGCTACGGGCGACCCAGCAGGAGGTTGTAGTTGATGTCGGCGTCCACGACATAGCAAGTCACTTCGGTTCGGAGGTTACCGATATGACATTTCAGCCATATTTTGTCTAGCGGTTCACTTTTGCGGGCATTGAAATCGCTGATTGTAGTATTGAAAGGCGCCAAACGGTAAATCGGGATCCCCAGTGTTGAGAGCAGAGTCCTAGGGATGATGCTGAGGGAAGACCCTGGATCAATCTGAATTCGCTTTACCTTGATGGAACCCACATACCCTGTGTAATACAGTGGCCTGTTGTGCCGGTTGTGCTTGAGCAGCATGTCTTGTTGGGTGAAGGTTATGTTGGGGATGACCTCATCCGCACAATAGCAGTACGCACATGTGGTCGGGATATCCTCAGGCTGCTTGACCTGACTGATGAAGGATTCAGCATCCTTCAAGGCTTTACAGAGAGCTTCGCGGGTGTCTTTGGAAAGACGAAGAAGCTCAAACAGAGATAAGCGGACAGGAGTACCGGTAAGTTGTGCCAGTATGTCGGAGTTATGGGGCTTGGATAGCCCCGAAGCATTTTTCCTTTGCAAAGGCTTGTCGAAACGGGCCTCTACGTGCTTCTGTTTATTGGCTGCTGGAGGTCTGGATAGGCCCTCTTCTTGGGCAGCAGGGGCAGTACAGGGAGGCACCACCTCGACGACAGCTTCATCGGGTTGGGCGTTCAGCTGCGAACGCGTTTGTACAGGAAGTGCCTCTTCTGTGGAGGAAGAGATCATACGATAAGACTTGATCTTCTTGCCCTTGGTTTTGGAGGTAGAGCGTACCCCCGGTTGAGTAACTTCGGAGACGAGATCTGGGTGTACCCATAAGATCTCTCCCCGAGATGTGGTGAGTAGGATGAGTCCACTCACGTTGTCACGGGTAGGTAGTAGATTGACCACCTCCATTATCGCCTTTGGGATGGGGACGATGCCATCTTGTGCTATGGTTGGCGACAAGGTGCCGAATTGGAGCGACACCAGGTTGGCCGAGACTGTCTTCTCCTCGTAATCGACGAAGATGACATTCGCATTGATAATGCGCTGGATGTAGTTCTTGAGGACGTAGCAGTCCTGAGTTGGATGTCCGACAAACCGATGGTAGTGACAATACCTCGGATTGTCCACTCTCCCAACCTCGTCGGGACGCTTCGGGTCCGGTAACTTAATCTTGTCACCCTGCTTCAATATCTCGAAGAGTTATAAGGTGTCTTCATTATTGAAAGAATAGACCTCCTTTGGTCTCGATGCAAGCGGAGGCTTCTGAGTAGCCGCTTGTGCGCCTTTAGAGGCATTGACAGTTAATGTCTGCTTCCCCTTCGTCTCGCGTCCAGGGTTGCTGGCAGCAAGCCGTTTTCCTTTGTCTTCAAAAGCAGGGAAACTGACTCCCAGAAGGCGAGCTTGCATGCCTTATTTTCAACTGCTTCGGCCTCAATAATCAATTAACTCCAGTCGGGAGGAGGAGTGGAGTTGAGCCAGAGCTTAACTGCGAAAAGCATGTTTATGCTGCAGGAGGGAAGGAGTGCATGTTCTGGCATACCCGGGGGCAGTCTGAAGCAGGCTTGTCAGAAACGTTCGATGAATGCTCGAACCGTCTCTTTCTCCTTCTGACGTACCTCTATAAGGGACACCATCGTCATGTCTTTCCCTCCGTCGTAGAAACGATCGAGGAAAAGACGTGTCAAATCATCAAAGGAGGATATGGAGTTGTCAGGGAGACTGCAGTACCAGTCGTAAGCCACTCCTTTTAATGCCCCGACAAACAGGCTGGTGAGTAGTGCGTCTTCCTTCGGAAGATGTCCCGTTTAAGACTGGAAGTACATCAGATAACAGCGTGGAGAGTCCTTTCCGTCGTATGGTGTCAATGTTTGTGGTTTATACTTGGGAGGATAGACCACTTTGTTCCATTTGAGGGGGTATGGTTGTGGGATCCCCATCTTCTGGCGCTCCTTCTGTCTGTTCTTTGACTCGAAGCGCTCACGCAAGTCCCTGTTCATCTCAACCACGTCTTCTGTGGAGCTGGAAGTCGGAAAAGGTGGTACGGTCTTGAGTTGTACATTCGAAGGTTTCGACACTCGCGGTGCTTCACGACAATCGGTATTCAAGGATGCCCGTTGAAGGGGTACACTTGATTCCCCGTTGACTCCCGGGTCAGGATTAGTGGAAGGTGCCCTGGCCAAAGCTGACCGTATCTCGAATACTGCTTGAGTCAGTATTTGCATGGAGGCAGAGAGGGTTTTGAGTCTCCCCTCCAAAGTATCCATGCGCTGAACGAGGTCTGCTGGTGGAGCATCTGACTCCGTATCACCACCTCCCGTCATGTATACTGTCATGACGTGACCGGAAGTGGATGGATCGGTTGAAGCTTCGCTTTCAGCCTCGCTCCCATTTAGAAGAGGAACTTCCCCTGGAGCTTCGTCTTGGCTACCCCCAGCTATGTTCTGGGGGATATCTTCGTCTTCGGGATGAAGATCAGCAAGGGCTTGACTACCCCCAGCTATGTCCTGGAGGGTATCAAGGGCTTGACTACCCCCAGCTTTCTTTGAGATCTTCTTTCTCCCCCGGGTGCCTTCAAACACTCCTGAGGACGGGATAATCGTCTTAGTTTTTCTCGGCTGGCTCTTGGATGATGACGAGGTTGAGGAGTTGCCAGTCGCCTTTCGGATTGATGAGGAGTTAGAGATTACGTTGCAAGAAACAACCTTTAGTTATGGCTCCTCTTCAATCCACACCTTCTTCCCGATGCGACGTTGAAGGGGTGTTGATGATTGCAGCCGCTGGAACACAGACTGCATTTGTGGTGGGACTGCTGTCTTATAACAATAGTTGATGGTGACTACAACACAGGTGTGCCCTGTGAGGGGCGCATTGTGCTTGTCAGTCAACTCTCCTGATCGTCGTTTGTGAGTGATCATATTACGCAGATCGTTAGAGGAGAGTGCCCCCTTCACACCCCCATCAGGCGCATGGCAAGGCCAAGCGCCGGGGTGGTCAAGTGAATGCTGCATCTCCTGATCCGGCGCAAAAGATGCGCCCAGATCACTGGTGGGGGAGCAACATTTAGAGTGGCTTGAACCAGCCTCAGACGCACAACCAATGTAGGCACGGGGGTTCAAGACCACAGAGTTTGCCTTGCACGACTTGGTTGTGAATACAGCAGATGCGCCCAAGCGTGACAAGGACTTTGAAGGTCGGATCGTTTCTGGCACAGAAGTACCCGAGTCAACTTTGTACAGCTTACCATTAGCAGCGTGCATGATTGTGAGCGCATGCTTCTGGTTTGCCGTTGGCATAGCACGTTTGAGGCGCATGGCACGTACTGTCTTGGACTTCTTCGTACCAGCCCGCTGGGGTTCATAGTACTCAGAATCCAAATTCTCTTTGCCACGACAGCGAGTGAGTCTGTCAAAGACAGAAGCCTTTTGCGGCGCATCAGAGTTCATGCGCAGGGCGTTAGAAGGGGATGGTTGGGGAATGTGGTCAGCCCCACATTTCCCCGAGAGATGTGCTGCACCCGCAGGCGTATCCTGGCTGCTGAGGATGTCAACGTAGAAGGGTAGGCTGCATCGGCGCATCCCCTTCGGTGATGGTGCCAGGGGCCTCGACCTTGCGTACCCATACTTGGCGAGTCTTCTTCGGCTTTGGCAGCCGCTTCGAAGGACTTGCGCTGCCTTCAGAGATGAACTCCTCATACGCCTGTTGATTGATGCGTACGACCAGCGTCTTGTGGGAGGAGCCCACCTTCACGTCGTCAGATTGCGATACAGCTTTCTCAGCGGAGGAGAAAGAGGTCCCCAGCAGAGTCGCCAGCTTGTTTTTCATTAAAATCTTTAATTGCAATTTCAATTACAAACAGAACAGTGTTACAATGTAGGACTTCGATGTAGTCCTAGGAGTACATTTTTGTTTTTATTTGGGTCCTGTGTCGATGGAATGAGTGGTAATGCGTTGACTCCATTGACGATCTAACGACGGTTTTCGGTTCCCTGAAGGTCTGGGTTGCTCTAGATGTCTGAGCTTGCGGAGGAGAAGAAGACGTTGAGTGTCTCTTCTGATCTTTGTGGGTGATAACTTTGATTCTCTGGTTACCTCTGTCTTTGACTGTGCGTCTCTGAATGTCTGTGTGTGTGTGTGGAAGAAGAAAATGATCCCTCTATTTATAAGCAGGTTGGACTGCTCATGCGTGCATATGTAGGATGCGCCTATACATGGGAACGCCACGTGGCTGGAGCTGCAGGCGGCGCATAGAGGATGTGCCATGACTTGTGGGTTGAATCCTTCATGCTACATTTGTGGGCTGGCACGTAGCAGTGGAGAGGATCTTTCGATTGCTGAGATCTTGGGTGGTCAGCACCCCTTTATTGGCTGAACTGAGTCAAAGGGCACGTGGCGTATGTCCGTAGCTCAAAAATCTCAGATTTGGTGGAGAGTGATCTGATAGGATGCGTCTGGGATTGGGCGCATGAGAAGACTTTGGCTCGTAACCTTCAGGAGTCACGAACCGGTCTGGACGCACGGCTTTTGAGGTGCATACGAGTCTTCGGACGCATGACTGCGGAGGCGCATACAAATGGTCGATCGGCTACGTGGCTTGTAACTGCCAGAGGAGAGTAATGATGATGCTAACGTCAGCGATGCTTTATTTTCTATAAAAGCTGTTGCTGCTCTGTCATCGAGGCATGGCCGCTGTCGTGTCAGACTTCAGCATTTAATGTTCTTGACGGATGATGGGCCTTTGAGTGGGCGCATTGATCTACGTTCTACTAGGCACATGAGGACGCATGGGACGCATCCTTATGAGACGCTTGGTGCTGATAGGGGCGTCTGTATGATGCGTGGTCTAACCGGCACATCTGTTTGCATGACGCATCTTAATTGGTCCGACTGTTGAGTTCTTTGAGTGCTTTAAATAGCCGTTTTGACTTGGCTGAATTCGAAGAGGCAAATTCATTATCGTAAATGCAAGTTCATTGCATTAACTTCGGGAAAGTTGCCACTTGGCGCATGGGTTTGATTTGCCCTGGCCTATAAATAGCAACAATTTGAGAGAGTTTTGTTGTCTCTCCCTTGACTTCTCGACGAAGATGAACATCTTTGCCCGAGTACATTCTGTTGCCAAGACGCTCCCGAGGGTGAAGATGCGACGAGTCGTCTCATATGCACTCGTGAAGGTGACTGTTACATCCAAAAGTCGGGATCGCGGGCTCCCGACACAGGCCAAAGGTGCCTATTGCATCCAAAGATCGAGATGCTCGAGTCCCGTCTCCGTTATGCCGGAAGAGCCGCAGATCGGAATTGCGGTGCTCTCCTCTTCCTTGGGCTTTGGAGAGCTCTTCCTCCTGTTAGAGTGGGGTTGATCGCCCGCTCTTGTTATGCCCAAAGCTGCTCCTTTAGCCGGAGCACTTGATCGGATCAAAGTGGAGCGCATATGCTGAGACTTCGTGATGCGCCTAACTGAGACGCTGAAGAGACGCGCCTGACTGAGACGCTGAAGAGACGCGCCTGACTAATGATGCGCCAGGCATGGGGTGCCTGACTGTAGTCTTAGGATCTTTCTTTTTGTAGAAGTTCTCCTTTGTAAAGCTTTTCTTTAGACATGTAATAGATTTTTATATGAAATAAAAATCTTCTTTTGATGTCTATACTTTTGCTGTCCTTTGCTGTGCCAAGTATGTTGTTTGATCTTTCTGGCGCATGTAGTGTTAAGCGCATAGGAATTGTGGCCTGTAGATGCGCCTGAAATTCCATGCTTCCACATTATTAGGTTTAGATATCACTACCTATTGAGAGTTGGAATCTCAATGAAAAAGCCCTTGAATAGATCCCACACCAATTCCTATGGTCAAATTGCTCCCAATCCTTGCTAGCTTGCCAATAGAGACCTCCTCTACACTAGGGGAGTGTATTACAATTGATTTGGTTCAATTTGGAGTTGATTTGGTGAAAGGGAGCAAATTTAGGGAAGAACATTATTAGGGTTAGGGTTTCAATGAAAGAGGCAAGGAGGGAGGCTAATGATGTGTTATATAGGGTGAGGGTGCTGCCCTTGGCTAGTCACTAGGTTGGGCTAGGGTTTGGTTAGGTCCAATTGTGTTTTTAAAGCATCCTTTAGTTGTAATTCAAGCCTCTTTAGTAAAGGCCCAAACAAATTAGGGTTTCCACCAAATATCTTAGGTTCAACATAATATCTAGATATTCTAGGACTTAGTTAACTTTTATTAATCCTACCAATTAAGTCTTTAGGCTCATGATCAACATCTAGATTAGGGTAATTCTAGGGTTAGATCTAATATAACACTTAGCACATTATTAATTAAATAAAATTCAAAAATAATAATAATTTAAAAATTACCAAAATATCCTTAGCCTAAAAAGTGGTAGTGAACTAATCTAATCACATTAGCTAGGTATCCATGGTCATGATTAGTCTCTATGCTAAGTAGTTCTAAGGTTTCACTAGCAAGGGGCATAATCACAATATATCAATTTAAATATTATAAAAATAATCAAAAAATCACCAATTAATCGTCAATATGATTTAAATCTATTATTTAATAACTATCATGATCAATTTTACAAAAGTTCAAAATTACGCTTTATTTTAGAAAAGTGGTAGTTACAGTTCTATCTATTGGAAGGATTGTCAACTTTTTGACAATACTAAAGATAACATGTTGTCAAATTTTTTGACAGTTCTATCTATTGGAATGACTGTCAAATTTTTTGACAATCCTAAATATAACAAAATATTTTATTTATGACTTCCAAAATTTTGACAATTCTAAAAAAAAATAAGACAGTATTGAGTAGATTTTTTGAGTGACAAATTTGTAAATAAAAAAAAGGGTCCGACTATTGACACCCCATCTATTTCTAAGTTGACCCCAATTTCTAAGTACACCCCACCTAAAAATAAATTAACTTATAAAAATACTAAGTACACCCCAAATGTTGACAAAAATACCCTTATGACTTAAACCATAGTGTACAACCCCCACATCCCAATTTCTAAGTACACCCCATTCCTCTCTATACACAAAATTCTACATTCACCCCACTCTCCTCTCTCCCTAGTCGACAGACATAATCCGGAGAAATCCACACTGTTCGACCAGTACAGGTCGGACAGTTCAAAAAACGTTCGACCTACCCTAGTCGAACATTGTAGATTTGTCCGACTTGTTATGGTCGAACAGTCCGCGAATTTTGTTTTCTTCTCAAAATCGAAACAGCCGAATTAATACTTGAAAAAAACATTGGTAGGACTTACATTGGGTACGGGAGATCTTCTATCATTACTTTGGCCCTCCATTGTAATTTCTTCAAGCTTCAAATAATGTCTTCTAAGGTTTTTGGATTAGTTATTGAAGGGGTGGGGTTAGTGAAGGGGTGGGGTCCTATGGCTGTTTGGGTTTGGGTAGAATTAGAAATAGGAAAGGGGAAAAGGATAAAGCAGTCATTTCATAATACAACTTAAGTTATGAAAAAGAATTGGGGTCATCTTAGAAATAGATGGGGTGTCAATAGTCGAACCCTAAAAAAAATTGGAATCCGAATTACTTTTGTAGTGGCTTTATAAAAATCCGTCAGGATATTTTCATCAAAGTCCCTCTCCTTTCCATTACCCTAGTTTTCTCTTCCGCTTCTGAAGGAGAAGAAGCAGCCGGAGCTGAGCGTGAGATGTACGCTGATCGAGTCGCCGCCAGCGGGAAGAGGTCCATCAGAGATCGCCTCGACGGGAACGTCGCCGACGATTTTTCCCGCAGCCGCTCGTCCGGCCTAAAAAGGTGCGATCTTGGTCGACTCAGATTGCTCCTTTTTTAGATTGGTTACGATTTGATCGTTGTTTTTTGTTACCGTTAGTTCAATTTCGATTATAAATTGGTGGATTAGGGTTTCCATTGGTCGGAATTAGTTAAATTTTAGGTTTTTTTTTTGGGGATAAGACTTGCACTGTCGAATTTGATGCGGTATTGATCAATTTGGACTAGAAAGACGGGGTCTTGATAGATCCAAATAAACACTTTTCTCGATTTATTACGATTTAGTAATTTTTTGGTTAGAATTGGTTGGGTCTCGATTGCAAATTGTTGAAGTGCGGTTTCTGTTGGTTGGAATCAGTAAAACTTTGGGTTGTTTGGATAGGTTGGACTTTGATTGGGGGATTTTGATGGAGGAAGTTTTGCTTTTGAGTAGATTATCCGCTGGTTGATATTTCCAAAGTTGGTTTTATGAGTGAAATTGGTTGAAAATTTGGTTTACTTGGGGAAAATTAGGGTTGCCATTGAGCGGAATCAGTGTAAATTCGTTTGAAGTAGTTGCAGTTCGGTTGGAAATAGGTGGATTAGGGTCTGCTTGGCAATTGTAGGGGTAGCGGCTATGAAGTGTTTTTAGAGTACTGGTTATGAGTGGTTATGAGTGATTCGATTTTGGGTGGTTTTAAGTAGCGACTTTTAAATCAGTCCAACCCATGCTTGGTAATTCATTAACGAACGGTTCTAAAAGTTTTTTTACACGAATAAAATTACCTTGATGTCCATATATAAACAAAATAATCCCGAGCGCGGGAACTGCCACCCAGTCCACACCTCGATTAGGAGGTAGAAGTCAATATTTGATCAAAATAATAGCAACACATGAAATAACAGAAACACATGGTTGAAAATAGGAGAGAGAATTTAAAAAATGGAAACTTACCAGGGAAAGTAGGTATAGTTTGGAAGAAGTAGAATAGAAACCCAGATGAAAAAAAAAGGGTAGGGTATCTGTAGTTATAATTATATATTTTTGGTGAGGATATGAATGGAATAAAATAATAAAATCCCTCAAAATCCACCGATTTGGGGTGTTTATTAAGCCACTCAAAATTACATTACACCGGTTTTGGAGGGTTTTTGAGCCGCCAAAACCAGTGCCTCAAAAAAATTAACAAGTAGGGGTTCTCATAAACGATCGGTTCAAAAATACCCCTAAACCGATGTAAACACTGTTACCAAGCAGACCCTTAGGGTTTCTACTCATCGGAATAGTGAAATTTAGTTTTATTTTGGATGTATACGACTTGTATTAACGAATTTGATGGAGAAAGATTAGATTTTGTAGCAGAGATATGTTGGATAAATAATTATCTGCTGGTTTCTATCACCAAACTTGGTTTACTGGAGTGGAAATTGGTTGGATATTTTGATCGAGTTGGGGAGAATTAGGGTTTCAAATGGTGGGAATCAGTGAAAATGGTTATAGTTACTTGTAAGGTGAATTAGGGTTACCAGTGGTCTGACCAAACTTTAGGTGGTTTGGATAGATTGGATTTGGATTGACAAATTTGGTGGAGAGGTTAGATTTTGGAGTTGGTGTACGTCGTATATTGAGTTACCCATCACCTTACTTGGCATCTTGGAGTGAAAATTGGTTGAAATTTGATCGAGTTCGGAGAGTTGAGCTTTTCCATTGGTTAGGTTCTACAATTTTTTTTTTCTAATAGGAACTAATGACATTTCGGATTTTGTGGACTGGTGCAGTAAATAGGTTATTTTTCTTTATGTTAGTAGTTTTGTTCAGGTAAATGCTTATCTTTGGCCAGTCAGTTTGTGTAGACCTATGTTGTACTTGCACAGACAGGAGTACGACACTACACAACATGATACTGAGACAAAGGCACACACTCGGCACCAATCTTGACATGTTCTAGTTTATTTGCACTTGCACAGACACAAGTATGGCACAACAGGATACTGACATGAAGGAACACACTTGGCACCGATCTTGGCATGTTCTAGTTTATTTTGGGATGTTTGTGTCATGTCCAATGTAATGTATTTGGAACATACATGCTTCTCATGTTTAGGCTGTTAGAGAGGGCAGTAGGTAAGATTATTTTGATTTGAATGGAAAAGCTTAGAGTTTAGGTTCGTTGTTGGTTGCGTTAGGTAATGGGGTGTTCTGGTTAGATTGAGTTCTATTAGGTGGTTACTTGATGCTGCTTAAATTTTAGGGAGGTGATGCAGTGTTGTTTGTTTTCTGTTGTCGGGGTATTAAGTTCTAGACCAGGTGAGTAGGCTTCTGGCCATCTAGAAGCCTACTAACCTGTCACGTCACTGTATCAACATAACATAAACATTCCAAAATACATTAGGACATGCCAAATCATTGCCACGTCCACCGTGTTAGCATGAAGGTGCTTGATTGATACTTCTTGAAGGGGAAGAATAAAAGTTTCCATCTTCTAGATTTGAGTAACTTCAATTTTGGGATTCTAGAGTTGTTAATTTTATATGAAAATAATTTGTAATCTACACTTTATATGTCCAAATTTGGTGTTTTAGACTTTTAGACGGCTTCTCTTACCAATTAGGGTTGAGAAAACTAATACATGAATTAGGTAAAATTTGATCGATTTGACTAGGAATAGGATAATTAGAACTTTTCTTTCAATCATATTTTTTTGAGAAGGGGGGGGGGGGGGGGGTGGGGGTGGGGGATTGAGAAGTGTTCCATTTTGCATGGGAATTAAAATGTTGAGATTTTGGATTGCTCAGGTTTTGGTTTGGGGAACCATGGACATGTATTAAATTGCCTACAAAAGTCATCCAAGCCTTCTCCCATCGGAATAGGGTTGGCTGTTGAGCATAAGAAAGTCCATAAAGGATTTGACATTTTTACGACCGGTTGCCGACTTGAAGTCTACCCTATTTTTGGTTCTAAATTGCCCACAAAAGATGCATGCTTTCATTACTTTTCCTTTGGTGATGTACGATTTATTTTAGGTAGGTTGACTTCTGTCCATGGTTCGTGATATCAGTACATGAATCGGTTTAAGATCGTTTTTATAAGTATCGGTATTAGCAGTCTCAATTTGAGTTCACAATACTTCATTTTGGAAATCCAAAAATAATAAAAATATAATATTTAAAAAATAGAAATATTTCTTACATTTAGGCATAATTTATGTATTATTTGTTCTTTCATTAGCTTTCCAACATTGACGAAACATTTACTTGCAACATATGTTGTTGTTAATAAACTTGCTTTTAAGACAAAGTACACCTGCAATAGATACTCTGTAATGGAGTAATATTAAATAGATAGTTGGGAATGGAGTAATATTAAGATGGATGGATGCTGCAAATTATAAATATACAAATTTGGTTACAATGTGTCGATAGGGAATCTTATCAGTATATTCTAGCATGTCTATCTTGGGCACGACTAAATCATTGTGTTGATATTGTTTTTTCGCTACTTCTCTTTTTTAATTTCTCTTTGTTGAACTGATGGCGAGAAAAACCACCAATGTCGGCACCAACCACTATCGACGATATACACGAACCAAACGATATACACGAACCAGTATCGAACGATATACGATGAAGGGTTAATATTTATGATATGGCCGATAGTAGTAAAACCGGCCGATAATGCAAACCTTGCTTCTGGGCACGGGTTGATATTCTGACTACTAGTCGAAGTATCGATTGATATCAGCCATATTATATCAGGTTTTTGGCCAATCTGAAACAAATCAACAAACTCGATATTAGCCGAATCTTGCGGTTTTGGAAGTAAAGAGCAATGTGGCCAATATTGGTTTAATTATGGCCGAACTAAATGATACTTGCCGATACTTTGATACTAGCTGATACAATCCCATGAAAAATAAAAAGAGAAACAAGCAAAAGAGAAGAGGGAAAGGGGCTGATACAATCCCATGAAAAATAAAAAAAAAGAAACAAACAAAAGAGAAGAGAGAAAAGGGCATCATAGCTTTAATTTTATCCTTGTCATGCCGTTGCCCTATTGTTCGCTACTCTCTCTCTCTCTCTCTCTCTTTTTTGGCATATACTACGATAGTGGCTAATACAATCCCATGAAAAATAAAAAGAGAAACAAGCAAAAGGGAAGAAACAAGCTTTAATTTATCTTTATTGTTCGCTGTTGTCACTATTGTTCTCTCTCTCTCTCTCTCTCTCTCTCTATATATATATATATATATATATATATATATATAAAGGAATAGGGAAAGGGAAGGGGATAAACTCATAAACCATAATAAAAGTGGTCAGCGGTCGAAAGAAGTAATAAAACATACTTTAATTGCCCACACCTCAATTGATAGCCCCTAACAAATGACAGCCCGCATCACATGTGCTACAGGTGCCCATCTGTCATAAGAAGTTAAGAAATAAGTGCTGCCTAGTTTCCCTAGAAAATCAAAGAAAATGCTTTGTAGGAAAATAAAAGAAGTCAGATTTGATTGGTAGGCTGCATGGTTGTAAAGGCCTCTTTTCTTAGGAGAATCAGTATTTTAAGTTTGGAGGCGGGGGATAATCCCAAGAACAAGTGAACTTAGGAAAAGTAAAAGAGGAAAATTTAGTTATAAGGCTATTATGGATTTCTCAACAAATTCTATTCTCGAACAAAGAAAAAAGGATACAATTTTATTCACATGATAGGATAGTGGGTATTTTAGCACTAAATATTATATGGAATCCTCACTTACATATTTATGTTTTCCCTGTTATTCAATTTGAGATTTTTGTTTCTCAGGCACTTATCATGGAGTCACATATGTACTCTGTTCCACATAGCTAACAAACTTGGAAGAGTACATGTCGGTCTGTTCCACATAGCTAACAAACTCGAGAGAGTACATGTGTGTTTGTTCCCACATAGCTAACAAACTCGCGAGTATACATGTGTAGAAGAAGATTATCTAGCTTTTGTTATTTTTCTTTATGCTTTATGATATTTCATTTATTAACTATTTCTAGGTTGTCTGTGTTCTAAATTGCGTTCGAGGCGGCTGTCTAGGCGTGAGGCGGTCTCTTTCCGCACCGCTTTTGACATCGGCGGTGGAGTAGGCGGTCGGAGTAGGATTGGTGGGGTAGGCAGAGGTGAGGTGGCGTAGGCGGGCACCTCTCTTGGACTGTTGTCAGATTTTAGTTGAAAAAAACTGAAGAAAGACCAAAATTTTCAGGCACCTAGGCGCCTAATTTTAGTTATGCATAAAATATCCTTAAAATATGCATATTATGAAAAAAAAATGGGTGAAAGGGTGAAAAATGGCCAAAATATTTCAGGCGCCTAGACATCAAGCGGACCTTTTCCTTCGCACACCTGCCTACCATCTTTTAGAACTTTGAAGGTTGTCATGGATAGCTACTAGTTAGGTGTTCACTTGTGTGTGTGTGTGTGTGTGTGTGTATATATACTAGCATATGTGCACGTGTCTTGCACGTATTTTAATATTTCTTAATTAGTTTAGGAAGACTCTTTAGGAAGACCAAAGGGTAGCCTTCATAATTACTAAGTTGTCCTTATTAAAATTAATGAACTATTTTTAATTAGAATAAGTATGTAAGGGTATTTCGGAATTCAAAAATTTCACCATCTAAGTTTTCCTATTATATAGTCGAATATATATATATATATATATATATATATATATATATATATATATATATATGGCCTAAGAGCCTAATGAAATTCTGCTATTCGCTTCTCCATCATGTAAACTCTAACCCTAATCCAGCTGTGTCCACCACTCTTGGCCCTTCTTTCACCTTAACTAAAATCCTAGCCTACCGAAACCCTATTCCCAACTCTAGTTTACCTGCCAGCCTTTTGCCTCTCAAACATAACCCTAAACCAAACCCTAGATCTTATCGTTCCTAGAACTCATATCCCTGAGTCCTTGGCCCGACCCTCAAGATCTAGGCCACCAAAGCGTAACTCCTTTTCCTCTCTCCCTCTCTCTCTTCCGGATCTTCTTTTTCTAAAAGAAAACACAACAAAATCACAAAGAAGAAGAAGCCACAACATACTAATGAACAAGATTAGGATGACTTACTTGGACGATGCTTCTTCTCGACAGCCGTCTATGTCTTTGAGTACTCTCATGTGATCTTCGTACTCCTCCTTTAGGATCTGTGAGTTGGGACCTGCTTCTTTGCTGATGATCTCGTTCCTTGCTCTTTCTCTTACTGAAAGGAGGAATCAATCATCGATCTCGCCTATGCTCCTTATCTTTTTTTTTCCTAATGGTACTGACCTCCCTCTTCCCGTAGGTGCCCAACACATTTGTAGTGCCCCGTCCCGTAAAGTCAATCGGAGGAATCAGAACGCCGACGGCGTTGGAACTTAGCCTTGCAACGGCTACTCGAAGGCTCGCTCGTCCGAGGCGACTCCTCGCATAGGTGGGGTAGTTTCGGTGAACTTGCCTCATCTTGGCCTGCACATAATAAATCATGTTTTCAACTTGCACAAGTTAGGCTTAATAATAAAAGTGACGCACCAACATAGCTAAGGGAATAATCCCGTCCCGTCGGAATGTCATAGAACATGGAAAATGGTTCCACGGTCTGCATAGAAGTCGGCTCAGCGTGCTTTCAAAATAACACTCGATCCTTCGATCCCGTGGCTTGGGAGAAGGAAGTTGGCCTAAGTTGCTAAGTTGCCCCGATACGTGAAATAGCCTAAGTCATAGGCGTCGCCTGCGTGAACGCTTAACAAAGCATGCACGGTCCCGTCGTTTTGTCCCGACATTCGAATAAGCCTAAGTCATAGGCGTCGTCCGCATGAATGCTTAACAAAGCATGCACGGTCCTGTCCCGCAAGGCTTGGCATAGCCTTCGCCGTCCCGCAAAGTTAAGTCGTCTTGCACGGCTTGTTGGCTTAAGTCTAGGCACCCAAGAGTTGGTTGTTCAAGTCGACCCCGTGCATAGCACGTTCCCTCGATGCGTAGCTCGGCGTAGCCTTTGCTCGTCGAGTCGTTGTCCGAATAAGTTAGACAAGGGTTGTGCTGGGCTACCGAAGCCATTTCTAGCACTGTCCCGCTCTAGCTGCGGTTGTCAAGTCGCGTAGCCCCTTGAGAATAAGGCTCGTCGTGCAAAGTATGTGACTTGAGTGTTAGCGTCGCCTAGAGAACCAGGTCCGTCTAAGGCACGAGCTACGGTCGGTTTAGTGAAAAGCTTGCCACGAACAAAGGAAGTCCACGCGACTTGTTGTCGCCGAGATCGGTCCCGCTACTTGGGAGTCTCGCTAAGTCTTGATAAGTCCCGCACACGAGATCGGTCCCGCTACTTGGGAGTCTCGTTAAGTCTTGATAGAAGGAAGGAGAGCATGGTCATGTTAAGGAAGGATTGGTAGATCGAATAGAGAGTCTTGCATGGTCATTGGACAACTTGTCGACAAGGTGTAGTTTCCTCGAGCGGTTGCCTAGGCCAAGGGACCGTTTCGGCCCGGGAGGAACGAGGCGGCTCACGGTAGGATGCTGGATAACCGCATGGGAGATACAAAGCGCCTTCGGGCTAGCTACCCATGAGGGACAAGCCGAGATCTCGAGCCGAGTCTATGATAGCTTGACATTGCTAGTGACCACTCATGTAGATGCGTCGGCAGAATAGCGGCACACCGCATGTTTGCCTTTGGATAGCGTCAAGTACTAGCACGGCGTCGGTCGAATCATGAGACAGTCTAGCACGACATGTATCAAGTTAGCAAGATACGTGCTTCGGCACAAAGCATGGCTTTCGCGTATCAAATATTGGCATTCGCGTAATTGGCTTTCGCGTAGCGGCAATATTGGCTAAGTCAGGGAGGCGTTAGGCACGACCTAATCTTGAGGCACAGACAAGTCTAGGCAAAGTCTAAAGGCACGACCTGCATGAGTCGTCCCGTTGCCGTCTTTGGCATTTGAATCGTGGCACGAAAATTGGTCTAATGAACTTGAGTTTAAGTGAAGGTCTTGACACGACCGAGTTCGCGTAAGCTGCTCCTCGGCATAGCATTGTCTCGAATATGTCTAAGTCGCGAATAGAATGTGGCACGACCCTGCCGTTCCGAGTTGTAGTTCGGTCAAGTACTTGAGAAATGAGGCACTGCCTCGATCGAAACACACGTTGGCATTATGGCACGACCCCGTCGTTGCACGACCTTGTCGTTGCATCGCTAAGTATAGGCCGAGACATCTTGTTTAAAATGCATCCTAAGGCAAGACTAGAAAGACAATTGAAAGGGTTTAAGCTGCACAAAGTAAATGAAACGTGTCGGTTATGCATGGGTGGGCGAGGAGCTCACTCCACCAGTACAGTTGAGTACTGACACCCACACAGTGTTTCATGTGCAGGCACAGGTAGAAGCTCGTGGCGCGGAGCTCGCTTGGATGCGTCGAGGCACGAAGTTCTTTGGCGAGTCGAAGTGTGCGGCCGCGTGAACCGAAGACTTATACAGGACATAATGTATGGACATCGCCTTCCGAAGCTTCCGCTGACTCAAGCATTGTAATCGAGAGATGAGAGAGAGCTGAGTGACTTGTAAAATGAGAGAGCTGAGTGACTTGTAAAATGAGAGAAAAGTGAGCACGAGAGACTTGTAATTTGGCCTTGCGCCCACAAATGTAATCTTGTATTCAATATCAATAAAGAGTTTCCTTTGAATGACTTGTGTTCATGTGTTCTTCTTTAAATTTCGCTGCAATGTATTCAATGTTTCTGCTTGGGACTTCTGTGCGACGACCCCGTCGCCGCCGATGCAATCGGCCGTTATGGAATTGCCTTGCACGAGCGCAATCTAGGCTCGTGCGGCATCACGTCTTAGCGAGGACGATCGCTCCTACGGGAGCGGGGCGTGACATAATGGTACCAGAGCACGGCTTTACGTCCTTGGACTTCAAGTCGAATTTCTCAGTTTTGAAAGCTCGTCGTTGGAAAAAGAAATATGCGCTCTCTCTCGAATGTCGCTCGGCATGTCCATACAATAAGTCTAAATATTTTTAAAAGTTCGTACAAGTGTTCAATCGAACGCATCGGTAGGCAACGGCCTTTGTGCCGAACGATGTTAAACATGACTCGATAGAGAACACATGCTAAGTTAGCAAAGTCGTGTGCGTGTCCAAATAGTTCTACATCGACATTAGCAAGTGAGCGTGCAAACTCGGAATATAGTCCGCACGGGATGACTATGCACACAGCCTTTTGGCTAAGTTATGTTTCGTGTTGCGCACCTCGACCCTTGGTGCAAACGAGTTGCGAGCGATATTAAGTATCGTTCGGTCGGGAACGGAGATACACTTAGAGTGTCCATCGATAGGAACGCTATCGAGTTAACGCTTAGGCGTGCACGGGGGATTGAATGGGATTTTGAGGATGGTTCAAAATGATTTAGTGCGCTGGTACGACGCGAGTGATTACGCTAGAGATTCGTCGAACGAATCTGAAAAATGTCTTAGCAAATGATACGAACGTGATTGAGGACTAGATCGGATGGCTCGAATCTGAGTGGTGTATGGTTTGTCTTGAAAATCATTGGAGCAAGAATATTGAGGATTACGAATAATGACGAGTTTGTCGGCGAGGCGATGCGATCGCGCAAAGCCTTAGAACGCATCACGCTTAGTCGGTCGTGATTTCGAATGTCCGAACGAGCATCTCGTTCGGACAACTGGTGAATAGGCAACGCGAGTTAGAAAAACGATATCGAATCACGCTCAGAACGATGAATGAAAATGAATGGTCTTGATCGAGGAAACTTAGAGGATCGCACTTACGATTTCGGATTGATTCAAATGAAATGTGACTTGGGTTTTGAACAACGATCTTGAAACGAGCTTAAGGAATAGCGATCGAACTTGATCTTGAATATCGAGAAAATTATGGAATATCCAACTCGGACAATAGCATCAACGCACGACTCGAAATTGGTTGCAAAGGAAGATCGTCAGGTTACGCATATCGTCGATGGTATTGAGGCGTATCAAAGATCGATATGCGATAACTCGGGGGTACTCTCGGCGAATGACGATCGTGCAAATGTCATTGTTCCGTTGGATGCTATACTTAGGATGTTAACAGTGTATCGAGGAAAAGATAGATTTGGCTCGTAGAATTTCTAAGTTGAACGAATGACGGGTAGATTATCGAATTGAGATCTTGGCTTGGATGAAAATGAAATGTTTGGATTTGCTTCGTTGATAACCACAACGTCGACATTCTTGTCTTATGCGAGCGCAACTCCAGCCTCGCACATGTGTCACGCCGATTAGGGCGATCACTCCGCGTGAGCGCTGGTATGGTGATTCATACAGCGGGGGTGATCGGCACTTGCATGGCGTAGCAATTTGTATGCTTCGACTTGTGGTTTGACGTGAAGGTGACTCGAGAATGACTCGGTGTACTTGATGATTGAGCTTGAGGATTGAGTAGGTCCATTCCGCGTATCGAGAATGAGTTAGTCTAAACTCAAACAAGAATTACGCCCCGATGAGAATGATTATTCTGCGGGAGCGTTGCATGGTGATTCATGAACCACCGTGGATAATCGGACTCGCGTGAGATTGGGGCGCAACGTATTGTCGAGCTAGATGACCTCGTGATCGAATACTTGAATTGGTTAGAATGGATATGTGAAGAATGTCGATTGGTGATTTGAACGGATTCGAATTCGTTGCGTTGCGCAACGTATGTCTTGATGCGAACTGGGTGATCGTGCTCGATGTTTTGAAATCTGAGTGACGCGAGCTTGGGTAGAAAATCCCGTATTACCGACTTGGTTTGACCCTAAGATTGGGGTCAGTGTTGGCATTATTGTTGGGGAACTATGATTCCAATCCTGACATTGACTTAGCCTCGAAAAGATTGGCCTAGCGGTTAGGCGAGACGCCCCTGTTTAAAGAATTGGCATGGGAAAGATTGATCTTGAGGATTGGTTTGAATGGATAGCATGAATCACGAATGTAGGAAACCCTGCTCACGAGACTCGGCTGACATGCATATATTTCAGGGACGCCTGAGTATGTGCACGATGCGACCCGAGTGAGAATGACGAATTCTCTATCATGCGGCTTGGCTGAATGCATGTATTTTAGGGACGCTTGGAATGCGTGTACGATCCAGCCAAGTGATGCGTTAAGTTCAAGCACGACTTGAAGAATGGATGAGTGTCGCTTAGTTGAAATCATGTTAACGGAAAGATTGATAGTCATGCGAGCGTGGCTCGAAATCGAAGAAACGCGTAGGCGGTGTGCGTACGATTAAGTCTTGGCCATAGAAATGGTAGGATGGCTTGTCCTCAGGAAAGTCTCGAGGACAAGACTTGTTCTGAGTGGTGTATGTTGTAGTGCCCCGTCCCGTAAAGTCAATCGGAGGAATCAGAACGCCGACGGCGTTGGAACTTAGCCTTGCAACGGCTACTCGAAGGCTCGCTCGTCCGAGGCGACTCCTCGCACATGTGGGGTAGTTTCGGTGAACTTGCCTCATCTTGGCCTGCACATAATAAATCGTGTTTTCAACTTGCACAAGTTAGGCTTAATAATAAAAGTGACGCACCAACATAGCTAAGAGAATAATCCTGCCCCGTCGGAATGTCATAGAACATGGAAAATGGTCCCACGGTCTGCATAGAAGTCGGCTCAGCGTGCTTTCAAAATAACACTCGATCCTTCGATCCCGTGGCTTGGGAGAAAGAAGTTGGCCTAAGTTGTTAAGTTGGCCCGACACGTGAAATAGCCTAAGTCATAGGCGTCGCCTGCGTGAACGCTTAACAAAGCATGCACGGTTTCGTCGTTTTGTCCCGACACTTGAATAAGCCTAAGTCATAGGCGTCGTCCGCATGAATGCTTAACAAAGCATGCATGGTCCTGTCCCACAAGGCTTGGCATAGCCTTCGCCGTCCCGCATAGTTAAGTCGTCTTGCACGGCTTGTTGGCTTAAGTCTAGGCACCCAAGAGTTGGTTGTTCAAGTCGATCCCGTGCATAGCACGTTCCCTCGATGCGTAGCTCGGCGTAGCCTTTGCTCGTCGAGTCGTTGTCCGAATAAGTTAGACAAGAGTTGTGCTGGGCTATCGAAGCCATTTCTAGCACTGTGCCGCTCTAGCTGCAGTTGTCGAGTCGCGTAGCCCCTTGAGAATAAGGCTCGTCGTGCAAAGTATGTGACTTGAGTGTTAGCGTCGCCTAGAGAACCAGGTCCGTCTAAGGCATGAGCTACGGTCGGTTTAGTGAAAAGCTTGCCACGAACAAAGGAAGTCCACGCGACTTGTTGTCGCCAAGATCGGTCCCGCTACTTGGGAGTCTCGCTAAGTCTTGATAAGTCCCGCACACGAGATCGGTCCCGCTACTTGGGAGTCTCGTTAAGTCTTGATAGAAGGAAGGAGAGCATGGTCATGTTAAGGAAGGATTGGTAGATCGAATAGAGAGTCTTGCATGGTCATTGGACAACTTGTCGACAAGGTGTAGTTTCCTCGAGCGGTTGCCTAGGCCAAGGGACCGTTTCGGCCCGGGAGGAACGAGGCGGCTCACGGTAGGATGCTGGATAACCGCATGGGAGATACAAAGCGCCTCCGGGCTAGCTACCCGTGAGGGACGAGCCGAGATCTCGAGCCGAGTCTATGATAGCTTGACATTGCTAGTGACCACTCATGTAGATGCGTCGGCAGAATAGCGGCACACCGCATGTTTGCCTTTGGATAGCGTCAAGTACTAGCACGGCGTCGGTCGAATCATGAGACAGTCTAGCACGACATGTATCAAGTTAGCAAGATACGTGCTTCGGCACAAAGCATGGCTTTCGCGTATCAAATATTGGCATTCGCGTAATTGGCTTTCGCGTAATTGGCTTTCGCGTAGCGGCAATATTGGCTAAGTCAGGGAGTCGTTAGGCACGACCTAATCTTGAGGCACGGACAAGTCTAGGCAAAGTCTAAAGGCACGACCTGCACGAGTCGTCCCGTTGCCGTCTTTGGCATTTGAATCGTGGCACGAAAATTGGTCTAATGAACTTGAGTTTAAGTGAAGGTCTTGGCACGACCGAGTTCGCGTAAGCTGCTCCTCGGCATAGCATTGTCTCGAATATGTCTAAGTCGCGAATAGAATGTGGCACGACCCTGCCGTCCCGAGTTGTAGTTCGGTCAACTACTTGAGTGGTGAGGCACTGCCTCGATCGAAACACACGTTGGCATTATGGCACGACCCCGTCGTTGCACGACCTTGTCGTTGCATCGCTAAGTATAGGCCGAGACGTCTTGTTTAAAATGCATCCTAAGACAAGACTAGAAAGACAATTGAAAGGGTTTAAGCTGCACAAAGTAAATGAAACGTGTCGGTTATGCATGGGTGGGCGAGGAGCTCACTCCACCAGTACAGTTGAGTACTGACACCCACATAGTGTTTCATGTGCAGGCACAGGTAGAAGCTCGTGGCGCGGAGTTCGCTTGGATGCGTCGAGGCACGGAGTTCCTTGGCGAGTCGAAGTGTGCGGCCGCGTGAACCGAAGACTTATACAGGACATAATGTATGGACATCGTCTTCCGAAACTTCCGCTGACTCAAGCATTGTAATCGAGAGATGAGAGAGAGCTGAGTGACTTGTAAAATGAGAGAGCTGAGTGACTTGTAAAATGAGAGAAAAGTGAGCACGAGAGACTTGTAATTTGGCCTTGCGCCCACAAATGTAATATTGTATTCAATATCAATAAAGAGTTTCCTTTGAATGACTTGTGTTCATGTGTTCTTTAAATTTCGCTGCAATGTATTCAATGTTTCTGCTTGGGACTTCTGTGCGACGACCCCGTCGCCGCCGATGCAATCGGCCGTTATGGAATTGCCTTGCACGAGCGCAATTTAGGCTCGTGCGGCATCACGCCTTAACGAGGACGATCGCTCCTACGGGAGCGGGGCGTGACAACATCCCCAACAATAACTAAGCTCCTCTATTGCTCTCGGCCTTAAGGAGAAGAGGATTTCTTAGACATTATATCTCTCCTTTTAAAAGTCAACCCTTCTTACCAAGATTGTCCCATATCACTTACAAACTTGTGATGACATGGATCCTTAGTAACCTCACAAATTTGTTCCTTGCCATCTACTTCATGCAAACATAATCAACACCCTTGAGCCATCGGGCACTTCCTCTCAGTCTCTCCCTTTCCATGCATTAGGCCCTAGTCTCCCACTATTTTCTTTTGTTCAGGCCCACATAACAACACTCTCCCGGGTTTTGGCTGGCTACTTGACACCACTGTCTGGCCACTCTTTCAACCAACTCATGGCCCACCTATATTACATCACAAGTACTCAGGTTCTTCCCCCTATGCGCAATTGTCAACCTCACGTCAACAATTAGGTCTCATCAGCTCTTGGGCCCACATGTTATTCACTTAACTCAGTTCATAAGCTAAACCTCTCTTTCTCGGCCCTACGATTCTTGATCCGGGTGATTCACCGTGTTTTCTCCCTCTACTACTTTTTTGAACTCAACTTTGTCTTCTAACTCCTTTATGTTTCATGCCGCTACGGAGGTACATTCAGACTTCATCTTACCTTCATTACTCTTAGTGGTTGCCATAACTACTTTGAATAGGCACATGACGTTCAACAAGCCCTCTTAAATTGTGACCTTGCTTATCACCTCGAAGTTCCACTATTTTGTTGCGAAGAAGTCTCCTTGGCTCGAGAACGATAGAATGTGAGGGTTTGGCTCATCAACTCCACAAAGACTAAAAGCTACGACCTAGAGAATATAGACCAACTCAAGCCCCTCTACTCCTTTGAGGATAGTCTCCGTCCCTTGTATGATATCTTTCACGAGCTTACAACATCCTCGATGTACCAGTAATCTTGACCTCCAAGTTTTGCAGCCTTCTCGACGAGTGGAATTACTACCCTTTCTTTCAGAACATGGTTGTTCATGCACAAGAGTGGAGGCTTTGATCACTGTTCTAAATGGCGGTTGAGGCGGCGCCTAGGCGGTAGGCGGTCTCTCTCCGCACCGTTTTTGTGGTAGGCGGTAGAGTAGGTTGCCAACGGAGGTTTAGCGGCATAGGCAGAGGTGAGATGGCGTAGGCGGGCGCCTAGGCGGAGCAATACCTAACAAGATGTTTTGGCCAAAAGGTTTTGCAAACATTATGGGCCTATGATTCACTTTTACAAAACTAAAACTTCATAAATTTTCGTTCTACAACTTAGTTATGCATGGAACACCCTTTAAATATGCATTTTATGCAAAAATAGTGGTAGAATAGTAAAAAAATGTCCAAAATGTATCAACCGTCTAGGCGGGCTCTCTCTGCTGTGCACCCGCCTACCGCTGTTTGGAACCTTGGCTTTGATTGGGATCCTTTACCTGGCGATATTTCCATCATAGTTTGATGGTGTTCGTTCTCATCTCTTCAGTAGTGACGATCCTTCCCCGATAGCATTTCTGTGGCAACCTTTTGTGTTCCTCCCATATTTACCTGGAACACTTTAAGTCCTGGGTCATGGTCCTAGTTCGAGAATGATTTATGCTACTTGACTTTATTTTCGGTACAAAAGGGATATTGGTGAGTTGGTTCACCAATTCACTACCCAATACTCTATAAAGTACTAGTTGGGACAATACTAGTTACTCGTCAAATATGACTAAGTAATCGTGTTATATATGGATTACATAGAATATAAGAAAATTCGAAACTCATTACTCCACTTTATTAATAAGATATAAAATTTGATCTTTCTTAGTCATACATCAAGTGGAACAAGTTTTTCAAAATAAAATGGTACAATGGTGATAAATCAAAGTATGTAAATAAACCATATAATAAAATAAAATGAAGAACCTTTATGCAAGATAACAATTGCATCATGAAATATCATAAGCGGATTTATACAAGATAACAATATCATCATAAAATATCATAAGCGAATTCTCTTCTTTGCATGAGTAACTTGCAAGATAGAGTGGTTGCTCGTTAACAATGAGACCATAGAAGGTATGACTTACAAAGTCAGAGTTCCATAAGAAATGTATAGTTTTTGAACCATAGTTGACAAGAAATCTAATGTTTTTTTTGAACTTTCTTTGCATTTAAAGAATCTCTTCCAAAAACAAGTTTATGAGATTTCAATGGTTGATTCGAATTGCCAAATTTAGCTATCCGGATTGAAAATGTAACCCGACAAGAACACTAGTCAGAATTTGGTTCAATATGGTTTTAGGTGTCCCTGGAACTATGGTTTCTCCACTCTGTGCTCTTAACTCTCTTCCATCACCTACTCTTATCTCTCACTAGCAAGTATTCCCGGGAGCTACATGGGCCAACCTCCACAGCAGGGATCCACTCCTTTAGGTGACACAACTGGTACTGTGACTCTCTCTCTCTCTCTCTCTCTCTCTTGTAGTCACTGCATCCGTACCAACCAAGTTGAGGCCAAGGGCTAACAAAAGCGTGGATACCTATGAGTCACTGTCCATCAGACCTCTACTTCCGAAATTTGATGGTGCATTCTCTTCCTCATCTTTCCTTCGAGCTCTTTGTCTCTCTCTCTGTGGGAAAAAAAAAATTCAGAGTCTATGACATTCTCTCTCCCCTTCCTCGGCCAATCCCGCATCCACCTATGACTCTCTAAGACATACACTAATCGGGGGGGGGGGGGGGGGGGGGGTGAGAATGGGGGGGTTGTAGGCACTGATAACCCTCATCGCCATAAAGCCAACAACAGTACGCCCTTTTGTTGCCCTAATGAAAGTTATGAAACAAATCCATTTGCTTCCAACTTTCCACATTGTGGTGGACATTTCTAAATCGATTGTCAGCTTTATAGTTTTCACACTTCACTGACACACCACAATATCCTATTGACATGTTTGATAGGCACTACAAATATATGAGGTATGGTTCTGTTATACTTTTGGTATGAAAAATTATCACGTTGATGGAAGTATTCATGATATTATATTGTGTTCAACTTGAGATGGTTAACATATAGTAAGTGATGTTGAGCTATAATATATGGTTTTGTAGAAGATGAATATTCAACATACATATTAGATAAAATCATTGCAATAATGCAATGCCAATACACTTCCTCTTTAACAATATATTCTCCAATTAATCAAAATCACTATTGTTGTTAATGATACACGAACATCTTTTAGAAACATGTTCTCAATTGATTTTTTTTGTTTTTGTTTTTTTTACTATGTTCTCGTATCGTGTGTGTCGGCTCTATTCATCTAGGTGCACCTTGGAGTGAGAGTATCATAAGAAATTGCCATTTGGGCTCTAACGTGATATAACCCCATTCTTCACTTGACAATTTAATTTTCTCTCTTATAATTCATAATCCATGTTTCCATGAGCCTCAAATGATTATCTACTAAGAATAATAGACCTTTTTTGGTTGAATAATTTGGATTGCATTAAGCTTTGCATTGCACATGAATATACTGTTACATGCATTTTATTTTATGTATAAAAAGTTTGTAACTATTGCACATAGTGATTGTTGTATTTAGTGACTCACAAGAAGTGTGTGCTGAGAAGCAAGCTTACTTTTTCTCGCTTTGGCAAAAACTCTTTTTCCTACGGATCAATAATGATTCTGGCTTAACTTATTGATCAATTATATAGATGGGTTGTTCTTTTTTTGCATGGGGATTTCTGGTGGTTGTATCTTATTTCTCTTTTCTCTTTTCCTTTATTGCTTGCATTGCGTGGTGTTTGTGGTCTATGGGAACATCGATCTAGAAACAACTATGCCCAAAATGACGTGGATAACTGAAGTGAGAATGTTATTATATGTGGGCTCACTATGCGAAACGATAAGAAAGCGAAAATCTCAAAAGTCTGGGTGACATCAATCAAGGAAAGATGATACGATCATTGGAGATGATTCTGACGTGCAAGGAAGAATGATGAGCACACCATTTAATAGTAGTAGAATTATCGTAATCAACATGCTAGGAAGGAACTGGTAGAAGACATTTAATCAGTACTGAGACAGTCAAGGAAAACCTATTGTTTGCACTTAATTGATAGGGAGTTGATAGAATTATACTTATATTGCTCTATAAGTTTCTGGATTTTACTCTTTGAAGATGTTTCAATTTCTCTTCTGCCAAATGTTTGAGATGCAGCAAGTGCAGCTTTGGTGTGATATATCTTACAACCAAATGTCAAGCTATCACTGACCTACACCTGTTCACAAAATATTTTCGTTTCTTATTTGTTGCTTTTTCTTGGAGAATGACCAATCCTTTGATTTCACAGGATTAAAGTTATAGTAATGGCTTAAGATAGTAAAGGAAGCAGTTTTGTCATTTTACCTATTCTCTTTAATGACGATACATCAAGGTTGAAATCACATGCATTTAGGACTTGCGATTTGTTAGTATGTTTTTTGGAAAAGGGTTTGTGTAGCGAATATGTACAAGTTCACATTTTATCATTTTCCTTTCTATAAAACTTGCATGTCTTGGATTATCCACATATGTTTGTTGATATCTGTAGGTATGGTTTCAGTCACTTTCTCAAAGGGCATATATATATGTATGTATCAAAAACATAACTCTAATCTAACTGATGTCACTTTGCAGGCAACGCCAAAATGACGACAAATGGAAACATGATCTTTATGAGGATGCCAGAGGACCTCAAGTCTCAAGTATAGATAGTAGTGAACAACAATAGCCATTACTGGATGTACTTTATTTCTGTTATTTTAAGTTCTGTTACAATTTCTTGATTGTTATTTCTGTACCAAATCTGTATAGAAGTTGAAGTTGGTGCAAAAGATCTTCGATTGAAGCTTCAAAAGAAAAGTTCACAACAAGCACAACAAAGTGGTAGAGAATCAGGAGTCCGAGATCTTCGTGAGAAATTATCTGGTTCACTGAAGTCGCAGCTAACAAATACTGATCCACCAAAAGCTAAGGTCGTACTGGAGAGTGTTAAACCTATAAAAAAAGTTGCTCCTGCTGCTGAGGCAACTGTAGCCAACACCAAAAAAGTCTCTCTCCAGACAACTTCTAGTAAAAAGTCTGACCAAAAGGTAGGAATCCTCTGATTTATTCTAGCATATTTTGCTGCTCTTCTTGCATTAAGTTTATCATTGCCCCTAGCAATGAATATGATTAGTCGCAATTCAGGAATTGGTTTGCATGAGTTTTGGGTGTTTTTCAATATAAGCCACTCAAATCTTATCCATTTCAACTTAAGCCTCCCCAAGGGCAATAACGAACATCCATCCATCCATCAAAGTTAGTGGATGTCATACTTTTGACTATTTTAGTCCATCCCCGAACCTATCAATCCTAATACATCCTCTCGTTCACGGGTCTGCGTTCACTAGTCAATATACCTCCATCCAACCTAACCATCAACCCTCCTTCACAATTGGTCAACTTTCTCCTCCTAGGCCACCCAGCTCCCTCGACCATTCCTCCTCCGTTTCTTCCTCAAATCCATTAAATTTAACAAACCAGACAAACTGAAACCCATCCTCCAACACATCCATCCTCCTTCCCTCGACAACCCAATTATCCCCCTCTTCCTTCTCTCTCCCTTGGTACTCCGTCCTCCCTTGGCATTCCCCTCCCCCTTCAACCTGAAATCCAATAAATCCACCCATACAACCAAACCCTTAGGGACAAAAATGTGATTCACCTGGTATAGTTGAGGTTAATTCTAGGGTTAGGTTACATTAACTTGGATATAAGCTTAAGCTTACAAAGGGGCTTATTTTGAATTGGACAAAGATTTGAGGGGTCTTCTTCCAAATAACAAGATTCGGGGGGTGGGGGGGTGGGGGGGTGGGGGCCTACTTGTGTTGAAATGGGCAAGATTAAGATTTGAGGACATATATTGAAAAAAAGTGGACAATTTAACATAGTATTGTTTATATATTAAATTTTGAGTTGGAATCATGGACGAGAATGCTTATTTTGCTACACTGTAGTATATTTACTCCGTCATCTATGTTGCACACACCTGTTTGTTCCATGAAAGTGCATTAAGTGATAAAACCATGTATATTTCATCTCTTGTAGGCATCATGTATCATGTATGACACTGAAAAATATGAAACATCAGGGCAATTAGGTCACTATCTAGATACTATCTCATCATGAATTTCTGGTTGATTATATATGCCAGTCATCTAATTACTTCCATAGACTCATATTCTGATGTAATGTATATGCCGCCAATTTCCTTAAATTTTTTAATTTTTGCTTGTGGAGGTTTACATAGCTATGTGTAAGCATGTTGGAGTTACTTGTTTGATTTGTTAGAACCGGGGGTATGGTTCACTTTCTGCTTGTAGAAAGTTCTTGTAGTAACTTTTTGGTGCTTCTTCATGTAATTACATAATGGAAGCGCACCTTAGGAGCGAGTTTTTAAGGGAATAGTAGGTAAGATCAAGATATTAACCCAACTTGATAAATTTTAGAATGATCCATATCTTCTAACAGAACAAAACAAATGTGTATACATTTGAACTGAAAATTATGTTATAAATACAGTTATACATAATTGAAAGAAACATGGGTGCCTTGTAAAGCGTTGGGGGTATAGTCTGTTAAGTATCTATGTTGTTATTATCTTACGATACACTATATGTATCTTACGATATGATATGTACTAATTTCGTTATGTATTGGTTTTTTTTTTTTTAAATTTTATTTTTATGTATTGGTTGATTTGATACAATACATAGTATCGTTTTTTTTTTTTACTTGAGTTATGTAATATATACTTAAGAATCTTGGGTCCCTAAGGCACTAGCCTAGTGGTAGTGCGGAGGGCCGCCCAAGCACATGTCTTGCATTCGAATCCCCCCTAGGCGGCTGGGTGGCTTATATAGCCACGGCCCGGCTTGGAGAAAGGACACCAAAAAAAACTTAAGAATCTTGATTCTGTAACTAGATAGGCCATGTACAGATGAAACAAATAAATTTTTTGTGAGAAAAACTATATTAAAAAATGTTCCTTGATTGATTTAGAAGTATAGGAATCTAAACTCCTAGAGTTACTGTTCATATGACACGAAACATGATACATGGTACGATACGAAGGAAATGAGATATACGATATGTATTGCGAGTTGACAACCTAAACCTACTTTGAATGCAGTCAAGGTGTGTATTTTGTGGGCACTTGAAAGGTGCATACATTCTATACACCAGTATTTTGTGGGCACTTGAAAGGTGCATACATTCTATACACCAGTATTTTGTAGGCAGTTGTACTAAATTTTTTGAGTGGGTTACGTGGATTCATATCCTTTACCTCTACTTGTTTTTCTTAAGAGCTATCTCCTTAGTTACATGGGCAATGTGCAAATTATATTTTAATCGTTTCAACCCATGTTTGTATTAGTCTATCCTCCCCTAGTACCTTAAACTACAATCCTAGCATTCCTATTATGATATTATCTCTCTTACTCGTTTCCAAGCCATCTCAACTGATGTTCTTGCATCTTATCCTCAATTTAAGCTATCTCCGACTTTCAATTAATGAACTCATCTTTTAACATATTCTTTCTCGTCTTGCAGTCATTATCATAATATTCATATTTAAGCTACAAATTTTTGGGACTCCCTGATATTCATATTTAAAAGCATTGCTGGTTTTAATTCCATTTTCTAAAAGTTACCTTCAAGTAAATAGAATCACATAATACTCCAGAATTCATCCATCCTGCTTTGGTTTCATTAACAATTTCCTCAGTATCGCCTTTAAGATGAAAAATTGATAATCAATATCGGAATGGCTACTAGGTGTTATTTACCATCAGTTTAATTGTTGTATTCTTCCTTCTTGTACTCTTGTTGCACTTCCATCTACTCCATCTTCATTTTAGTGTTTGCCACATTTCTACCTGTTAATGACTTTTCTAGTATCTTCTGTTAAGCTAGTCTCTCTTGCAAACAACATAGAGCATGGAACTTCATGTTGAACGGCCCAATGAGTTCATAATTAAAGCAAATAAGAGGCATCCTTGACGATTGACTTTTTATGAAAAACTTAGTTATAGATAGGGAATTCAATTCTCCTTCAACTCTCCTCTCAGAAATCACACACTCATTATACATGTGCCTAGTCGAATAAACATAATTACAGACCTCGATTGAGAATCATGATCATTGTAAAGGTAGTAAGTTTCCAACCATACAAAATTTTGAAAAAAAAGATTTGAGTATAGATACAAAAATACCATGTATGCAAAATTGTTGGAGTGCTTCAAGCATGGTTTAAAGTATCGGCCGATACCGATCCGATACGGCCTATTCCGATACGGTTTGGCATGTCCCGATCCGATAATGACCGATACTCGATACTGACCGATACCGACATTATGGGTCTCTTTTCTGGTCAATAAACGAAAAAGACAAATCAGCAAGGGTTAAAGCATAATAAGGTTGCAAAAGCATGTAAAAGAAGAAAATCAATATATTGTATGTAAACCAATCGGTAAGGGTGACTACTATTTCATTTAATTTCAAAACTACTAAGAAATAACACTAAAAATACTTAAAATTATGCCTAAATGTATAAAATATATATTTTTAAATGTAAATAATTTATTAATAAATATTTGTTTTTCGATACCAAAAATTCCGATACTCCGATCCGAAACCGCCGATACTACCGATATCGCTGATACCAGTACTCATAGGAATAGTCCGATACCGATTCCGATACTGTGAACCTTGGCTTCAAAGTTCCAAATGTCAGATATTGTGATCATAGCGTGTTGGGACTCCGCAAATCAGATAACAAATATAGGAAGGTATATCACTGATATGTGAAAACATCAGACATTCATTTTGAGCACTGTAAATATGTCACATATATTAATATTGGATAAACAACAATCAAGCACTGTAAATATATCTAAATAAAAACATAATCCTTATTCATTATTCTGTATGTTCTAAATGGGTTAAAATGTTGCTTATCTAGGAAATAATTTATCAAACTCTACTTTATTGGACTATCTAACTCAACAAGTCAATATAGTAAGGATTCATTAAATCAATTCATATCTCTATACTAGGAAAACTAGTAGTTAATAGAAAAGAACTTATCTCTGCACTAAGATAATAATTTAAGAACTATTCTTCTCTATTCTTCGTCACTCTTATTCAAATCATACTTCCCGAGATCCTCAAAAAGAAAATTCAATCGAACAAATAACTCAAAAGAATTATGATTCTAAGGTAATAAGAAGATACACATAATAATATTAGAAGCAATATTTTACATCGACATTAAGTCATCAATAATAACATCATATGTCCCAAGCTTGTTAAAGCAGTTTCAGACGGCGAGGTGAATCCGCCAAGGTGGTGAGGACCTAAAGGCCTAGATAGGGATTTCATGACTAAAAATAGGGGCGTGTAGTAGGTAAGTCGAGAGAAGCATGCGGTTTATGACTGCAATTTTGTGTTGCAGTTTCCTCCTAATTGGTATGATCAAGATATATAATTAGAAACTATATGCATTGCATGCAAATCTTGTATTGCACGATGTATATACATGTTTGATATTTAACTGGATGAAGTTTTCAATTAAGAAACAAGTACTATAATATCACTAATATGACATGGAGGAGAAAACAAAAAGTGAGAACAAGATATAAAGGGACAGGGTTGACATGTCGACGACCGGTCATAAAACATGTATAAGAAAAATATATAAGATTTTTTTTGAAAAACTGCACACACTTGTGATTGCCGGTACTAGGCCCTTCGTTGTCGTTGGGGATGTTGGTTGCCGATCGTTGGTCGCAAAGTTTACAAGAGAGAGAGAGGAGACACAAGGAAAGCACAAGTGGAATCAAGAGAGTCCAATTAGGATATCAGGTTTTCCAGGGTTTAGATTTTGTTTATTACGGGTAAAGTTTTCTTAAATTCTACCCGTTAACTCTATTAAACGGTTTAAACCCATTAACCCTATGATCGAATATGTCACTGATATTTAGCATCTCGTTTAGAGGTTGATGTATCGTTTGACCCAAAACCACCCGATAATTTCCAAAAACACAATAATGGATAAATTTCTCCAATCCATTTTGGTGTGTGTGGGGGGGGGGGGGCAGATTGAACATGCCGATTGATATTTTGAACAATGGCGTTCTCAAGAAAAAGAAATATTTACTTAATAAAGGATGTGAATGGAGGGTTTGAATGGGAACACGAGTAACAGTTGAATAATTGGTTCTGTGGAGAATGTGATAGGAGTAGATTTTGCTTGGAGAACACAGAAAATACATGGTTTTTCCAAATGATATTGATACTTGGAAGTTGGAACCAAGATTGGCATACATATTTGAGTTTGGTGTTGCAATACAAGCTGAAAGATCCCCTCAAACCCAAGCCCTAGTATAATTAGTGAAATCTTATAAAACAAATACAGGTAACTATGAACCATTCCTTGACTGGCATATGGTGAAATGATGCTTCTGAGACTGATATGTCTATATCTTAAGGTACAGTACATTAAAGTAGATCCATTGAACTAGCATCTTGGAGAACTTAGGGTGTTTTGCGCACAAGAGAATGGTTGATGTTCTACAAGGCCTAGTTTTTAAAGCTTTGCATGCTAAAATCGAGGAAAGGTTGTAGTGATGTAGATTTTAATGATTCTGGTGAGTTGTAATGTAGTGCCCCCTTCACATGCGGATACTTAGTGATTTTATGGGGTTTCATGATGGTTGGTTGGCATCCCTGGGAACTTGCCTCTATCTTCTGTCTAGAAGTGGAGATGAAACCTTTTTTGTTGGCAAGTTGGTAAGCATGAGCTTCTGGTCAATAATTGCCCGTCATATTATTTTACTGCTGTTTAATGTGTGAGGTAACATTTTATGGACATGACATCTCTTCCTGTCATTACTAAAAAATGTAGCGTGGAGTTTAGAGAGTTATACATATGAAAGTTTAGCTGGCATTACATGATGATCTGGATTCAGCAGGCTGAATTTGATTTTTGCGCTACATTTTTGTGCTTGTTCTAGGGAAGAACATTATTCAGTGAAACTAAAATCCAAATTTTTATTTGTCACAATTTGTTTTGAGTGGTATGTTCAATCAATACTGACTTCTAACTTTAGCTCTTGAAGGGTTGAATCTACAAGTGCTATTAATCTTAATTTGGTCTCAGATACTGATGGTACATTGACTATTGTGTTATGCATTTTATATTGTCGATGGAGATGATCAGTTCCAAATATTTAGTGAATTAGCACGTTTTAGCTCAGTATGCTCATCCTAGTTGGTGCTTCTTTAATGTATTTTGATCAGCAATGGTATGACTGTCATATGCTGCTATCTGATAGTTGACAAGTGTCGTTTTTTTTAATGTGGGGAAACTGTCTAAAAGGAATATATCTTAAACCACTCAGGAGAGCGTATTCTGTAGTCTGGCATAAATCCTTGACCTTCGGAGCAAATCCCTTTTTCAGTCTCATCTTGCTTGGCTTAGTACTGGTGACTGTCACAAAAGCACATAGAAGTGCAAAGCTCAATTTCATAGATAGGAGATGTGTTCTTTCCCACTAGAAATTAGCTTTCCCTGTCAACCTCCAGAGCAAGTGATTTTGTCTTGATTAAAATTCTAGAATGGATGCATGCTCTCTTTACTGCCGTGTTAATGTCAATACATATGTTTTCCCACTAGAAATTAGCTTTTCCTGTCGACCTCCAGAACAAGAGTTGTTGCCTTTATTAAAAACTCTAGAATGGATGCATGCTCTTCACTGTTGTGTTAATGTCAATACATAGGTTTTCCCACTAGAAATTAGCTTTCCTGTCAACCTCCAGACCAAGTGATTTTGTCTTGATTAAAAGCTCTAGAATGGATGCATGCTCTCTTCATTGTTGTGTTGATGTCAATAGGACTGGGCATTATTCGGTTTTGGAGCGATAACTGAGCCGAAATGAATTATAAGGGATTTGGTTAGGTTTGGAGACTGTTCGGTTCGGGAGTTGTACGTATTTGGTTCTCGGTTTTGGGTTTCCGGTTCGGTCCAACACTGGACCGAGAAATCGAATAAGAATGACTAAATTACCTAAATACCCTCACATCTAACCCTAGTGTGTGTGTGTGTGTGTGTGTGTGTATAACCTAACCCAAAATCGAATAAGAATACCTGCCGTCTCTGAGAGGAGGAATCCTAACCCTAATGGCTAATTCTATTTATTGATATATTCATTACTCTACGACTCATATTTACATTATTTATCAAATTTACAACTCCTACACGTTTTTGATATATTTTAACCACAAGCCCAACTTTAGGCCCGGCCCATTAAACTGTAAAAAAGCCCAACTGAACAAACCGAACCGGTTATATCGGTTTGGTTCGGTTATGGCTCATTTGGTTCGGGTTTGGTTTGTATTTTTTGGAATTCGGTTAATTTGGTTTTGGATACTTCGATTCGGTTGAAACTGAATGCTCGGTCCTAAATGTCAATACATATGTTTTTCAACTCTACTTGATGACAATTTTTGCAGTAAACTGCTAAAAGTTGGTTGGTTTGGTCTTCATTACATGCTCTCTCATTGTTAAAAGCTTTTTTTTTCACTTGCTCTTTGTACTTCACATTCTTTTCAACGCGCATCTTCTTGGCAGTTTCACTTGCAATATCAGCATGTTGTTTAAGGTCCATGATCAATTAATTGTAATGCAGTCAGAATCAAGTGTGGATGGATTGCTATCCTCTCTGGGTTTAGAGAAATATTCAATACAATTTCAGGTGGAAGAGGTACTTTATGTTTTTGACCTTTTTTTCTTCTAATGATCAACTGTTCTCTGGTCCCTAATGATTTATTTATTTATTTGATTTTTCCATTTTGACTTTGTGCTTGAAGATCGACATGCAAGCACTTATGCATATGACTGATGAGGATCTCAAGGCTCTAGGAGTTCCAATGGTAAGCTACCATTTTATATAGTGTGATTTCTACAGTATATTTTCAGCAAGTATCTCCATACACATCATAGGAAACATTGCTGTAAGTACTGTTGGATCCTTCCTTTTTTTTTCATTATGGCTGATTATTCTTCTGGGTTACTATGATATTTTATTTAGGTATTAGATGCATTCTCATGCTTCTTCATGAACCAATTTTGAACCCCATAGTCCTTGTAAGGTCTTCTTCAATATTTTTCTTTTTGGGGAGGGTTGCTCGGTACTATATATTTGGCATCTCGATGTGCATGCATTATTTGTCCATCAGGATTTGTCATAGGCTTAGAGGGCTGTGTGTTCTCAACTTGGAGGTGTGCTCCATTTACCAGTCATAGAAGGAAATGGTTAGGTTGGCGATTATCGACCGTATAAAGTGCCAATGTTGTTTTGTGTCATGATATTGGGTGGTAGGAGTAGAACTAGGCCGTATATTTTTGTGGTCCATGCTTTCCTAATTGTATTTCTTCACTTGATGGTTGCAGGGGCCAAGGAAAAAGATACTTCTGGCCTTGGAATCCAGAGCATGATATGGGGTGGACTGCTTGAAGATGAACTTGTGCACTGTTCCCATCGACTCTAGACCTGTTTGTCGCGATGTTTATCAATTTATTGGTCCTACAGTAGATTGACTTCTGACTTAGCAGATTGGGTTTGTTAGGAAAAACCCAAAGTGTAGGAACTAGAAGAAGATAGCCAGCGGTGTGAGAAGAGAGCATAGAATCTGTATGACAGGATATAATTGATGCAATAAGTTCTTAATATTTGTGTTACTCTACCATTTGATTGGCACTATTTAATTTGAATCCAAATTTGAGGCGTATCATGTCAGCCAAAGATTCATGCCCCCCTTGTGTGGAAATGGCACTTGTGAAAAGTTTCAACAGCTTTGTAAGATACTCTGGTCTCCAAATGCATCTTATGCTAAACAAGTGATATCCACATTATTTAAAGGCTAATTCTAAGGGCACACCACTTTTTGCTAGGGTTTAGTCCAGTTTTTTTTCAAAAAAAAAATACAAGTTTGCCATTCATTTTCTTTGTTTGGGGCTAGCCCACATAAGAGTATAAATACCAACTTTTCTACTCTTCTTCTCTCCCTCTATTCTTTTCTTCTCTAACATTTCTAGGTCATATGATTAAACCCTAGCCCAATTTTTTTTTTCCCACCTACATTTTGTGAAGAATGTGGGTGGAAATTCTAGTAATAGTTTCATCGACTTCTACCGTCATATGTCATCGAATTAATATATGTTTAGAGTTTCAAACATTAATTTCACATATAAATATTGAATTATATGTGTTTAATGTAGGAAAAATGAACATGGAAGAATCCGGCTCATCAAATGTACTAGACTCTCGTCCCGCTATGTCCGAAGAACACATCGATGCTTCAGAAGCACTCTTGGTAGTTAAATTTAAACTTTTTGTCGGGTGAAAATCGGGTCTGTAATACACAAGACTGCGGGACTGCGCACAGTCCAACAATGAAGTAGGACTGTCAAAGTGTTGACAGTCCATTTGTAAAAGAGGACTGTCAACTCTGTGGCAGTCCTGAAGAAACAATGGAATGCCAAGTAGGCTGCAGTCCTGTGTATTTCATGGACTGTCACATTGGCTGCAGTCCTATTTATTTGCAGTAGTTTTCACATTTGTGCAGTTGTTTAGTTTTATTAACTTTAAGTTCTATTGTAGGGCTTATCATCTTCTGAGATTGTGGTACATCCTCCAATTGCCGTTGATATAGACAATTTTTTCTCGACCGAAATTTGGTTTGAATCAAGCGAAGAAGCGCTACATTGGTGTCGAGAAGTTGGACGAAAAAACAATATAGTTGTGATATCCAGATCGGTTCAAAATCGCCCGGGACGACAAACTGTGGTGGTTGGATGTGAAAGAGGTGGTGTGTTCAGAAGCCATAAGAAAAATACAGTTCTCAAAGTAAAGTTTCAAGAAGAAATGTTGGAACGAGAAAATGTGATTGTCCATTCAAGATCCATATTAGAAACGTAGAAGAAGCTAAGTGGACAGTCGAAGTCAAGAATGGAATCCACAACTATGTTATTGCCGAAATACTTTTGGGTCATCCGTATGTCGGACGGTTGAACAATATGGAGAAGATGATAGTCAAAGACTTGTCCACTTCTGGAGTTGCACCGAGACAAATATATTCCGTCATACGACATGAAGATGAGAAGAACAAGTCAACAATGAAGTCAATTTACAACGCTCTATCTTCTTCGAATGCCATACGGACGAAATCAAGAATGACGATGCAAGAAGTGCTGAAGTTGCTTGCCGATAATCATTATGTTGAGTACCATAGAAGATATCCCCAGAGTAATGAAGTCATTTCATTCTTTTGGGCTCATCCCGATTGCACACTTTTGGCTAGGTCCTTCGCCGACGTGTTAGTTCTTGATTGCACGTACAAGACCAATAAGTTCAAGGTGCCTCTCTTTCATGTTGTTGGCTTCACCTCTACGTGAAAAACATTTCTAGTTGTTTTTTGCTTCATGAAGATTGAGAAACTTGAAGACTATACATGGACGTTGGAGAAACTTAAAACACTTTACACCGGTCTACACCGGTCATAGAGAGCCGTCTGTTCTTATTACCGACAGAGAATATGCCCTAACTAATGCTATACGCATTGTTCTTCCTCAAGCGGATACATTGCTATGCACTTGGCATGTCAATCGTAATATCCAATCCCAATGTAAGTTGAAGTTCCGGAAGGTGGATGGTAAACTTGACATGGAAATTTTTGAAGAATTCTACAATGATTGGAATTGTGTGTGGCGAGCCTGTACGAAAGACAGTTACACCGCCGCATGATACTTGTTCAAGAAAAAGTGGGAGGCGAGGGAGCCGGCATGCATTTCTTACATCAAAGATACATGGCTTGAACCGCACAAAGAACATTTCGTCTTAGCATGGACGAATGGGGTGGAGCATTATGGCACGCCAACTACCAACCGTGTCGAAGGAGCAAACTCAATATTAAAACAGCATCTAAGGTTATCTCTCGGCAACTTTATCTCGGTTTGGCAAGCTATACATTTAATGGTAGACGGACGATGAACAAAATTAAGACATCATTTGAGATGAGCTTAAATATTGTCAAGCATGAGCATAGAAAGGAAGCCCTCTTGGATGCTTTAATGCGTATTATATCTCACAAGGCGTTGGCATTACTATTTGATGAGATTGATAGGTCAAAGTTTGTCGGGTTTGATCTCGAGGTTTGCAGGTGTGTATATCGACATACACTGGGCCTCCCTTGTGCACATGAGATTAATGAATATCGTCTCCAATCCATTCATATTCCAGTAGGTGCTGTCGATGAACGTTGTAGGCAGTTGTCTATAATGCCCGTGGTGAAGAGTGACAATGATTTCTTCTCTTTGCCACAAGTGAAACTTCTCCACGCAAGGTGGTGTGCCTCAATAGGAGCAGAACGGGAGTGCATTGGGCTTAAAATCCAAGAAATTACAAGTCCGGTGACTACTAGAATGCATGAGCCGTCCGTTGTTTTCAATCCTAAGGGCAGGCCTCAAACAAGAATGAGTAGTTCACAGAAGAGAAGGTTGGAGTCAACTAAGAAAGATCCATCGTCCTTTGATCATGTTGAACGAAGCTTAGAGCAAGCTCCGCCTGCACGGAAGAGCAAGCTTGTCATTCGCCGAAAAAAGCAGAAAACATACATGCCAAGCGAAGATACCGTGGATAGACATACACTGGGTTTGTATATTGATAGTTTTCAACCTGAGATTTGCAGTTACATTTGGTCTATTGTTGATGTCCCGGGGGATGACCATTGCGGATTTCATGTGCTTGCAAGACATCTTCGTTATTCTGACAAAGACGGATGGAGACAGGTGAGGCAGGAGCTGTATGAGAAGTTAGAGACTCGTCTTCCATTCTACTCCCGCATGCTAAGCGAAGATACAGTTGGAAGCTTGTTGACAAATATTCCTTGCACTAAGAGTGTTACCGGAGAAGACCACTACATGTCCGTCCCGTCTGCCGGTTATTTATTTGCAAATAGGTTACCTGTTGTACTTATTTTGCCGGGTATTAACAATACATTCTTTCTGATGTGTGCTTCTCCGGCGGAGCAAAGACAATCTAACCTATGTACTATAGGTCATATCGGAAACCACTTCGTCATACTAAGGTTGATCGGTCATTCTCCGATTCCTCCACCTTCAACAATTTGGTACAAATATGCACCGGACGAAGCAATCGCCTGGACCACACCTTTTATTGATCAAATCAATTATTGTAAGAACTTGTTGAAGATTGAGGAGCCAAGAGACTTACTTGTTGGCCACTACGATGTAGAAATCGACTGATACGTAAACGACTGAATATGGAGTAATTTACACTTTGGCATTTTGTATATTAAGGAACCACTTTTGTATACAATAATTATATCATTTTGAAATATGAAGTCCAATATATGTTTTGTGTTTTACACTTTTAGCTGTGTGCTATATGTGTTTACCCGGGTGCAAAATGTATCAAAGTATCAGTGTGCAATTTGTGTTTACCTGTGTGTTATATGTGTTTACCTGTGTCCAAGAGTAACAAAGTATCAGAGTTCATTAAGTAGGACTGCCAACTTGTGGGCAGTCCTGCATGAAGCAAGGACTGCCCACAAGCTGGCAGTCCTAGTCCAAACTCTCTGTATAGAGAGTTTGGTTAGGCATGACTGTCCACAAGCTGGCAGTCCTAGTTGAAAATCTCTGTACAGAGAGTTTTAACTAGGACCGCCAACTTGTTTTAATACCAAATATTACCAAACAACAAACCATATCCAAAATTATATGCAATCATACCAAACCATATCCAAAATTACATCACATGTCCACATATCCAAATATACACATATCCAAATATCCAAACGTATCCAAATATTCAAAACAAATCCAAATATTTAAAACACATCACGTCCAAATATCCAGAAAGAACTAGTTATCATGTTGGGCCTTCGTACGCTGCTCCAGATTTTGCAAGAAGGGAAAATCTACAGTATCGTTAATGTGCTCCATCTCGTTGGAGATTGCGACATAGTCCTCGTCCTGGCATTGACGGAGGCATTTGGCCAATTCCTTCACCTTTGTAGCCTATAAATGATACGACATAAATTAAGTCTACAAACTTGGTAATCTTTAAAGACTACAAATTTGAAACTCACTATATTCACCAATACAGCATATAAGACATTTTTTTTTTGGGGGGAAGAGGTCACAGAGCTCCCACAACAACGGGCCTTGGCTTGCTAGGGTTTGACAACTTAGGATGTCCGACACCAGCATAGTACGCCTGTAGTCGTCGCTGCAGTCGGCTATCTCAACCACCGGTTGTCTATCAGCTTTCCCAAGCACACGCCGTTGCCACTCGGAGTTGAAGTCCGTAACCCAGTCGAATTCGGCCGGTTTATAATTGTCACCCCATTTTCTGTATTTCGTATTTATGCTCGTATTTGATTTTGGCACGTATTTTAATTTTCTCGACTTGCGGATTTTGGTTTCTCGTAAATGGGTTTTGGACCATGGCTTGGTTTTATTTTGTGGAAGTTGGTTTGGTTTGGTTCATCATGAGTGGAACACTTTAACCTACACTCTACCCTCAACACAACACAACTCCCCCACTTTATAACACCACCTACTTTTCTCTCTCCTCTTTATTCTCTCATTTCTTACAAACTTCTTCTTCTTCCTTCTTCCACACAACTCCCCAACCAATAGGCAAGTGCACCTTGCCAACAAATAAGCACCCAATTTTATTTGTCCATTTGATAGATTAGGACATGTAGATAGAACTTGGAATTTTGTGATTTGGAGCTTTCATTCTTCTAGATCTAGGTTTTAACCATTTTCGGAAATCCTTGGTTTTGATCTATTAAACTTTGATTTTTGCTTGTTTTGATGCTTCCATGTGGAAGAGAATTCAATTTTACTCAAGTTAGAACTTTGAAAATCTAGATTTGGTTTTGATTTGACAAAAATATGAAGAATTGAAGTTCTTGGTATTTTTGGACTTGCTCTCGGCCAGGAAGAACAGCCCCCTGCCTTGCGCTTTTTAGCGCATGGCCGATTGCGCACCCCTGGCCTGTGCTCTTTAGCACATGGCCGTTTGCGCAGTCACTTGGCCAGCGCTTTGCGCTGCGCTGGACTGCGCTGGCGCAAGCTAGCCATGCGCAATCCAGCCATGCACAAAGTAACCCCTGCGCAATTCACTTCTGCGCAACCCACCCTTGCGCAAACCACCCTTGCGCAAGGTAACCCCTGCGCAGTCTACCCTTGCGCAAGGTAACCCTTGCGCAAGACAACTCTTGCGCAGCTCTTCCATGCACAGTACACACCCTGCGCAGACCTACCCCTGACCCCCTTGCACAGCCTACTTGTCTATGATGAATTTGTTATTTCTTGATCTTGGCTCTTCTATAGTCCTATTTTATATTAGTATTTTATTAGGTATTTTACGCCCATTTTTTATCCTTACGCCTTTTGGCATGAACTTGATTTTGCTTAATATGTTTGGAATAACTATTGTACACAGCATGGTATGACAAGGAACTAATATAACATGACAGTGACCCATAGTGGTGCACTCCTGACACGACCAACCTGACTTGATAGTGGCCCGTCGTGGCGCACCCCTGACAAGTACCCTGACATGATTTACCTTGATAACTTGATAGTGGCCCGTGGCGGCGCACTCTTGACTTGACTTGACTTGATAACTTGACTTGCCTTGCCTTGACACCGTGGGTGTTCCTGCTTGCTTGTTTGCACAATCCACTTGTCTTGTCTTGCATCATGTCTAGGACGTGACTTCCTGGGTACCACGGCCAGGGACTCGCGCTAAATTGGATTAGGCTAATTATTAGATCAAACTAGAACATGGAGAATTCCCAGTCACAGGCAATCTCGTTATCTGGGCGCTTTAATGGACTTGTAGCTTGCCGACGAGTAGGGCACATTTCCAGCACACTGTCATGTATTGCACCCTCTAAGTCACCTAAGGGTACATTTGTCTCCCGGGCAATGTACCTACCTATAACTCTCAACCCGCGGAAGGATAACTGGATAGTCTGCAGGGCTTGGGACTGGGAGTTTCTCACTTGCATCTTGTTAGTAATTAGGCTTGTGATAACCCTAGTTAGTTAAAGTAGTAAGCCGTAGTACTTGCTTGGCCGATTGTGAATGGATGGTGTCCAGCCTTGTCTAAGTCTTGTCTAGCCCTGTACCTGGAACTCATGATCATGTTTGTTTTACTTATCTTAACGATAAATGAGTAGAGACAGTGAGCTATTCAGGCGAAGGGTTACAATTCCGGTCCTTGTTTGGTTTAAGGATTGTAACCTGGCTCCCGGAATGGTTCCACGTCCCTAGTCGTTTTTCGCCCTGTGTACTTTTATTACTTGTACTTTCCTTTATTCTTTATGTTCTGATATGCTGGCTTTTGTTCTTATTTGTGGCCTCCTTTGTGGCACTTGCTCTTTCTGGGGTTTGACCCAGCTGGTTTTGTGTGGCCAGATTTCGGAGCAGCTCCCGAGGACCTACCAAGCTTCCCGCCCAATGGTGACAACTAGACGGAACCCGGGCTACGAGTGGGTTTTCCCTTTTTGTTTCACCCACTTATATGTAAATTTATTCTTTTGAGGCGTTTAGCCGACGAGCACCTGTTAGCTCGATGCACATTTACTTACTGTCTGCCTACGGGCTGTAAACATGATTAACAAATCCTAGGGTTGATCATGTATGACTGAACTCTTGCTAGTCCTATCATTTTGTACGACTAGCTTCATGATCATCAAATATGTAATATTTGGGACGCCTTATATATATATTTGATGCTCTAACATCTTGTAACTCTGTTAATTGCTTGAGATTGAGACAATAGGCTTGACCTTAAGAGACTGCTGGCTTGTAGTAAACTCTCATATCTAGACAGCCGTGACCGTATAGTTGAGATGTATTCTATTTCAATATACGTAGCTGGCTATGTCTTCCCCCGCTCTCCAGTATTCTGGTTCTGGGGCGTGACATGGTTTAAGTGGTGGCCCATGCAGGTCTTGGCATTCAAGAAATGTGAGGGTTTACCGAATAGATGTCTCAATCAATATTCGTCCTTGATCTCTGCTCGTATCTTCAAATCCCTGAGAATCTCGACCTGATCACATTGCTTGTATCATTGATCTGTCATGGTCCTTTCCTTATTGTCCCTATGTCGTCTTCTTCAGCGGCATTACTCCCGGACCTGCCAACCAGCCAGAGGAAGCTCGACAAGCACCCCAGCGGCAGGAAGATCAAGCTCAGCACTCTGGGGTAGCCTCCCGAGTTATGCTTCCCGGAGGCTCGGAACCTCCAGTTCAGGCAGCTCCGCCCGCTCAACCAGCTAGACAGGATGAGGGACCTTTGGTAGGGCTTATCAGAGAACTGCTTGCATCCCAAGATCGTCGAGGCGACGCCTTGCACCAGGAAGTTCATGATGCACTAAACCGAGGAGTTCTCCAAGGGAATCAGGCGGCCAACAGTTTCAAGCGCTTGAACCCTCCCTTCTTTGACGGCAGTGAAGATGCGATTGCCGCGGACGCTTGGCTTCAGGATACCGAGGTGGTTCTAGAAGCAGCTAGGACACCTGAGAATGAGAAGGTGGCGGTGGTACGCCTACAGTTGTTAGACTTGGCTCGCGATTGGTGGGCAGCTCAGGCCATGGGTTTAGCGGCACCAGTCACTTGGGCGACGTTCAGAGAGAGGTTCCAGACGAAGTACTTCGATGCGGTGGCACGGTACGACCTGCAGACCAGATTCACCAACTTGAAGCAAGGAGGCAGGACGGTCGATGGCTATGCGACCGAGTTTTCCAGGCTGAGTAGGTTCGCCCCCACCTTGGTGGCAACCGAATTCGATAGGGCCCAGCGGTTCCAGCAGGGGCTGCATTTAGAGATATTATTGGCTGTCGAGCAGTTCGAGCACCAGACGTTCGATGCAGTATTGAAGGCAGCAAGGAGGCATGAGTATACCTCCCGGAGAATTGTGGACAGGACCGGAGGCAGGAAGCGGTCCCACAACCAGATGCACCAATCTTCAGCTCCAGCCCCGGTAGCTAGGGGTATAACCATTGGAACTCCGAGGCGGGCGGCCTCAGTGACGTCGGTTCAGCATTCAACCCCGACGTATCCGCAGCAGCAGAAGCAGAAGCAGTCTTCCGCGGTGGGATGTTCTCATTGCGGGAAGCCGGGCCATGTAGTGGCAGAGTGTCGTAGGGCACAGGGATTGTGTCTGGCTTGTGGAGGAGCAGACCACCAGATAGGGACCTGCCCGAATAGGGGAGGTCCATCATCATCCAACCTTTCTAGTTCTTCGGTGAGAGGACCAGCCCCAGCTCCAGTTCAGCAGCAGCAGCAGTACCCGAGGCCATTGTTGCCTCAGGCCCAGGCCTTTCAGCAGCAGAACCCGCAGCAGTTCACCCAGGCTCCAGCACAGAACCGACAGAGGGGTTTCCAGCAGAGGGGACCCGCAGCTAGAGGTCAGGCTATGATGATGACCATGGAAGAAGAAGTTGCACCAGGTGAGGTAGTGGCAGGTACTATTCTCGTCAACACTTTTTCGGCATCTGTATTATTTGATTCTGGTGCATCGCATTCATTCATGTCTGCACGATTCGCGACACGGATAGGGTTGGAGCCCGAGTCATTATCAGTGAGGCTCAATATACTTACTGGTAATGGTCTTGTGGGAGTAGATCGAGTGTTTTCCTCGTATCGGATCGTAGTTAGCGGTAGAGAGTTTCCCGCTAGACTCATAGAGTTCCCTATGGCGGACTATGATGTAGTCCTAGGCATGGATTGGTTGAGGAACCATTATGCTAGGATAGACTGCCATGTTGGCAGAGTTGTCTTTAGTATTCCCGGAGAGCCAGAGTTTTCATTTTCCAGAGGCACAGTAGAGCCTTCTCCCCCAGTATTACAGATGGCAGTAGCAGCAGCGCAGTTGCCCCGGATAGTTGAAGAGTTTCCAGATGTCTTCCCAGAGGAACTTCCAGGGATGCCACCAGAGCGGGAGATCGAGTTCACCATCGACTTGATTCCCGAGACAGCACCAGTATCAGAGCGAGTCTACAGAATGGCGCCTTCAAAGTTGGAGATTTTGTACAAGATGATTGAAGAACTCAGGACCAAGGGATTCATTCGTGCAAGTGGATCGCCTTGGGGAGCCCCGATGCTTCTTGTGAAAAAGAAGGATGGTACGTCTAGGCTATGTGTTGATTATCGTACCTTGAACTCAGTGACAATCAAGAACAGATACCCTCTTCCGAGGATAGATGACTTGTTTGATCAACTCAAAGGGGCTTCATTTTTCTCGAAGATAGACTTGCAATCAGGATACCACCAGATCAGAGTCAGAGAGCAGGACATCCCGAAGACGGCGTTCAGATCTAGGTACGGGCATTGGGAGTTTCTAGTTATGCCCTTTGGAGCGACCAATACGCCGGCAGTGTTCATGGACCTCATGAACCGTATTTTTATGCCTTACTTGGATCAGTTTGTGATAGTGTTCCTTGATGACATCCTGGTCTACAGAAAGAGTGAAGCAGAGCACGAGCAGCATCTCAGAGTTGTCCTCCAGATTCTCAGAGAGCACCAGTTGTACGCCAAGTTCAGTAAATGCGAGTTCTGGCTCGATCACATTTCTTACTTAGGTCACATCATTACCAGAGGAGGAGTGGAAGTGGATCCCCAGAAGATTGTGGCTATCGAGGCGTGGCCAGTACCCAGCTCAGTGGCAGAAGTTCGCAGCTTTCTTGGATTGGCCGGCTACTACCGGCGGTTCGTCTCTGATTTTGCAAGGATTTCAGCGCCGATGACCCAGTTGACCCGCAAGGATGTGCCGTTCGTTTGGACAGCAGAATGTCAGGAATCATTTGAGAAGTTGAAGCGAGGTTTGATAACGGCTCCCATTCTCACCCTTCCAGATGGGACCGGAGGATTCACAGTTTACTGCGATGCTTCAGGCAGAGGATTGGGATGTGTTTTGATGCAGCATGGGAAGGTAATTGCTTATGCGTCACGTCAACTCCGTGATCATGAGAAGAATTACCCGACCCACGACTTGGAGCTAGCAGCAGTAGTGTTTGCACTTAAGTTGTGGAGGCACTACTTGTACGGAGACAGAGTGGAGATATTCACTGATCATAAGAGCCTGAAGTATGTTTTCACCCAGAAGGATCTTAATATGCGGCAGAGAAGATGGCTCGAGCTACTTGTGGACTATGATGTGGACTTGCAGTATCATCCAGGGAAGGCCAACGTCGTAGCAGATGCGTTGAGCCGGAGAGCCGGAGTTTATTTCCTGACGGCGCAACCAGAGCTATTGGCAGATCTTCAGAAGATGGGAATTGAAGTGGTTCTTCCAACCAGTGTGGCCTTGATGGCCAGCCTACAGATTCAGTCCACCATAGTTGAGAGGATCCGGACAGCACAGTTAACAGATTCCAAGATTCAGCGGCTCAGAGCAGAGTGCGAGGCAGGGAGAAGGCCAGAGTTATGTATTCATGAGGATGGTACACTTCGACACGGCATGCGTCTTTGTGTACCCAGTGGAGATATCAGACAGAAAGTCATGGCAGAGGCTCACAGTTCGCAGTATTCCATCCACCCAGGCAGCACGAAGATGTACAGAGATATTCGTCAATACTTTTGGTGGGATGGTATGAAGAGAGAGATAGCCCGGTATGTCTCTCGATGTTTGGTTTGCCAACAAGTCAAGGCTGAACATCAGAGGCCAGCTGGACTTCTTCAACCTTTACCGATCCCAGAATGGAAGTGGGAACACATTACCATGGATTTCGTGACTGGGTTACCCAGATCTCCGGCAGGCAGAGATGCTATTTGGGTCATTGTGGACAGGCTTACCAAGGTGGCACACTTTCTTCCGTTTAGAGTTGGACAGTCGACGGCACAGCTAGCAGAGATGTATCTCAGGCAGATTGTCAGACTTCACGGAGTGCCAGTCAGCATAGTATCGGACAGGGATACGAGATTCATATCGCACTTCTGGCGCAGTCTTCATCAAAGTTTGGGGACTCGTCTCAAGTTCAGCTCAGCGTATCATCCACAGACAGATGGACAGTCAGAGCGTGCTATACAAACTCTCGAAGATTATGTTGCGGTCGTGTACCCTTGACTTTGGTGGTTTGTGGGAGGATCACCTGCACCTGGTGGAATTCTCGTACAACAATAGTTTCCAGGCCAGTATCCAGATGGCACCCTTCGAGGCTCTGTATGGCAGGAAGTACAGATCCCCGTTGGCATAGGACGATGTCGGAGAGAGGCAGATGCTCGGTCCAGAACTGATTTCTCAGACGGTTGAAGTGGTCAGGAAAGTCAGAGATCACCTCCGAGTTGCTCAGGACCGCCAGCGCCATTGGGCCGATGCTCATCGGCGTCCCTTAGAATTTGCCGTCGGCGACCATGTATTCCTTAGGATCTCGCCTACCCGCGGTGTCATTCGTTTTGGCGTACGGGGAAAGCTTAGTCCTAGGTATATAGGGCCGTTCGATATTCTAGAGCGAGTAGGCGATGTGTCCTATCGTCCCGCTCTTCCGCCGTCGCTAAGTGAGGTACATGATGTATTCCACGTATCCCAATTAAGACGGTACATCCCGGACCCGAGCCATATCCTAGATCATTCGGAATTGGTTGTTGGTACCAACCTTTCGTATGAGGAGAGGCCCGTGTCTATATTGGACCGGAGAGAAAAGACGCTCAAGAACAAGACTATTAACTTAGTCCGTGTTGCTTGGGGTCATCACTCTCTAGGTGAGTCAACGTGGGAGCGTGAGGACGACATCCGATCGCGATATCCCTACCTGTTTGACTCGTAAGGTATAATGTCTTCCTTGTGCCTTACGCTTTCCCTTCCTTGCTTGTATTGTATGATTGTATGATTGAACTGCTTAGTGTAGCTTGTCTGTGCTTAGTATAGCTTGTCGTGGCAATCTCTAGCTCCTTGATTAAATTCCGAGGACGAAATTCTTTGAAGGTGGGTAGAGTTGTCACCCCCATTTTCTGTATTTCGTATTTATGCTCGTATTTGATTTTGGCACGTATTTTAATTTTCTCGACTTGCGGATTTTGGTTTCTCGTAAATGGGTTTTGGACCATGGCTTGGTTTTATTTTGTGGAAGTTGGTTTGGTTTGGTTCATCATGAGTGGAACACTTTAACCTACACTCTACCCTCAACACAACACAACTCCCCCACTTTATAACACCACCTACTTTTCTCTCTCCTCTTTATTCTCTCATTTCTTACAAACTTCTTCTTCTTCCTTCTTCCACACAACTCCCCAACCAATAGGCAAGTGCACCTTGCCAACAAATAAGCACCCAATTTTATTTGTCCATTTGATAGATTAGGACATGTAGATCAACATTAGAACTTAGAATTTTGTGATTTGGAGCTTTCATTCTTCTAGATCTAGGTTTTAACTATTTTTGGAAATCCTTGGTTTTGATCTATTAAACTTTGATTTTTGCTTGTTTTGATGCTTCCATGTGGAAGAGAATTCAATTTTACTCAAGTTAGAACTTTGAAAATCTAGATTTGGTTTTGATTTGACAAAAATATGAAGAATTGAAGTTCTTGGTGTTTTTGGACTTGCTCTCGGCCAGGAAGAACAGCCCCCTGCCTTGCGCTTTTTAGCGCATGGCCGATTGCGCACCCCTGGCCTGTGCTCTTTAGCGCATGGCCGTTTGCGCAGTCACTTGGCCAGCGCTTTGCGCTGCGCTGGACTGCGCTGGCGCAAGCTAGCCATGCGCAATCCAGCCATGCGCAAAGTAACCCCTGCGCAATTCACTTCTGCGCAACCCACCCTTGCGCAAACCACCCTTGCACACGGTAACCCCTGCGCAGTCTACCCTTGCGCAAGGTAACCCTTGCGCAAGACAACTCTTGCGCAGCTCTTCCATGCGCAGTACACACCCTGCGCAGACCTACCCCTGACCCCCTTGCACAGCCTACTTGTCTATGATGAATTTGTTATTTCTTGATCTTGGCTCTTCTATAGTCCTATTTTATATTAGTATTTTATTAGGTATTTTACGCCCATTTTTTATCCTTACGCCTTTTGGCATGAACTTGATTTTGCTTAATATGTTTGGAATAACTATTGCACACAGCATGGTATGACAAGGAACTAATATAACATGACAGTGACCCGTAGTGGTGCACTCCTGACACGACCAACCTGACTTGATAGTGGCCCGTCGTGGCGCACCCCTGACAAGTACCCTGACATGATTTACCTTGATAACTTGATAGTGGCCCGTGGCGGCGCACTCTTGACTTGACTTGACTTGATAACTTGACTTGACTTGCCTTGACACCGTGGGTGTTCCTGCTTGCTTGTTTGCACAATCCACTTGTCTTGTCTTGCATCATGTCTAGGACGTGACTTCCTGGGTACCACGGCAAGGGACTCGCGCTAAATTGGATTAGGCTAATTATTAGATCAAACTAGAACATGGAGAATTCCCAGTCACAGGTAATCTCGTTATCTGGGCGCTTTAATGGACTTGTAGCTTGCCGACGAGTAGGGCACATTTCCAGCACACTGTCATGTGTTGCACCCTCTAAGTCACCTAAGGGTACATTTGTCTCCCGGGCAATGTACCAACCTATAACTCTCAACCCGCGGAAGGATAACTGGATAGTCTGCAGGGCTTGGGACTGGGAGTTTCTCACTTGCATCTTGTTAGTAATTAGGCTTGTGATAACCCTAGTTAGTTAAAGTAGTAAGCCGTAGTACTTGCTTGGCCGATTGTGAATGGATGGTGTCCAGCCTTGTCTAAGTCTTGTCTAGCCCTGTACCTGGAACTCTTGATCATGTTTGTTTTACTTATCTTAACGATAAATGAGTAGAGACAGTGAGCTATTCAGGCGAAGGGTTACAATCCCGGTCCTTGTTTGGTTTAAGGATTGTAACCTGGCTCCCGGAATGGTTCCACGTCCCTAGTCATTTTTTGCCCTGTGTACTTTTATTACTTGTACTTTCCTTTATTCTTTATGTTCTGATATGCTGGCTTTTGTTCTTATTTGTGGCCTCCTTTGTGGCACTTGCTCTTTCTGGGGTTTGACCCAGCTGGTTTTGTGTGGCCAGATTTCGGAGCAGCTCCCGAGGACCTACCAAGCTTCCCGCCCAATGGTGACAACTAGACGGAACCCGGGCTACGAGTGGGTTTTCCCTTTTTGTTTCACCCACTTATATGTAAATTTATTCTTTTGAGGCGTTTAGCCGACGAGCACCTGTTAGCTCGATGCACATTTACTTACTGTCTGCCTACGGGCTGTAAACATGATTAACAAATCCTAGGGTTGATCATGTATGACTGAACTCTTGCTAGTCCTATCATTTTGTACGACTAGCTTCATGATCATCCAATATGTAATATTTGGGACGCCTTATATATATATATTTGATGCTCTAACATCTTGTAACTCTATTAATTGCTTGAGATTGAGACAATAGGCTTGACCTTAAGAGACTGCTGGCTTGTAGTAAACCCTCATATCTAGACAGCCGTGACCGTATAGTTGAGATGTATTCTATTTCAATATACGTAGCTGGCTATGTCTGCCCCCGCTCTCCAGTATTCTGGTTCTGGGGCGTGACAATAATTCAAAGGTTTCGTCCCGCATGGAGGCTCTAGTAACTTTAATGTGCACTTCGGCACAGTTTGTACGAGGCCAAACTAACGAAGGACTCGATCAGGCATGTAAGGCTCTGTGATAGCATGTGATCATACCATGAAATAAAGCTACTGGTTGAATATGGCGACTACTCTCTTGTAAATTCCGGTATGGATGCCAAACTATCTATAGGAAAAAATTATAAAAAAATATGTGCATGCAAAGCTTAATTTATCGTCATGACCAAAAAAATCTAACAAATAATATGCTAACTACGCTACGTACTTACCTCTTCTGGCACCAAATTATCAAGTACATTGCGAATGGTTGCCAGTGTTCGATAATTTTTAGTTTCAGACTGAGTTGGTCTCCATCGACACATTCTAGGAAGGTAGTCACCATAGTTTGGGTCTCCTCACCCCGCTTCAGCATCGAAAAGTGCTCGTATATCCATGTTGTACAATTTTTAAAAGTATAGTCAACAAATTAACAACGAAATTTCGTATATGAGATTAAAAAGTTAGAAATTTCCTTACATAGAGTAGAGTCTGGCATCCAGCGATTGTCTTAGTACCGACACGGGATGCTAAACCAAGCTCGCGGTAAAGATTTGCTAGTATACCGCTTCCCCAAGATATGCCTTCTACATCATCCATATCGGATAAATTTAGAATATACCTCACATGAATCAAGGTTTCGGACTTGTCCGGAATGCCGACGGATCCTAGTATGAAAAGGATGTACGCATGTAGGGTTGTAAAACTATTAGCCTTAACCCCAAGATTCTTTGACACAAAATCTATGATATTGTCGTACCAGTTAGGAGATTTCTCATTGAACATTTCTTTGGTCATGACCCGCCCGGTAACATTGAGGTCCAATATCTGATGGACATCGTCGAGTGTAATCGTCATCTCCCCTGCTGGGAGATGAAAAGTGTTGGTCTATGGATGCCATCTCTCCACGAAGGCTGATATGAGAGCACTGTCCATCGTCATGTAGGCGTATCGAGCCAAATTATGCAAGCCGCTCGGAATGAGCTTGTCCTTGATGACCTCCCCTAAACTGTCAAACAGCTAGCCCCCCCAGACTTTTTCCCGTGGCTCACGGCCCTAAGCGTACGAAAGCTTCTCTGTATTCGGACAACAGGATAAAATTAGAATTATGAATTATATATATATATATATATATATATATATATATATATATATATATATATATATATAATAGACTAAATGGAAGCTTACAAACTTAATGTACATACCGGGTCCTTCCATATTTGATAAGCAATGTGGTTATCAAACGACAACAACATTGAACAACCTTCCAGATGGACAGGCTCCTGAGAAGGCCCGGAACCATCACGTGTACGGAGTTGGCCAATAGGCACATTGTCATCGGAAGAAGACGGAAGACTAGGAGGAGCTGCTTGCTTTGACCGAGTTGGGCGAGCCGGTGTCTTCATCCGAGACCGGCCAGTCGGTACAGTGACTTCTCTTTCTGGAAGGGGTTCGATAATTCTTATTGGTCTCTCAAGAGGACGGGCCGTATTGCGTTCCTTGCGCGCCGGCGCGGTGGGTCGTTTTCTTTTGGGAGCGACCGCAGGACTGCAGGACAACATACAGTCATAAATTAATATTAAAAAAATGGTCAGGACTGCAGGACAACATACAATCCTAAAATAATCGAGGATTGCAGGACTGCATGCAGTCTAACTTTATTTCAGGATTGCAGGACGACATGCAGTCCTGCTTTACTGTAGGACCGTCGATCTGCTTGCAGTCCTTCTTTACATTACGACTGCCAGTCTGCCTGCAGTCCTGTCGTCGACATGTGCGACTGTGGAGGCCAGAACGGCCAAACCGATCCTTTGTCGTGTTATAGGGTTAGGGTTTCATGGAAAATAAAGAATTTGTCGTGTTCGAAAAATCCATACATGAACCCTAAAGGTGTTCTGACCTATTTTATCAAAACTTTTTAGAGAATTATCAAAGATTCAATACATTTGAAATACAAATATACCAAAATTATGTCAAAACATACCTAGAATGTGATGAAGGTTTGGGCTTGGGTGCTATTGATTGGATTTGAAGGAATGGAGAAGAAATTTAGGGTTAGGAATTTTGGGAGTGGAGTTGTGGAGAAGAGAAAATGGTTTTAGGGTTTAAGAATATAGAAGGGAGAGAAAGAAAATGATAAAATGAAGTGGGAGAAAGGGTTTGGGGTGGGGGTGGGGTGGGGTGGGGGTGGGCTAGCCCCAAGTAAAATTCGGGCTGTCCCCAGTAAAAGTTCTACTATCATGGGCTGCCCCCTAGTAAGGGATAGTCCCTAGCAAAAGGTGGTGTGCCCATAGACTTAGCCTATTTAAATTGTGTAAAAAATGCTGATTCTAGACTACTAAGTAGTGGCATTATAATGGTGGTGGTTTGGTTGCTACCAGTACACATTTGATAAAAAGAAACTTGATCTTGTAACATTTTGTTCAAGTTGGAGGCTTGTTATGTTATCATCCATTGCGGGCAGCTATAGATTTGTATCATGTTAAACTATGTATCAGTATTTCCTTGCATGTTGAAGCCACTGTCAGTCAATACTGATGCTGTCGACACATTCGTGTGAGCAACTCGTGATAGTTCATGTAAAGAATCATTGAAGCTTATAGGTTTATAAACGGAACCCAATAATTGATCCTAAAAAACAGTCTCCATTGATCCTAGAAAACAAGTCTTTGTATCATTGTTTTTTATTGGTCAAAATGTTTGTAAACCTCAAAATCCATAAAATATGATTTTTCTTTCTGACGGCATATTACCGGTATATCGTTCTTGTGTTGCTTGCACAATTAGTAGTTGCTGACTTGGCTGTCCTTTGTCCATTGGTCTGTTGGGATTTCATTTGAGGGCTTTGATTCGGTGAGTGCCATGGATTAGCTAGGTACCAACCATCCAATGGCCATTCACACCCTCTCTCTATTTAACCAATTTTATCTATTTCACTCTTTCCACTCTCTTCTTCACCATTGAATTCCTCTTCTTTTCCCTCTTCTCCCTTCAGCTGTCATAGTAGCTAGATTTGATCTAGGATATGGTCTTGAGACCAAGGTTGTGGTCTCTAGATCTATCTAGGAGGAGGGGTAGAAGACCAAGCTAAGGGCCCATTATATTTTAAGGCAAGTACATCTTGTACTTGCTGAGTAATTGAGTTTTATTGCACTTTCCTTTCTTTACTGTTGTTTCTTAGTTCTATAATTATTTTTATTATTTTTCTATTATTTGTAGTTTGTATCATTAATTGGTTATGGATTTTGGTTCTGATTCGGGCTTAGGATATCTATTTAGGAAAAATCCTAGACCTAGGGAGTACTTCATGGATTTGGAGATGGTACTTACATTTTGATCTCTTCTAGGTCCAAATTTGTTGTAGAAACCTCTCCCAAGTTTTTCTAGTAATTGGAAATCAATTTGATGACATTTAGACAAGTTTTTGGGCACCTAGAATTCATTTCCGAGCCTGTTGTCTGATCGTGGATTAACTGATAGATTTTGTGTAATCTAGTAGGTTCTAGAAATCTATGTTGGGGTAGTATAATATCCAGTGGTAGTATCCTAAACTTTGGTATACTTGATATGCAATGGATCGATAAATTATTGTAAGTGTTGAATTCATAATTGATTGATTACCTAGTTATTCCAAATTTTGACCTGGCTACACTATATCCGTGTTATTCATTACTAGGATACCCTTTGAGGTACCGATCCGGATATTGTGCTTAAATGCCACTGTTACCTGTTGCACTAAGGTGTCTATTCATGTTATAGTCTTTATACATTATTTCCTATGCAGATACGCATGTCGTTGGTTAGCGACGCAACTTGGATTAGGAATAGAGTTGGATGTGGTCTGTTGCTTCTACACTTATGATGAATCTAGGTTGGCGTCCTTTAGGGACCAAATCGGATTCACACCTAGCATAATCGTACTTCGGTACAACATCTAGGATGGATGATCATGTGTCTACTACAAGGGTCCCACAAAAATGGTAGGGTTAATTAATTAGCTTAAAACACATATTATTTTAAGAGAAATGATTCTGATTATGTATATCCTTACTGGCCAGCCACCAGATACTGTGGTATATCATCCACTATGTAGAGCACAATATCTATTATTTATGTTATATATATATATATATATATATATATATATATATATATATAAATATATATATATATATATATATATATATATATATATATATATATATATATATATATATATATATATGATATGTCCGGACATCCCCACTAACCCCGTCGACACCACCCAGCCGGGTTAGTGCGGGAGGGGGGGCTCGACCCCGGGTCTCCCCGCCGGGAGGCACCCCCCCCCCCACCGTGCCACTTGCGCTATATATATATATATATATATATATATATATATATATATATATATAGTATAAAAAATGTATATATTGAGTATATATGTAAGTGTGTAATTATATATGGAGTTTTTGTTATATATAAATGAATATATGTGCTAGCTAGCTATATATATATATATATATATATGGTAAATATATTCATTCAACAAATCAGATTACAGATCATACATTTGTCAAGCCCCAGGAGGTTTTATAGCAGTCACATCAAACTCAAGTAGAATCCCTACAAGGGAGGTAGTTTGGCCCTCGAATATGCGCTTCTTATGCTCCCTCCACATATGCCATTTTGTCACTGCTAGACGGAGCCGTGCTTCCTTGAACTATATACTTCCTTTGCTTCTCATGGTTCGGTTCCCCATAATGAATATGCCTCCAATGTCCATAGTATTTTCGCATTCACCCAATGCTTTGGAGCACTGTTCATGCCAAGGGACCAACTTAGTGGGCATTCGAAGAATAAATATCGAATCGACTCACTGTTCTGATTGCACATCACACAATGTTGAGCGGTAAGCTGAACTTTAAAGTGAGCAAGCCTGTCCTTAGTCAGGAGGCAGCCCAGCAACAATCGATACATTAGAGATGCATCTTGCGAGCGAACCCCTTTATCCAATTGAAGTCAAAATTCTCCAACATAGGGTGCGTCGACCACAAGAAGTTCTAGCAAGTCTTAAACTCAAAATCATCGTAGCCAGTACTATCCCCAGGCTGTTTCTATACCCAAATGTCAGCATAGATGTCAAGGTCAACAAGGTTCGCCCGAATAGCATCACCATGTCTGACTGTATGAGAATATAAGTCATGACGCCATTCACCCTGTCGTACAATGTGCTGGACCCTCAGTTCCTTGTATGCCTCCAACAACAGGTTCTCACCCGACAACTCATATAAACTTCGATGGCCCAACCAAGGATCCAGCCATAGATTGGTATTCCTTCAATCCCGTATAACTTAGTGTACCACAGTTTTAATGGCAGATCAATTTCGTAGCAGGCATTTGAAAGTCACAGAGAAATTATTGTTATATCTGCAGGACCAGAAGTTTCCACCCTTCAAGTACCTATTTGACATCCACTCAGTCCATAGAGACCCTCCATGAACAAACTTCCATGTCAGCTTCATTCCAGCTACATTCCAGACTGTCTTCAACAGTCGAATACCAACCCCTCCCTCCTCTCGGGGTCTACAAAGTTTCTTCCAAACAATAACATGTAGCCCCCCCTCCGGATGGAGTTAACACAGATGCGCTCCATCTTACGAATAGTGGCTAGCGGCAACAAGATCGACTGCAACGAGATTGCAACTAGTAGAGGGCGAAGGCTGAAATGACATAACATACAAGCTCAATACTTCCTTCAAGGGATATATATTGTGCCTGCCAACTCTCCATCCTTCGTTGTGTGTTTTCTGTCAAGCTCTGGCAATCTAGATCCCTCGTATAGTTGACTGACAACGAGACTCCCAGATACCTTAGATGCAATTCTCCTTTCTCAACACCTAGAGCCGTCGCACGCTCCTCCTTTAGTAGGCAGTGAGAGCTGAAATAGACACGACTTTTGTCCCTGTTCAAGTGAAGCCCTGACAACCTCCCAAATTCTCTATGTTCTCCGAAATAGTAATGAGTCCCTCCATCATGGGCTGCAAAAGAACCAAAAGATCGTCCGCATATATCAAGTGTGACACATGCGAAGAGATATTTCTATATATAGGAACGATCCCGCTCATGATGCACTGTACATCCATCAAGCATGATGTAAAGCCCCAGTCCCAAAATACGTAGGACTAGGAACGTAGACATGCAAGCTGTATTCATACGAAGTATACTCTAATATATGGAAGCCTCGTATAAATACATAAGCTGTAAAATGCAGTAGAACCATAACTAAACTCATCCACATAGAATAAATGAATAAGAGACATCATATAAAGATAATGAATTGTCTTGATACAATATGTTGGGCGGAGACAAATCCACTACCAACAAAATAAAGAAAAGTACATAGAAAATGAAATGAGTGGCGAGCGAAGATGATCCAAGCGCAATCATCCTCGAAGAAATAGCAACGATCACGGCTAGAGCTAAAGCACCTGCGGAAGACAATAGCACACACCTGGCAAGACAACCAGGTCCTCAGAGGGACGTAACAAGACACATAATATCATGCCATATAAACTGAATAAATATCGCTCAAATAAATAAGTCAATCGAATTATAACATGTTCCAATACGCACCTACTGAACGAGCGTACCATCCCCCCAACCAAACAAGGACAGGAGATGGTAAACTAATTCACGGTGACGTATCTTTCCATGCTAATAACCCAATATGGTATCCGGACCCCAACAAGGTTCAATACCTTCTCATCGAAGTAGTAAGTCACACCTACAACCAAACAAGGACAAGATGTGACAAACTAATCCACGACAAGCTATTGTTCCAAGCTACGGTCAGATACAGGTACCCAAACCAAAGGTACTCGTACCTAACGGATAAGGGTAGCCTAAGTGAATGCAGTTTAAGAACAGTTCATGGTCGCATGACTACCGGGTCAAGTCAAGAAAATAATACAGTACCTCAGTAGCGAGTCACAACACCATATACTATTCCTCAGTATCGAGCGAGTCTATAGCATATAGTCTACCTATCGTTCCTCAGTAGCGAGCGAGTCTACGATAGATAGGATGGTAGTCAACTTCCAATCATGTTCTTCCCGCCCAATGCTAACCCTATAACCGCTAAGTCAAACTAGCATGCAACCTCTATTAGCGGTTATTCCTATCGCACGGCTTGTACATACTGGTGGCCAGCCAATCACGCACTTCCGTATTCTATATGCGACACACAACTTCGTGTTACAACGTGTCAAGGCCATGAATGCAACACACAAAGGTGGTCCCTTAAATCTAGGTTTAATGTGTAAAAAATAATACATAGCAAGAAACTGAACAGTAAATTCTAACAGGTTATGCCATGTATCACAGTTTATTTTGCATAAAGAAAATAATGAACATGCATGAAATATGAGCTAAAATAATTAAACAGCGAATGGCAAGGTGTCTTGCCTGGTAGAGCGCCTGGTGTGCTGTGATAATCATGGTGGCATAAACTGCGACATTGGTGTAACAACTACACAAGGGGACCTCTGATGGTGGCACGAACAGTCCCAATGGGTTCGGGACGGTCAAATTAGTTAGGGTGGACATAAGGTAGTCTCGAAATGGGCGATGGAATAGGAATAATAGGACTAATTATGGACGAAAGGATAATCAAGGAATATTCGATAAATAATATATAAAAGAAATTTATAATGCTGGAAAATATTTCTTATTAGCTTAGAAAAATAGTTTTTAGATAAATGTTTGAAAATAATAAAATATTTTTTTAGGCAAAAACTTTAGTTTGTCCCGAATAGGATTTCTAGGTAAAAATAATATATCTTATTAGTAAAAATAATAGCAATAATAATAATAATAGAAATAATAAAAATAAAGTAGTAATAATAATGGTAATAATAATGACCACCACATAACCGTAAAAACGAAATCTATATATTTACAAAAAATCGTTTTACTAATATCCCTACATAAATAGTTACATACATACAAATATCTTTATAATAATAAAAGGGTAGGATTATAAAAGTATCATATATACATTATATATGTACCAATATATGTATACTAGTACCTACTGCTAATAATAATAATAATAATAATAATAATAATAATAATAATAATAATAATAATAATAATAATAATAATAATAATAATAATAATAATAATCATAATCATAATGATAAACTAATATTAATAGTAAGTAATCAGTGAAACAAAATAACAATAATTAAATGATAATAATAATAATAATAATAGATATATAAAAAAAGAAATACTTTAAAAAAACCAAACACAAAAACGAAAACAAACAAAAATGTCAAACAACACAGACTGGAGAACTAAAGGGGCTTGCTCCTTTCTTTGGAAAACATAATAATAATAATGGTGATGATCCACCATACAAAGAAAGGAGCTCCTTTCTTTGGAAATGAGGAGTGAAAAAAAGGGTTAATCGAAAAGAAAGGAAGAGAGAGAAGATGCGGTGGGTCGAGATGGGTGGCGCGCGGCGCTCGAGGGAGAGACAGAGGGTTTGGTGAGAAGCGGAGGAGAGGGAGAGGCGGGGCTGTGGAGGTGGATCCACGGAGGAGAAGGGGGTTTGAGGAGAGGGTGGCCGGAGCTTCGACGCGGCGGTGCTATGGGGTCGGACGCGCACGCGCGTGAAGAGGATGCAGTGCGACGGCTGGGCACGCTGACGGCGGATCCGGCCGACGGACGACGATTGTGGCCTGGGGCGATGGCCCTATGCCGATGGCGCGGCCGATCTGGCCGACGCGGCTCCACGCACGGAGGCGTGCTCCCGGGGGCGTCGCAGCGAGGTGATCGAGGCAGTTTCCCGGCGAGGCGAAAAGGGTTGGGGGTCAGTGGGTTTGGTCGGACGGCGGAGCGACGAGCCCGGTGGCCCGGCCAAGGCGAGGCGGAGGTAAGGTGTGTGTTTGTTTAATTTTTTTCCCTTTATTTCTGTGGTTCTGGGCTTTTGGTAGAGGCGGTGGACTGGGGTTTCCGGCCAGTGGCCGTGGCGGCGTTGGCGGGGGTCCGATGGTTGGCTGAGGAGAGGCGACCGGCGGGTTGGTCGGGGTACGGACAGGCGGTGGTGCGTCCTGGTAGTGGCTGGTTGGTTTTGGCGTGGAGTTGGCGAGCGTGGTGGTGAGTTTGTGTATGGCCGAGGAAGACGGGTTGCCCGGGGAACGGATGATGGCAGTGATGGTTGTGGCAGCGGTGGTGGCGAAGGAGATGACTGGGCGTGGTGGAGGCAACGTCCACGGCGAGATGTGGTTGACGTGTACGGTGGTGGACAGTGGCCGAGTCTAGGTTAGGTTTAGGAATTGATTGTGTCGGGATTGTCGACACGGGAAAGGTTCATGTATATGTAAATCTATTGGAATAAGAACGGGGAGGGACACGGACACGAGGCACTGCACTTGTGGTGGAAGAAATTTTTGTGGAGAATAATAAAAAGTTGGAGGAGTACCTGCCTTTTTATAGGATGTGGGAATTCCCAATAAGATAGCGATTAGGATATTTAAAACCCAAATTAGATAATTTCTAATTTAATTTAAAGCAATCAAATCCAAATCCAAATCCAAATCCAAATCTAATTTAAATTAAATTTCCTAGTTTTAAAATCAAATGGAATAACTAAATTTTCAAATATTAAATAATTAAATAAATCCACAGTTTCAAATCAAGATTTAAATCTCCTCCATGATTTTGAAATATATTCTCCAAAATACAAATAATAAATAATTTCAAAAATTACAATTATTTTTAAATACCTTTTTAAATATTAAAATATTTATATTAATAAATATAGAAAATTACATTTTTATTTAAAATAATCTAGCAACATATTTATGAAATATATGTATGATCAAGTAATATTATTTATTCTAATTGAAAGGCTTTTCATAAATAAAATTATAATTTAGAAAATATTATTACATATATTATTTTGAAACCTATAAAAATAGAAAAATATTTTTCTAAAAATATGTACGCTCGCACATATTCGCACTCGTCGAGCAAAAAATAAAATTTCGTGCACGACGTACGATACGACTACGCGACGTACAATACAAAATTTCAAATTTGTATAAATAATAAAAAAATATCGTAGAAATTTAGGGGTTTTACACATGAGAAGTACCCCATAACCAGCGGGAACATATAAGGGGCCAGAGGGTCCCCTTGTCGTAGTCCCCTATTGTATTCGGACCCATGAGGGAGGCCACAAATGACACCAAGAACGTAGCAGAAGTAATGCACTCCCGGATCCTGGCAACTCACATATCATCAAATCCCATGGCGAGCATCCCGTGACATATGAAGTTCGGGTCCATCATATCGTAGGCTTTCCTCAGTCCAATTTAACACATGCTTTCTTTTTCCCTACTTTGCTGAATTCCTGGACCACCTCATGTGCGAGGAGACTATGCTCAGTAATTGATTACCTTCGATAAAAGTCGCCTAATTAGGGGGAGATCAGGCCCTACATAATCCTTTCCATCTGCCGACACATCATGTGTGTAATTATTTTGTATAAATAATTATAACAGGCAATGGGCCAAAAGTTGACCATGGATGATGCACCCTCTTTCTTAGGAACTAATGTCAAGAAAGTGTGGTTCAGCTCCTTCAACAATTTTCTTTCTGTAAAGAACTCCTGTACCGCCTCGAGGATAGGATATTTGTCTTCTAGTGAAGTTCAAAGAATTGTTGTTAAAGCCATCCGGACCAGGCTACTTATTGAGATCTATACCCCTAATAATCCCCTCCACCTCCTCCAACCTCACTGGGCTAGCAACTGACTATTGCCTTGCAACGTAAGCAGTTTCTTGCATACGAGGTTAGGAAAAACAAAAAAATACTCAGACTGATTATATAACTCAGTATAATACAAGACTGCCTCCTCCTGAATGTCTGCAGGTGTAGCCACCAGTTTGCCTCCGCGTCTAATAGCCGACTGAAACTGTTAAGATGTTGGGGAGCACATACTATATCGTAGAAGAACTTAAAGCATCTGTCACCATCCATCAACTACTAGCATTTGGCTCGTTGGGCAATTTGGATATCATCCTGTAAACGGAGCAGGTTGACCTCTTCGATCATCAACTTCTCTCGGCCTGCCAGGTCCCCATCCATCATGTCCTTCTTCACACTGTCCTAGATCGAGCAAAGTTTTGCCTCCTTATCCGCTAGTAGTGGCCGAGGCTGGCCTCGCACCCATTGTCTCAGTTCAGCGTTGGTAAGCTTCAGCACCTTCACAATGTTATACTGCGTAATACCCTGGTCCTAACCCCGAAACCCCTATGCCATCGCATCCTCGTACCTATTGGATAGATGCCAACTATTGTTGTAGCGGAATGGACGAGATCTCCAAGGAGGCCTATCCGTAAAGCCTATACAAATATGAGAGTGATCGTTCGTCCTCGTCGCCAAACCCTCCGCAACGAAATGTGGAAACTCGCTGAACTTGGCACTGTTGCCCAAGGCTCTGTCTAGCTATGCTACTATCTTTTGAATCGCTTTATTCTGCCTTGTTCATATATGGCCCGTCCTCTCCAGGCCTTAAAGACCAGCCTGTATTATACAATGTTGGAAGTCATATAGTATCGAATTCGACACTGGTCGACCATCTACTTTCTTCCTTTTACACAAGATGGCGTTAAAATCTTTTACGAGTAAGAGCGAAATACTGGTGCTACTAGCTAAAACACTCACATAAGTTTAACATTATGATATCATAATATTTATGCTACTACTATAGCATTTATACTTAAACTTAGCATTGTTCTAATGTGCATTATCATACCTGCTTCTATATATATTATTTTGTTCTTATAACATTTATTCTCAGAAAATCAAGATCAATATGGACATATACAATGAAGAAATTATGATGGGCTAAAGACGATGGTATCCTACAAGATTTTTTGAATCACCCAACGACATCTCTGAGGCCACGCACTCGGAGGTTCCGCTGCCTGGTCAGCGGACGGGGATCGAGAGGACAACACCCCCCGAAGGGGTTCGGAGGAGAAGCCCCCACAATACATTCAGATTTCACTATATGGGTATCTTTGGACAACAACAGTCAAAGAAAAAGCTATCTCAAAACAAGTGAAGAAGCCAAGCCATGCCATCATCTCTGAAGAAGCCTACACCTGCTACAATCCATCTAGAGTCTGTAATAAGACTTAGGAGTAATTATAAACACAAGAAATGTATGACAAAATTGAAACTAGGGTAGAAAATAACCCAGGATTATTTTTGGCTGGAAAATGGCATACCAGCGGTATAGTGTAGTATACCGACGGTATATCGATATTATGTACACTTTGCTCTCTGTCGTTTGGATCGACATACGACGGTACACTGTAGTATACCGACGGTAAACCGGTTCAACACAACTAACATCCAACGGTCGGATTCCAGAGCATTAAATGATCCCAACGGTCATATTTTTTGTCGTTGCACAAATAGACCAGTATACCGACGGTATACCGATCGCGGACTGAAAGTTGCATATTTGCTCTTTTCTTTGCATTGGTTATAAATAGCCTTGAACCCCTTCATTCAATGTTGATGCTTTAAGCCTAAAAATTTCTAATCTACCAAAGTCTATCCACAAACAACTCTTCCAAAGCTTTCACTTACCTATCCACAAATTGTGTTAGAGTGTTCTTGAGTTGTAAAAGTGAGATCTTCATCTATGTTGTAAGAAGATCAAAACCATATATATATGAAGGATCCACATCCCCTTATATTTTCATCCCCTAAGCATTTAACACCCGTTGGATCTTGTTTAAGTCATCTAATCTTAACCATTCAAAATCAAAGGTTAAGATTAGATGACTTAGAAAAGATCCAACGGATGTGAAAGAGGGGATGCTCGAGGGATGTGGATCCCTACTCATATATACAATCTTGCTGTATGGCTAGCTTAGTACTAGCTCACTACTAGGAAATATTGATGTGGCTGAGAGGGGTAACCAAGTTTACAGGTTTAGCTGGTCAACAGCTTTTGGAAAATATTTTTTAAATATTTCTCTTATGTTAATTGGCTCCCAAAATTTTTGGATGATGACATTTGCCATTATGTGGCATCTGACATGGAAAGTGACATGGCAGCTGATATGTCATATTTTAACCCCAAAAATTAATTATCTAAAAGATTTATTGTTAATGTTAATGCTAATTTAAATTTAATGTTAATATTAATTTTAATGTTAACGTTAAAATTAATATTAATGCTAATTAATGTTAATATTAAAATTAAAATTAATATTAACATTAACATTAACATTAATATTCATGTTAATTTGAAGTTAATATTTATTTTAGTATTAATTTTAATGTTAATGTTAATGCTAATTTTAATTTAATGTTAATGTTAATTTTAATGTTAATGTTAAAGTTAATATTAATGTTAATTCTAATATTAATGTTAAAGTTAATTTTAATATTAATGTTAACCAGCTAAACCTGTAAACTTGGTTACCTCTCTTCGTCACATCAGCATTTGCTAGTAGTGAGCTAGTACTGAGCTAGCGATAGAGCAATTTCGTCATATATATATCCTTTTTATATGGTAGAGTTTTTATAGGAAAGTTACGGGACATAAGAACATACATATGTTTCTCTTCCAAATTTCTCTCAATTTTTTTAAAATCTTTCCTTTTAAAAAACAAATCTACCTCTGTTTTAAAAGGAAAATCTATCTATATCTAAAGAAAATAAAATATAAATATATCTTAATATTAATATTAATATTAATATTAATATTAATATTAATATTAATATTAATTTCAATTTCAATTTCAATTTTAATTTTAATTTTTGTATTTGTTTTAATTATAGTTATAAATATAAATATAATTATATTTTATATATAAGTAGTTATAGTTTTATATTAATTTTAATTTTAGTTATAACTTTTAATTTGATTTTAATTTTAATTTTAATTTTAATTTTAATTTTAATTTTAATTTTAATTTTAATTTTAATTTTAATTTTAATTTTAATTTTAGTTTTAGTTTTAGTTTTAATTCTAATTCTAATTCTGTAATTTTAATTTTAATTTTAATTTATTTTAATTTTAATTTTAGTTTTAATTTTAATTTAATATTAATATTAATATTAATATTAATATTAATTTTAATTTTAATTTTAATTTCTATTTCTATTTCTATTTCTATTTTAATTTTTAATTTTAATTTTAATTTTAGTTTTAATTTTAATTTTAGTGTTAATTTTAATTTTAATTTTAATTTTAATTTTAATTTTAATTTTAATTTTAATTTTAATTTTAATTTTAATTTTAATTTTAATTTTAATTTTAGTTTTAGTTAGTTTTAGTTTCAATTTTAATTTTAATTTTAAATTTAAATTTAAATTTAATTTTACTTTTATTCTTAACTTTAAATTTAACTTTAACTTTAACTTTAAAGTTTTAACTTTAACTTTAACTTTAACTTTAATTTTAATTTTGATTTTAATTTTAATTTTACTTTTAATTTTTCACTTTTACTTTTACTTTTACTTTTACTTTTACTTTTACTTTTACTTTTATTTTAATTTTAATTTTTAACTTTTTTTATTTTAATTTTAATTTTAATTTTAACTTTAGTTTTCATTTTAATTTTAATTTTAACTTCAATTTTAATTTTAGTTTTAGTTTTAGTTTTAATTTTATTTTAATTTTAACATATTATTAACTTTAATTTTAATTTAATTTAAAATTATTTTTAATTTGAGTTTGAATTAGAATTAGAATTATAATGATAAATATAATTATAATTAGAATCATAATCGTAAATATAATTACAGTCATAATCATAATTATAATTTTAAAATGAACACTAAAATGGTCATTCAAATTAGTAATAAAGTTAACATTAACATTAAATTAAAACTAAAACTAAAACAAACATTAAAAATAAAATATAAATAAAATAAAAGAAAATTAAAAGTAAAATGAAAATGAAATTGAAAAAGAAAAAGAAAAAGAAAAAAGAAAAAGAATAATAAAATGAAAACAAAATAAATTGAAATTAAAACTACTAAAATTATAACTAAAAATAAAACTAAAACTAGTATTATAACTAAAATTAAAATTAAAACTAAAATTAAAATGAAAATTGCAATTAGAATTACAATTATAAATCAAAATAAAAGTAAAAGTAAAAGTAAAAAAATAAAATAAAAATTATAATTTAAGAGAAAATAAAAATTTAAGATTAAATTAAAAACAAAATTGAAATTACTACTAAAATGTAACTTATATTTTAAATTAAAGTGAAAAATAAAAATAAAAATAAAAATAAAAATAAAAATAAAAATAAAAATACAAATAAAAATGAATTTAAAACTAAAATTAAATTATAATTAAAACTAAAATTAAATTAAAATGAAAATGAAAATGAAATAAAATTAAACAAAAATTAAATTAAAATTAAAATTAAAATTAAAATTAATAGTAAAATTAAAATTAAATCTAAAATTAAAACTAAAATTTATATTAAAATTTAAAATAAAATTTATAATAAAAATTAAATTAAAACTATTATTAAATTAAAATTAAAATTAACATTAATACAATTTTATATTTAGATTTGTTTTTATTGATATATTTATTTTTAAACATATATTATTTTTTACATTTATTTTGAAAGATAGGTTATTATAATAAATCTATCTCTATTTTGAAAATTAAAAAATAAATATATCTATTTCTATTTAAAAAAATCTTTATATTCGCCTTGAGCTTTCTCATAGAAGTAGATTTGATGACTTCATATCGGTCAGTTATTTTGACATGTCGTAACACTAAATGCTTTTTTTTACTAATGCAAGTTCCAATAAATGTATAAATTAGTGTCCCACGGTGCGTGCCAAAAAGAGGGGTTGATTCCATGAAATGACCGATTACAAGAGTATAATCTTTATGGGGTTGACTACCAATGCCTGGATACTGCTAATTGTAGTGTGATCGAAGGAGCGGACAACATTTCTGAATAATGTTCGAATCTTCTGGAGAAAATTGTACATATGCTTTATCATATATGTTCTATATTGCCTTTTTTCACATTGATTCGTATTGTTCTCTTTTTTCCAATCACTTTAATATCATAAATAGTATGAAATTATCAACAAAAAAGAAGAAAATAAAATGACGGTTATAATCTCTTCATGTTTATTGCTCAAACAATCCCTATCCAATGACACATATATAACCCTCCCCCCCACCAATTTTTTCCAACTAAATTATAACTAGTATTATTATTGTTATTAGAATTAGAATTTAGTATTTCCTTAGAGTTTATAGTTTAATAATATTATCGATAATATTAGGTTAGGCTAACCTAAATTAATTAATCCCTAACGCCTTTAATTCCTTCTCAAACATTATATTTTATCTTTTCTCTAAAAATTCCCGCTTTATATATTCTTAAAGACATTTATTTTAATCATTCATTCTTTACTTTCTTCCAAACTCCCATGGCCCCACCTGCTCAGAAATGAACAATTGCTACTTTTAAAATGTCAATCGACCCAAGATTATATTGCTGTGGGTCCCAGATGAGAGATCCCTTTTCTTAACCCGGCTTACCATTTCAAAACTTGGAGAATGAACAGTTCAACAATACGGATTGGGTTAAGCTTCTTATAGCTAAATACTTGAATAATGCTAATTTTTGGAGTGTCAATTTAAATCCAACTGCATCTTGCATCTGGAATAACACTGCGGTGTAGGAAATTTTTGTCCAACAATACCTAAGGACAGTTGGAGATAGGGTGCTTATTAATATTTGGAAGGACCCTTGGGTACCATCCAGACCAAAGTTAGAGTGGAGGGTTATCCTGGAGCTCAACAACATGTTCAATGAGTTGTCGATCTCAAACCAAACATCAAATAACTGGCCTGGATGAATCCCTTATCTTCAATATTTCCTTACTTGTGAAGCTACAATAATTATCCTTGTCCCCATCCCATCCAGTACCCGCCTGATAAGCTAATCTGGATCCATCAATATGGTATGCTCAACACTAAATAAATATATAGACAAATTCATACTAGTCGGATGACGAATCAGAACTTACCCCTGCAAGGAGAATACACAAAATGGAAGAGACTGCAAAAACTAAACTACATCTACCCCCGTGTGATCACATTCGCACGGAGAGCTATAAGGATATCTCTAATATCGAGAGAAAACATCAAAATAAGAATCCATTTTCCTATCCGTACTTTACAACTAAAACCCGATATATACCATTTACCAATCCATTTAAAGGATGTAATTATTTGCCATGACAAAGAGTTGAACGAACTTTTGTATTCAAACGTATAAAAAGAGTACAATCGATTCCTAAACAGGAGATCTAAGTACAAGAATTTCTGGAGAAGTGTGACGATGGAAATCGATGTAACACCCACTTTTCTAAAATGAGGGTAATTTTGAACTTTTATAATTTTGATCAATCAATAATAAGATTTAACTCATGTTATAATTTTTAGTGATTTTTAATTAATTTAAAATTATTTAAATATTGAAATGTGATTTTGATGGTTAACTAGTATAATCCTAGAATTGCTAAGCCTAGAGACTAGCCATGACCATGGGAGCCTAGTCATGTGATTAGAATGTCATATTACTACTTTTAGCCTAAGGATATTTTGGTCATTTTGACAATTTTGTGAAATTGTAAATTGTATTAATTAAATATGTGCTAATTGTTAGGTTGAGACTTGACCTAGAATCTTAGCCTAATCTAGATTAACCTTGAGCTTAGAGTCTTAATTAGGGTAACCTAGTAATGGCAAGATTAATAATATCTAGATATTTCTAGGAAGGATATTTACTCTTAGGATATTTGTGAAAAAGAAAGCCTTATGACTAGTTGAACCAATAGGAAGGCTTAGAATTGGGTGGACAAGCCCTAGCCACTCATCGACATCTATAACCTAACCCTAATTCATCTAATGGCAGCCACTATAGGTAGGTTAGCCTCCTTTCCTTTCATTTCATTCCATCTTACCTCTTTTCCTTCACAAAGTGTTCTTCCCCAAATTAGAGAGCTTCCCTCTTTGATTTGATCTCCAAATCCTTACATCCCTCCACCAAAACTTCCATCCAACCTTATCATACTACCAAGGGAGGGTGCTAGTAAAGATTTGGAGCAAAGTGCAAGAAAGAGTGTCCTTTTTGGAAGATCTTCGTGTCGGAGCCGTGTCCTTGGGAGTATCATTGGGATTCCACTCCCAACAGGTAAAACCAACCCTCTGAATTGATTTTCTATGCATATTAGTTAGTTTTGAACCCATAGGATCCACCCCCATGCATGTACCCCATTTAGATTCAAATTTGAGGCCATTTGGAGATCTCTTGAGGATTTTAGATATGTGTCTTGTGTCCTACTTGATAGATCCTAAATTAGGACACCCCATGTGAATGTATGTATGATAATAGTTTATATAGATATTTAAATTCAGTTTTAGAATGGTTAGAGAGTGGATTATCTTAGTTAGGATGGTTAGAATGAGTTTCATTTGGATACCTATGTTGGTATCCAAGTATCTTGGCCTACATGTGTTTCTTTTGTCCAAAATAACTCAAATTCGTCATAATATTCATCCACGTTTTTATTAACCAAAGCAACTTAGAAATGTCATAATTTTTAGCTTAGAACTCCGATTTATCTTCCGTTTTTTTAAAAAGAACCGTATCAAAGTTAGCTTTCCAAATATATATTTTAATAAGCCAAAATCGTTCTGGAACTTTCTGTAAAACTATTTGAGTGTCAGCTGTCCGAAAGACAAACGCGTTTCGGTGTTTTCGCGATTCCTGGAGCTTCCGGATACAAAAATGCGATCCGTTTGAAGTTTCAGAAAGCTAACACGAAGAGCTACGACATACTTTAATCTTAGAATTTAGTGAAGGCCCAATTGGTACAGTATTGATTTTAATTAGAAGAGTGACTATACGATATATGCATTTGTGTAACCTATGAGCCTATGTAGTATGGATATTAAATGAATGTAGAGTATGTAATGCATGATATGTCAGATGAATGAAATGATATATATATGATATATATCCTCTTTACAAATATGTATATATATGGTTGAATACAAGCATGTAGGAATGCAATCAATGTAATGTATATAAGCAATGCATAAATGCATGAACGAAAGAATGATATACAATATATGCATAAAAGTATATAATAAATGCTAGATATGAATGCAAGGTATATATGTAATCATAGATATGAATGCATAATGTATAATAATGTAATGCAATATATAATGATAGCATGTATGGTAATGTAGAATATATGATGCATCATGTATATGTCTACTGTTTTCTCTTTTCCTTACATTTTTCCTTTCCTTCCCTTTCTATTTCAGTTTTTCCCATTTTTCCCTCTTCTATTTTTACATGTTATATACAATGTATATAATATATAGATGCATATAAGTATGTAATATGCATGAATGATATGTATGTAATAAAAATAAGTATATGTATGCAACTTAATGATATGTGAATGAATATATTGCATGAACTGACGTATGCATGTATATGGGATATGAATGAATGATATATATATATATATGTGTGTGTGTGTGTGTGTGTGTGTGTGTGTGTGTGTGTGTGTGTGTGTGTTAAGGTAATCTAATGTACGTATTCACATATATTTTGATTTGAATATGTGAGTTTGTATGCATATATTATATGTATGCATGTATGCATGAATGAATGTAATATAATATAGAGTATGCATATATAAATATAATGTATGCAAGTATATAATGTATTCAAATATGTATGTATACATCTATGTATGTATAGGTGCATGAATGAATGCAAGTATGCATATATGATATGTATGTAGGCATGTATGTAATGTATGTATGTATACATGATATGTATGTATGCATGTATGCAATGTAAGTATGTATGTATGCATTTCTATAAACTGAGTTAACCTATAACCTTTTACACACATGCATTCATACACCCTTTGACACCATGTATCCCATGTCACATACGCCTACCTATCACTAAATCTGAGAACATTAACACATATCCTTTCACACACATGCCAAACATACACACACTCTCACTTACTCTTTTAGCTCTCCTTCTCTCTCTCTATATATATGTATGTATGTGCCTCTATATATATAGCTTTCATATATATATATATATCTATATATATGAATATGTGAATATGAATGTGAATAATATATATACATTATATGACTAAATTTGTGTGCCTTGTTAGCTTATGGTTTAGTTTTGTGTTTGGTTTAGCAAGTGACTTAGGCTATGAGTTAGTAGCTATCTTGGATACTTGATTTGCATAGACTTAGTTTGTTTAGACCTAGAATTGACTAACCTAGACTAGTTGACCATTATTGACCCAACCCTAGCTAGTTTGACCACAGTTGACTATAGTTGACCTAGTTTGACTGTATAGTTGACCAAGTTGACCAAGTTTGACTTTGACCTAGATTGACCTAGAAATTATGTAGATTGTATTACAAACTTCATTTACCTTATATTAAATACATTGTGACCTGTGTTGCTCTAAATAGGACTCATCTACTCTGTCTGGACATCTACACTTACCAGATACTCAGGATATCAGGCGAGTACATTCTCTGATCGTTTCATACTTGCTAGAACTTATATTCCTGCTCTAGATTACTTTACTTGTATGCTGTCACGTTGGTAACATGGATTGGTACTATATGGATCTTTTCATGAGATGTTATCCCCCTCGGGAGCATTAAGTACTTCATGTCATGTGTGTTTTACTTACATCATGTATCTTCATGCTTCACCATTCATGTATACTCTTATGTTTCATGTACTCTCATGTTCACAGAGCCCTCATGAATTAATTTCACATGCGCTCGAGGATGAGGCAGTAAGATCATGAATCTTAACATAACATGTCTGGATCCTTGTGTATTGATTGGGGATGGGGGAGTATAAATAGTCATATGGACAATTTTCAAAGTAGTGTAGCCATGTACAACCTCTCATGTTTATTATCAAGCCATTCATATGTCTATCTTGTACTCTAATTTACTAGTCACTGATAGTTCTCTACTTATAATAGATATTTCCATTACAGCTATCTCTTTTACTTCATGTACATTTCTTCAGTTATTCATGTATCTTACTCTATTGTATGTTTATTATCTTCTGACATGATATGAACTGCGTGAGATGTATTGTGCTCATTCCTATCCTGACTGGACCTGTCGAAAATATTACAGGTAACATAGAGATTCACAGCTAGCCTAGAGGACCAGTAGAGCTTAGAGTAGATTGCTAGTTTATGGTTTAGTTTTCTCTATTGGAACTTGTATTATAATAAGTAGAGATTTGAGTTGTATTTGAGATTGTTTGAGATATTATTATTTTATAAGTTTATTTAAGTTGTTGCTTTGAGTTTAGTATAGACTTCTGTGTTATCCTATCGTGCTTAGACTGTGATTGAGTTTCATTATATCTATACTTGTCCTCCATTTGGAGTTGAGTTTTGACAAGTACATTATATAATTGCATGAGTTGTTGATTAGATAGTAACCTAGAACATCGTTCTACCGCCGATACTATGGCGTAGGCTGGACGTACCCACTTCTCGTGCCCCTAAACTGAGTACGGGTCGTGACAATCGAGCACTGCAACGACTCCTTTATTTCGTTGACGATCTGACGACGAGTTGAAGTTGCTCTGGCTTTCTGGGGCTTGTGAATAGAACTCTGGGTTGCCAATCAAGAAATTGCCGACTTTGCCGAAGATTTTTGATCGAAGGAAAAACTCCTTCTATTTATAGGCTTTGCACATATACGATGTGCTTGAGATTTGTTGGAGTCGCAGGAGTGCTGCACGTTGAGATATAAGAGAATCTGCTGTCATTGCATGGTGAGGGCTGCTGCTGAGCTGACACATGGCGGACGTTGAGATTCCCTTCTATCAAGATCTCGGGTGGTTCTCAGCATAACCGAATAAATGACACATGGTGTGCCTCTATTGCTCGAATCTTTTTGTTTAGATGAAGCTGAGCGGGTTTGACTCCGATCAAAGAGTCAGATTTTGTCTATCTTTGGGGCAGCGGTTTAAACAAACCGATTGGCTATTGCTCTTATCAATAAGAACTAAACTTCGTTCTTATCTTAAGAGCAGTAGTTTAAACAAATCGATTAGGTAATATATAAAAAGATATAGGTACCAGACTGGCCATGTGGGACAATGCCACCTCCTAGTACTGCGCATCTGTACGAGCTGCGCTTCTGGTGAGGCTTCAATGTTACTATGCTTTTGGGCGATGAGGAGACTGTGTTTCGAAGACGACGGAGTCTCCTGAAGGATCCTATTAAACGGGCTGCGCTTCTGGGTTGACGAGGAGACTGTGTTCCGAATACGACGGAGTCATTGCACTTTTGGACGACGAGGAGATTGTGTTTCGAAGACAACGGAGTCTTCTGAAGGAGCCTATTAAATGGGTTGCGCTTCCGGGTTGAAGCGAGGGAGTTGTGCTTCTGGTTTGAACCGAAGTAGCTTTGCTTCTGAGTTGAAGGAAATGGCTACGCTTCTGAGTCGAAGGAGCTAGTTTTTTGATAAAGTCATTGTCTGTAGGAACAATTAATGGATGAGTCGATATTCTCTCCTTTAATTACTGTCATCTTTGGGAAATTTAAGAAGTTCGTGGCCTAGGATTCAGGCAAATGAACCTATTAAATGAGATTTATTGTGCTGAGTCCTAGGTTCATCCTATTAAATTGAGGTTCTTTGACCGATTGACACGTGGCCTTTAGGGTTGGACCACATTCAGCCTATAAAGGGAAGCTTTTTTTTTCTGAGGAGCCATGTCCACCGTCTCTTAGCATTCCCATCTTCATGCTCGATCTTGACTTAGCTTCGAACGGCCGTTGGCCTTGCATAAGTCGGTTGTTGGTTGTGGATATCTTCATTTAAAGAAACTGTTGTTCCTGTAGCAGACCATCTACTGGGTTTCGAGATGCACTTGAGCATTTGGCATAAGGAGTTCGAACCTGAATAACATCTTGGAGGTCTTCGAGGTCCAAGCTACCGGGTTTGGATTTATCACTGACCTGAAGCGCCACAGGTTGTGCTCTGCCCTGCTCAAGAGCTGTAGTAGCATTGCGAGCAGGAGTCGCGCTCTTGCTTGGGCCAATAGCTGCTTCATTAGCCATATTGAGTTCCTCCGTGCCTGGCTATGAAGTGGTTTGCTCTGACAAGAAAGTGATTCGCTCTGACACTGTTGCACGTTTGGAAGGCTGTGCGCTTTCTGGAGACTACATACTTATAGACTTTTATGTATTTTAGTCTTTATATGTAATCATGAAGAATCTATAATAGATTTTTGTAGACATGATTTCAATAAAGAACTTTTTTTATACACAATCTTTGTACGCCTGCTGTGACTTCGTTACTGTCTGTGCTTTTGAGAAACTGTACTTTCGTGAAGTCATATGCAACGACGGTTGTCACCTGCGCTTCTGTACTTGCTGTGTTTTATTTTTCATCCTTCTACAAGACCTCCTTCAAAGTGTTTCAAACTTGAATCATACTCGAAATACTTTGAACAGAAGCATGACACGTGTCTTTTGCAAACAAATGTCCAACACGCTTGCTGACAGTTTGTCGTCGCACTTGGCCTTCAGCATTGAATGCCTTGAGCTGTCGTTTCATTAAAAGTTGGTGATAACTCATCATTTTTAGGAAATTTTCATCATGATCTCAACTTTAATTTCCACGTCGTTCAAAGTGTCTCTTCGAATACGAAGAGTTTTGTCTTCATCTGCTTATGTGGTCGCACCCTATAAGTAGGGGGTTGCTCGGAGGGTGAAAAACTTTATCTCTTTTTCCTTCCAACAGTAGCTTTTTGTCAGAGCTTTCTTCTTCCTTCAAACTCTAGCTTTCCTCCCATGGCTTCCAAGGAATCAAGAACCCTGAAAGCTCCTGCGGCGAGCTCAAATAAGGCCAGAGGGGCAGCAGCTAGCCCTAGACTGGCTGGGAGAGCTGTGATGAGTGCGAGATAGGATAGAGCGTCAATTGTGAGGCAAGCCGAAGAGGGCAAGACGAGCACTCAATAGGCTAAAAGGAAGTAGTTAGTCTTCGAAGCCGTCGTCGTCGAGCAAGCTCCAGTTGTAGGAGTCGGAGTGCACGGAGACGTACAACCACATGTTGCAAGTAGGTGTCTGATTATCATCGACACCCTGGTTTGCTGATGCATATGAGCGTTGACTCTTAGGAGCATCATCTCGAATATATGCGAAAACCTTTTCCGCTGATGTGCATGGGTGCCATTCCTCGGAGTGGCGTTCTGAAGATGTGCTAAAGCTTTGTCAACCGATGCCCAATGTGGTGAGGTTTCTGTTAACGAGCAGTCAGTTTCTATGTGCTGTTCATTTTACAACATACTTGCGCAGATACTTGTTTGCTGACACACGGTGCAACTTTGATAGTGCCTGTACGGATGCTTATACAATGACTGCGCGGATGCTTTCTTACTATGGAGCAGTACCTTCATATTTTTACAGAAGATATTTTATGTTTTTTTGACATTTTATTCATGCGCAGTTCCTGTGTCCACGCCTCTCTTTGGGGATACCCTTTTTGACTCGACGGTTTGTGCCTTAGGCATAAACGTTAACGATATGCTCATTAATCCTGCCAAGCAGTTAATTGCCCGAGGTAAACTGAAATTGTGGTTGGCCATGATACGGGATCAACAACCTGTATATTTTCGTTGTATGATGGATCGAGGCAAGTTGTCTCTCCCTTCTGATGCCGTCAAGAAGCTGAAACCTTTGTTTTTATTTAGCGATCAGCTGGTTCTGGAAGAGACCGAGCTCCTGAAGATAAATGAGAACTGGTACTTTGAGAATGACGGTCTCCCTTTGTACATTCTGTCGGTCAACCGACACCTTTTGCCGTCGATTTTCTTTTGCTTTGCTGAGAAGCGTCTTATGAAATAGGATCTGACCCCGAAGCAAGGGGTTTAATGATTGGCCATCCGGGTGGATGGATACTCTACTAGGAAGGATACTTTCAAGAGCGCACATGATGGTCCATCGTATACACTGCGTGTGTTACTCCCTGGTCGTCTACTTAGCGACTTTACCACGGAGGTGCATCCATTTCGAGCCTCTCTCTTTGCCAATAGGCTTCTGGCCACGAGATGTACATACCCGAAGAAGGCCTTCCGAGTCGAAGGTTGGATTCATCCTAGATCAGAATGGCACGAACTAACCCAATGGATATTGGGTAGGTTCAAGGAGGATTTACAAGGTACGGGATTGCATCTTGCCATTAGGGCTACCGAGCATGGTATAGAGATCAATCAGTCTTTGTTTATAGCCTTGTTGGAAATCTACAACCAAAATACCGGGACTTTCTTTACTTCGCATGGAAAAATAGGATTGGCCCTTCATGAGATGCGCATCATCTCGAAGCTGCCATGGAATGACGAGCCATATGAAGAATATACCCCTTGCAAGAAAGAGTTTCTAGTGTTGGAGAACAAATATCCTGAAATGATGGCTGTGCATAAAGAACTGCTTTGCCACCATCAAGTATGCATGCGCCAGGGCGGGATGAAGGCGTAGCCACATATCAAAGCTTGGGTGGATTATATCTTTACAAAGCATCCGTCGAGGCCGGGGACGGTTTATTTTACTACGTGTAGGTCATATACTGCTGACGAGGTAGAAGATCTGACGGCTGAAGGGGGGTATCTGCTACCTCGGTAGATGTCGAGGGCAAGCCCACCTCTATTGTTCACAACTATTTTTGTCAGAATCTGACTGCTTTTAAGTCCGAAAGCAATGTTGGCCGCTTTTCTGATGTATGGCTGCGGAACGCCGTAGTTCTAGGAGGCTCGTGATCCGTAGGACAGATCATTCCGGAACTCATTTTGCCAGCTGTGAAGCTGGCCTTTAAACATTCCTTGGCTCTGCTCCCAGCTATGGTGTGTGACATCTTGCGAGGCCTGCGGGAGATCTCGACGAGGATAATAGAGTGCCGCGGGGGAGACGATGAATTCCCTTGGGTTGAACTCCCTTATCATTACTTGATGGGTTGGTTGGCATTACATCGCCCCAATTTGATAGTCCCCAGTACACTCGATGGTTAGAGGAAGGGGATGCAACGTTGCGTAACTATCATCGAGCGAAATGGCTCCATCAGGGTGTCCCCTTCTGTAGGTGGATGTTGAGCCGTTTAGACGGCTATGATTTCAACAGGGTTTTGCTTACGTACAAAGGTTACCTTGCAGATGATGAGTTAGTGGATAGTGATTTAACTTTCGGTGCTTTCTACTGGTTGCAGTCCATTCGTCCTTTCCATCCGGTGCATCAAAATTGGAACCAGGTGTACCTGGAGGCTTATTTACCGAGTCGATTCGTGCGTCAGTTCGACTATAGCCATACTATGATGGGCAACCCGAGCTCATGTCTCGGTCACGAAGAAAGTCTACTGGATGGTGCCCAGGCATGGTGTTATTATAATACCGGATGTACTAGAGCGAAGTTTACGATCCCCTCGATGCATGAAGAGACTCGCATCTTATATTCTGTAAAATATATCATGATCAAGCTCGAAAAGGATAAGCTTGTAAAACTAAGGATAAATTTATAGCATAAGATATAAGTAAGGGTGGAAATGATGAAAGAAGATACATAGTCCAAGATCCTTAACCAATCGGGTCAAGCATTCAAGGTAAGGTACAAGGTTAAGTATTCAAGGATTCAAGCAGAACACCATCACATGCCAGGTCGAAAGAATTGAGCCAAGGTGGATCTCTAATTGAAATAAGAATTAATTTAGAATCATGGTAGAGGTTATAGTTTAGCCATTTGACCAGAAAATCATATCAAAGAAATAGAGTACAAAGAGACGGGTTTTAGTAGGACATGGAATACCTACATGAAGATAGGCTAGTCTAGGTCTTATATGTAAAGTTTGTTGGGAGGTAACAGCTAGTATTATACTCCGAATATCCAAGTCACGGTAAAGGGCGTCCAATGATCTAGAATAGAAAGTGGGAGTTCAAGACATGACAATTGATGCAAAATAAAGAAGATCAAGTTAACACATAGAATAAAATTAATTAGGAATCCAGTAAATAATTTAGGAACACAGCCCTAGGGATAGATAGGCTACTAGATGAATATAGTTAGGGTTCGATCAAATCAAAGGTCAAGGTTAGAAGGTCTCAATAAAGTCTTTATTTGAGGAAATGTCGAGTAAGTCAGGTTTGGGATACAGTCACATTGTTTGGTAGAAAGAGTTTAAGCAAGATGCAGAAAATAGAGGGGACAATTCATTTCAAGGGAAAGCAATTAGAAAGAGAATTAGAGGGCAAGAAACAGATGAGAGTTTTCTCATAAGTGTGATTGAGTACCTTAGAATAAAAGATATTAATCTAATACAAAGAAATTAAAATCAACAACTACAAAATTTCAAAATTATCAACTAACACCAGGATTCAAAGTTCTACAGTGAATCCTCCAAAATCAAATTCAATCAAGGAAAAAGGAGTTTAAATCGTAATTTCAAATGAGATTCTCAAGGGTCATCCCAGGAATCTCTCAAGATATCCTAACAATGATTGAGTATCCTCTCTCACTAAGCCTATTCCTCAAATCCTATCGCAGGTTGTAGTGATACTCTAGTTCGAATACCACTACATAAACAGGACCTGCATGGGCCACCACTAAAAATGTGTCACGACCCACACCCTAGAGTAAGAGCACGAGAAGTGGGTACGTCCAGCCTACGCCGCAGTATCGGCGGTAGAACGCTGTCCTAGGTCAATTATCTAACAATATAAAAGGTACCTTTACAGTTTATACTCTCCGAATGGAGGTGACAAACAGAATACAATCTCACTCACATCTAAGGTAGAAGAATGAAAGACAGATAGATAAATAGTAACTCAAGAGAACAGTATGATAGATAAAATAAGTCCAAGTGTCTAGGATAACATAACATCCAGAATGTCAACCCAAAATACAATATAAGTCTAAGAGTCTATACATCTCAACATCTCAAAATATAACTCAGAATGTGAGACAAAAAGATAATATGAAAAAGACTGACTAGCTAAACTAGCCTAGACTACTGGGGCAACATCCTCAGCTGCAGGTGGATCCTGCTGAGGGTCCACAACATAAGCGTCATCTAGTCCTGCTCCATAATAGGTAGACACAGGGCCTCATCCTCATCCTCTGTAATATTTTCAACAGGTCCAGTCAGGACAGGAACGAGCACAATACATCTCACGCAGTGCATAGTATGATAGGAAATATAAAGCATACAATAGAGTAAAATACAGTAACTGCTGAAGGAAGATACATGTAGTAAAAGAGATAGCTGTAAAGGAAATATCTACTGTATATAGAGAACTGTAAGTGTCTAGTGATGTAGAGTACAAGATAGGCATGTGAATGGCTAGAATTTATACATGATTACACTACTGAGTTTATACATGATTACACTACTTTGGAATTATTCACATGTCCACTTCTACTCCCCCGTTTCCCCAATCAATACGCAAGGATCCATTCAAGTTATGTTAAGATTCGTGATAAGCCCATAAATGGGAGATTTATGAGAGGCTCTGTGAATCATGAGAGTACATGAGTCACAAGCGATTCGTGAATCTATAAAAGCATAGAGATACATGATGATTCGTGAAAAGCACAAACATGCTGTATCTGATGCTCCCGAAGGGGATAACATCTCATGAAAAGATCCATATAGTACCAATCCGTGATAACAATCATGTTAGCATCAAGTAAAGTAATCTAGAGCAAGAATATAAATCCTGGCAAGTATGAAACGGTCAGAGAATGTACTCGCCTGATAACTGAATGTCTGAAGAGGATATACTTTCTGAGGCGAGGTGTCTGGCTCCTAATCAGAGCAATACAAGTTACAATGTATCCACAATGGTAAAAATAGAGTATACAATGCATACTACATGATTCTAGGTCAATCTGGTCAAAAGTCAACTCTTGGTCAACTCTAATAGTCAAACTAGGTCACAGGAAGTCATACTAGGTCACAGGAAATCAAACTAAGTCAAACAAGGTCAAATAAGGTCAAACTAGTCTAATCTAGGTTAAAGTCAACTCTTGGTCAATATTCTAGTCAAACCAGTCAAGTTATCTAGGGTTTAGTCAATCAATGGTCAGACTAGTCAAATACTAGTTAATATGGTCAAGCTAGGTCAATCTAGACTATCTAAGGTACTACACCACAAGGTTAAGGTATAACCAATACCTATACAAGTATACCACATATAAATACATATATATATATATATAATACCAACCTTAATCCTATATTCAAGCTAATCCCATATTCCAATCTCAAGTCATGACTCAACTCTAAGTATCTAACTTAACCCCATACATATCTTAATCTACATAGGTCTTTCCACAAAACCCAAGTCACAATAATATACTTATATATAGGTCAAACCTAAACCAACTAGTTAATAGCCTAGGGTTTAGTCAAATCTTAGTCAACAAGGGTCAACTAGTTAGGGTTTTAGTCATTAGGTTAATTAGGTTTTAGCCCTAATGCCATAGGCTAGTAACTAGGTTCCATAGGCTAATTGTTATAGGTTTCCATATAACCTATATTTAGAAGTCATACATACATATATATATATATATATATATATATATATATATATATATATATATATATATATATATATATATATATATATATATATATATACACACACACAATCTATCCAATACCTATATATCAATATGTGTATATCAAAAAATATATATATATATATATATATATATATATATATATATATATATATATATATATATAAATATATATATATATATATTTATATATATATATATATATATATATATATATATATATATATATATATATATATATATATATATATATATATATATATATATATATATATATATATATATATAAAATATATATATATATATATATATAATATATATATATATATATACACACACACAAAAAAAATATATATATTATATATATATATACACACACAATCTATCCAATACCTATATATCAATATGTGTATATCAAAAAAAATAAAAAATAAAATATATATTTATATATATATATATATATATATATATATATATATATATTCACAATATATATATATAATATATATATATATATATATATATATATATATATATATATATATATATATATATATATATATATATATATATATATATATATATATATACATATTCACAAAACTTATATTCACAAAACTTATATAATATATATATATATAGGAAGAGAAGTGAGTGAGAGAATTAGAGTGAGAGAGAGATGGGAATAATGGACACACAAGAAAGGGGAGGGGGTATTCCAGTTTCCTGGAACCAGGAAATCAGTCCCCACACCACACAGAAATGCACTCACATACCTACATATACACATACATGTATATACACATGTATATACATGTATACACCCTAAAATCTCACCTACACACACATACATATATAATACGTATACATACACTAAAAATACACATATACATGTATAAATCAGAACAAAATAGGTTTTGAAATTCAATTTGAAAAACTGGAAAATTATCCAAAATCTGGAAAATGTGCACCGTGCACTCGAAAACAGGGTAAACCCATTTTCATGGCCCAAACCGAGCTAAGGCTCGAACCCATGGGTTGGTAAGTGATGCCCCAAGTGTCCTCTAGTGTCTAGGGGGCCTGACACGACACCACGACACGATTGGATGTGTCCAAACACTCAAAACCCAATCGGGTAACACAGATACACACACACGCACGTACACAGCGTCGTGCACGTGTTCCTCACGCTCGTGGACACACCATGAGACATGACACGTCTCGTGGTCATGCACACGTGTAGCCCACATATAGGGCTACACGATGGACACACTGATACGTGTCCACGACACTCCTGGACACGATACGAAGACCGTATCAGTCGTGAAAAACATGACTGATATATGAGTCCAGACCGTGTCGTACACGCGGTTGCACGTCTCGTGCTCGTGACACAGGACACGACACATCTCATGCTCGTGTCCTCGTGTTTGCCACTTGAAGGGCTACACGCTTGTGTCACCACGAGGTGTCCTCGACTCGTGTCCATGCGATACGAGGGCCGTGTTCGTGAAGAAAACGTGCGCGTGCACTGTCAGTGCACGACCAATGCACGTGTCCTCGTGTCCTCGATAGGACACGAGAGTGTCTCAAACTCGAGAGGGGGCATGACAGAGGTTGCCCCCCCTCTGTGTCAATTTTCCCGTGTCCACGTGTCCTACAGTGTCCGCACTAGGTGTTGAGTAGCAGGGGAGGCTGCATAGTCTCGTGCGCGCGTGTCGAAGGGTCGTGTGCTCCACACGTAGCACGTAGAGCCTTGTGCTCGTGTCAGTGGGTAGGTGGGGTGGTTAGGTTCGTGTCTAGGTTTCTGTATCGTATCCACGACTCGTGTGGACACGACAGAAAGTGTCAAACAGTATCGTTTACAGTGTGTTCAGTGGGGTGTTAACAGTGTGTTCGTGCCCTGTTTTGGACACGGACACGACTCGAAGTGTGCTTAGTCAACTAGGGTTGTGTCCTACATGTCTAGGGCTACCCAAAAATATATTTTGTTTTGAAAAACAACAACTTTTATTCCTTAGTGGCATTTCACCAAATACTGCAATTAGAACACAGATATGTGTCCGATACGGACACCAAACCAACCCTAAATCTCACCAAACTTAGCCTACAGTTCCATGGTACCTAGATGCATGCATTTATGAAGAAAAATCAGAATATTAACTAGGTTTGAGGGCATTTACCTATTTATGCAATTCCAAGGAAAAATCAATAAAGAGGGGGTGTGTGTCCTTCAACTTGGTGATGCCCAAAGCTCATAAATCCTTGCTAGCAAGCCCTAACTAGTATCCTCTAGTGTAGGGGAGTCCAATGCAAAAGACTAGACCCAATTTGGATCAAAAATGATCAAGTTATGGTTTTGTGAGGGAATGGGAATTTCTAGGTTTTTAATTCATGTAAAATGATCATGAATGAGTGTGATGGGGTTATATAGGAAGGGGGGGGGGTAGTGTTTGGCTGCCATGGGGGTAGGGGAGAGTGTCCTACCACCTTGCAAACTTAGCCCCTAAGTCTTTGACTAAGGGGTTAGATATTTAGGTTCTAAAATATCTAAAAAGTGAAATATCTAGATATTTATCTAACTAGATATTTATACATAAAGCTATTATCTAACATTAGTCTTCTAGGTTAGTTGTAACCCCTAGATTAGGCTAAACTAGGTTAGGGACTAACATGACACTAATCAATAATTAGACAATAACAAAAACACATAAACACAAATAATTCCAAATAAATCCTAGAAAATTACCAAAATACCCTTTAGGCTAAAAAGTCCTAATTTGATGTTCTAAACTTATGGCTAGGCTCACATGATCGTGGTTAGTCTCTAGGTTATGAAATCTCTAGGGTTTACACTAGGGTTATGCTAGTAAAGTCACAAAGTCATAAGTCATGACTTAGAAAATGGTTTTAATTAACTAAAAATCACCAAAGATCATATCATGACTAAAATACCATTAATAAATAATAAAAATAATAAAATTTCAAAAATACTCCAATTTCAGAAAACTGGGTGTTACAAGTCTACCCACCTTAAAATAATTTCGTCCTCGAAATTTAGATGGTCGTACTCCACCTAGGTCAAACCTCCAATAATCAGGGTCGAAGCTACTACCTAGCAACATACAAGGTCAACAAGTAAAATATGGGTAGTAGACCTATACTGGGTCATGTCCAAAAATTGGCTGGCAGTTTTAGGTCATAAGTTGTCCTTAATTCAAATCGAAATCAAAAGTAACTCCATGGGACAAATCAGGATGGAGCCTCGGGTCAAGAAAATCGTGCTAAGCAAATAAAGCACACGATGGTATGCCTGAGTGGGACACTAAGGTCATAGGTGTAGAGTGTCATGTCTAGGTCATGTATGCGAAGTCAGTTTTGAGAAAACAACTAGTCTTGTGCTCCTAACTTAAAGGTCATGGTAATGTGCCTACGATGATCATAATTTAGAGTGGGAAAAGTCTATGTTACCTAAATTGAACCAAAAATTATGATGCAATAGTGGTACCAAGGGGATAGGTTAAATGGGACAGTCTGTGGTCTCATCTAGGTGCACTAGTCATTCTAGATCAAGACTGTCCTATGGTATCAAAACGTACAAGCAATCTAGGGTGTCCTAATTGGGTAAGTAGGGGAACAACAATCATCAAGGCTATAGGGCCGTCTACCATCCTATATGGAAATTGGTCATTAACAAGTAAGTGAGAAATCATTAAAAGTTACTATTCCATAAAGTGGTAAAAGAAAATTGAAAATTTAGGTACAAACAATCACAAATAGATTTTAGTCTTGACACGATCTAAGTTGATCAATTTCAGGATAAATCGAGATTTGGGCAAGATGAAAAATCAATGAAATCAAGTATGAGCACGAGCATCCAATGATGAAGATCTAGGTCATGATTAAATTTAATTCAACTGGATACGAATACGAGGTTCATAGGCGATAAAATAATTCCAAGGAGAATTGTCAAGGCTATTGCGAATAAGATTCTAGGGCAAGTTTAACTGTGTCTCCATCCACGTAAATTAATATATGAAAAGCGAACCAAAACACAATAGGTTGATCAGACCATCATACGCCGGTTCTGATTAGACAATATGTTAGTGGGTGCACACCCAATAAAATATATCATGATCAAGCTCGAAAAGGATAAGCTTGTAAAACTAAGGATAAATTTATAGCATAAGATATAAGTAAGGGTGGAAATGATGAAAGAAGATACATAGTCCAAGATCCTTAACCAATCGGGTCAAGCATTCAAGGTAAGATACAAGGTTAAGTATTCAAGGATTCAAGCAGAACACCATCATATGCCAGGTCGAAAGAATTGAGCCAAGGTGGATCTCTAATTGAAATAAGAATTAATTTAGTATCATGGTAGAGGTTATAGTTTAGCCATTTGACCAGAAAATCATATCAAGGAAATAGAGTACAAAGAGACGGGTTTTAGTAGGACATAGAATACCTACATGAAGATAGGCTAGTCTAGGTCTTATATGTGAAGTTTGTTGGGAGGTAACAGCTAGTATTATACTCCGAATATCCAAGTAACGGTAAAGGGCGTCCAATGATCTAGAATAGAAAGTGGGAGTTCAAGACATGACAATTGATGCAAAATAAAGAAGATCAAGTTAACACATAGAATAAAATTAATTAGGAATCCAGTAAATAATTTAGGAACACAGCCCTAGGGATAGATAGGCTACTAGATGAATATAGTTAGGGTTCGATCAAATCAAAGGTCAAGGTTAGAAGGTCTCAATAAAGTCTTTATTTGAGAAAATGTCGAGTAAGTCAGGTTTGGGATACAGTCACATAGTTTGGTAGAAAGAGTTTAAACAAGATGCAAAAAATAGAGGGGACAGTTCATTTCAAGGGAAAGCAATTAGAAAGAGAATTAGATGGCAAGAAACATATGAGAGTTTCTCATAAGTGTGATTGAGTACCTTAGAATAAAAGATATTAATCTAATACAAAGAAATTAAAATCAACAACTACAAAATTTCAAAATCATCAACTAACACCAGGATTCAAAGTTCTACAGTGAATCCTCCAAAATCAAATTCAATCAAGGGAAAAGGAGTTTAAATCATAATTTTAAATAAGATTCTCAAGGGTCATCCCAGGAATCTCTCAAGATATCCTAACAATGATTGAGTATCCTCTCTCACTAAGCCTATTCCTCAAATCCTATCGCAGGCTGTAGTGATACTCTAGTTCGAATACCACTACATAAACAGGACCTGCATGGGCCACCACTAAAAATGTGTCACGACCCGCACCCTAGAGTAAGGGCACGAGAAGTGGGTACGTCTAGCCTACGCCGCAGTGTCGGCGGTAGAACGCTGTCCTAGGTCAATCATCTTACAATATAAAAGGTACCTGTACAGTTTATACTCTCCGAATGGAGGTGACAAACAGAATACAATCTCACTCACATCTATGGTAGAAGAATGAAAGACAGATAGATAAATAGTAACTCAAGAGAATAGTATTATAGATGAAATAAGTCCAAGTGTCTAGGATAACATAACATCCAGAATGTCAACCCAAAATACAATATAAGTCTAAGAGTCTATACATCTCAACATCTCAAAATACAACTCAGAATGTGAGACAAAAAGATAATATGAAAAAGACTGACTAGCTAAACTAGCCTAGACTACTGGGGCAACATCCTCAGCTGCAGGTGGATCTTGCTGAGGGTCCACAACATAAGTGTCATCTAGTCCTGCTCCATAATAGGTAGACACCAGGGCCTCATCCTCATCCTCTGTAATATTTTCAACAGGTCCAGTCAGGACAGGAACGAGCACAATACATCTCACGCAGTGCATAGTATGATAGGAAATATAAAGCATACAATAGAGTAAAATACAGGAACTGCTGAAGGAAGATACATGTAGTAAAAGAGATAGTTGTAAAAGAAATATCTACTGTATATAGAGAACTGTAAGTGTCTAGTGATGTAGAGTACAAGATAGGCATGTGAATGGCTAGAATTTATACATGATTACACTACTGAGTTTATACATGATTACACTACTTTGGAATTATTCACATGTCCACTTCTACTCCCCTGTTTCCCCAATCAATACGCAAGGATCCATTCAAGTTATGTTAAGATTCGTGATAAGCCCATAAATGGGAGATTCATGAGAGGCTCTGTGAATCATGAGAGTATATGAGTCACAAGCGATTCGTGAATCTATGAAAGCATAGAGATACATGATGATTCGTGAAAAGCACAAACATGCTGTATCTGATGCTTCCGAGGGGGATAACATCTCATGAAAAGATCCATATAGTACCAATCCGTGATAACAATCGTGTCAGCATCAAGTAAAGTAATCTAGAGCAAGAATATAAATCCTGGAAAGTATGAAACGGTCAGAGAATGTACTCGCCTGATAACTGAATGTCTGAAGAGGATATACTGCCTGAGGAGAGGTGTCTGGCTCCTAATCAGAGCAATACAAGTTACAATGTATCCACAATGGTAAAAATAGAGTATACAATGCATACTACATGATTCTAGGTCAATCTGGTCAAAAGTCAACTCTTGGTCAACTCTAATAGTCAAACTAGGTCACAGGAAGTCAGACTAGGTCACAGGAAATCAAACTAAGTCAAATAAAGTCAAACAAGGTCAAATAAGGTCAAACTAGTCTAATCTAGGTTAAAGTCAACTCTTGGTCAATATTCTAGTCAAACCAGTCAAGTTATCTAGGGTTTAGTCAATCAATGGTCAGACTAGTCAAATACTAGTTAATATGGTCAAGCTAGGTCAATCTAGACTATCTAAGGTACTACACCACAAGTTTAAGGTATAACCAATACCTATAAAAGTATACCACATATAAATACATATATATATATAATACCAACCTTAATCCTATATTCAAGCTAATCCCATATTCCAATCTCAAGTCATGACTCAACTCTAAGTATCTAACTTAACCCCATACGTATCTTAATCTACATAGGTCTTTCCACAAAACCCAAGTCACAATAATATACTTATATATACTCAAACCTAAACCAACTAGTTAATAGCCTAGGGTTTAGTCAAATCTTAGTCAACAAGGGTCAACTAGTTAGGGTTTTAGTCATTAGGTTAATTAGGTTTTAGCCCTAATGCCATAGGCTAGTAACTAGGTTCCATAGGCTAATTGTTATAGGTTTCCATATAACCTATATTTAGAAGTCATACACACACACACATATATATATATATATATATATATATATATATATATATATATATATATATATATATATATATATATATATATATATATATATATATATATATATATATATACACACAATCTATCCAATACCTATATATCAATATGTGTATATCCTATATATAATACCAATCACCCTCACACACATATATATATATATATATATATATATATATATATATATATATATAAAGACACAATATATGATCTAGTAAAAATATATATATCATATATATATATATATATATATATATATATATATATATATATACATATATATATATATACATATTCACAAAACTTATATATAATATATATATATATATATATATATATATATATATATATATATATATATATATATATATATATAGGAAGAGAAGTGAGTGAGAGAATTAGAGTGAGAGAGAGATGGGAATAATGGACACACAGAAAAGGGGAGGGGGTATTCCAGTTTCCTGGAACCAGGAAATCAGTCCCCACACCACACAGAAATGCACTCACATACCTACATATACACATACATGTATATACACATGTATATACATGTATACACCCTAAAATCTCACCTACACACACACATACATATATAATACGTATACATACACTAAAAATACACATACACATGTATAAATCAGAACAAAATAGGTTTTGAAATTCAATTTAAAAAACTGGGAAATTATCCAAAATTTGGAAAATGTGCACTGTGCACTCGAAAACAGGGTAAACCCATTTTCATGACCCAAACCGAGCTAAGGCTCGAACCCATGGGTTGGTAAGTGATGCCCCAAGTGTCCTCTAGTATCTAGGGGACCTGGCACGACACCACGACACGATTGGATGTGTCCAAACACTCAAAAACCCAATCGGGTAACACAGATACACACACACGCGTACACAGCATCGTGCACGCGTTCCTCACGCTCGTGGACACACCACGAGACACGACACGTCTCGTGGTCATGCACACGTGTAGCCCACATATAGGGCTACACGATGGACACACTGATACGTGTCTACGACACTCCTGGACACGATACGAAGACCATATCAGTCGTAAAAAACACGACTGATACATGAGTCCAGACCGCGTCGTGCACGCGGTTGCACGTCTCGTGCTCGTGACACACGACACGACATATCTCGTGCTCGTGTCCTCGTGTTCGCCACTTGAAGGGCTACACGCTTATGTCACCACGAGGTGTCCTCGACTCGTGTCCATACGACACGAGGGCCGTGTTCGTGAAGAAAACGTGCGCGTATACTGTCAGTGCACGACCAGTGCACGTGTCCTCGTGTCCTCGATAGGACACGAGAGTGTCTCAAACTCGAGGGGGGCATGACAGAGGTTGCCCCCCCTCTGTGTCAGTTTTCCCATGTCCACGTGTCCTACAGTGTCCGTACTAGGTGTCGAGTAGCAGGGGAGGCTGCACAGTCTCGTGCGCGCGTTTCGAAGGGTCGTGTGCTCCACACGTGGCACGTAGAGCCTTATGCTCGTGTCAGTGGGTAGGTGGGGTGGTTAGGTTCGTGTCTAGGTTTCTGTATCGTGTCTACGATTCGTGTGGACACGACAAGAAGTGTCAAACAGTATCGTTTTACAGTGTGTTCAGTAGGGTGTTAACAGTGTGTTCGTGTCCTGTTTTGGACACGGACACGACTCGAAGTGTGCTCAGTCAACTAGGGTTGTGTCCTACATGTCTAGGGCTACCCAAAAATATATTTTGTTTTGAAAAATAACAACTTTTATTCTTTAGTGGCATTTTACCAAACACTGCAATTAGAACACAGATACGTGTCCGATACGGACACCAAACCAACCCTAAATCTCACCAAACTTAGCCTACAGTTCCATGGTACCTAGATGCATGCATTTATGAAAAAAAATCAGAATATTAACTAGGTTTGAGGGCATTTACCTATTTGTGCAATTCTAAGGAAAAATCAATAAAGAGGGGGTGTGTGTCCTTCAACTTGGTGATGCCCAAAGCTCATAAATCCTTGCTAGCAAGCCCTAACTAGTATCCTCTAGTGTAGGGGAGTCCAATGCAAAAGACTAGACCCAATTTGGATCAAAAATGATCAAGTTATGGTTTTGTGAGGGAATGTGAATTTCTAGGTTTTTAATTCATGTAAAATGATCATGAATGAGTGTGATGGGGTTATATAGGAAGGGGGGTAGTGTTTGGCTGCCATGGGGGTAGGGGAGAGTGTCCTACCACCTTACAAACTTAGCCCCTAAGTCTTTGACTAAGGGGTTAGATATTTAGGTTCTAAAATATCTAAAAAGTGAAATATCTTGATATTTATCTAACTAGATATTTATACATAAAGCTAATATCTAACATTAGTCTTCTAGGTTAGTTGCTAACCCCTAGATTAGGCTAAACTAGGTTATGGACTAACATGACACTAATCAATAATTAGACAATAACAAAAACACATAAATACAAATAATTTCAAATAAATCCTAGAAAATTACCAAAATATCCTTTAGGCTAAAAAGCTCTAATTTGATGTTCTAAACCTATGGCTAGGCTCATATGATCATGGTTAGTCTCTAGGTTATGAAATCTCTAGGGTTTACACTAGGGTTATACTAGTAAAGTCACAAAGTCATAAGTCATGACTTAGAAAATGGTTTTAATTAACTAAAAATCACCAAAGATCATATCATGACTAAAATACCATTAATAAATAATAAAAATAATAAATTTTCAAAAATACCCCAATTTCAAAAATTGCGGTATGGACCCTCTCGGCAGTCTTTGCCAGAATAGAGCGCTCTTCCTGCGGAACCTCCTTAACAGGTATACCTTAGTATTTTCTCTTAGGGCTTTGATTTCGTACTTTCCGGTTATTACTACTTTGCTTATATAGGCGAGGTCCACATGGTCGGAGATACTCAGGAAACTTCCCGAGGAACCTGTCCTAGAGGTGTTTTGAGTCGTAAGGACCGAGGAGGAGACTGTAGCTGGCAAAACTACTGATTCGGAGGATTTTGCTCCTCCATCTCCTTTTTAGTATGGGACTCAGGGCTCTGCGGGTCCTTTGGCTTCGCCTCAGCGGGCAACCTTCATGGGCCCGACTATGGACGAGCCCGTAGAAATACCCGGGGTCGGTCTTGCGGTAGCCGAGGATGGTATTCTAGAGTCTGTACCCGTGATGGGCTAGGTGGTCGTGGATACTGAAGGCATTACCCATGATCTTTCAAACGTACCTCCTTTTTGTGTCGAAGAAAGGGTTGAGGATAATTCCGATGCGACGGAAGACAAGGAAGATCGTTCGGCCGAGAGGCTACCCTTGGCGAACCTCAGGGATTCATCTCAGCGGCTGGTCAAAGATTCCCTGGAAGGGTTGACAATGAAGGCTGTCGAAGCATTAGCCTGCCGAGCTGCTGAAGGGCCAGTAAAAATGACTATCGAACAGTTGGTCGATGAGGTCATCCTAAGAGCTGTCGAAGAGACGATTGAGGAGTTGGCTGATATGGTTCTCGGAGAAACGACCGAGGAGACTAATACAAAATAAGTTGATGCGGCCATTGGTGATCCGATGATTAAGATTCCAGTCGAGGTGGCTACTGAGATGGTGGTTGATGGTGCTGCTGATGAGCCTGTCGATGAAACCAATAAAAGCTCGACCAAGGAGACTGGGAAGAATCGGTCGAGAAGACCACTGATGAGCCGGTTGCTGAAGTACCTTTTAGTGTAGTCACCACAAGACTGCTCGAAGTGGCTGCCATCGAGTCGGCTGTTACGGACTTGGTCGAGAAGACCACCGAGGAGTCGGCTACAGCGACCGTCGAAAAGTCGATCGCTGAGATTGTTCAAATGCCTGTTCACACAGCTTCAGTCGTAGAAATGGTTGAAGAACTAACGAAGGAGCCTGCTGAAGAGCCGATAATGCATTAGATGGTATTGGCTCACACCGTCTCTGTACCACCGACGGCCTCCATTCCAGTTATGGCACCACCTGCTTTGGCTACGATACCTAAGCGTATTGGCTGCCATTGCTGCTCTGGGACCTTCTATTGCTGCTTCTTTGGTGACCCCGATGGGTTTGGCTGACAATACGTACTATGCCAACCTCATTCTGGGCACAGTTTATTATGCCTTGAAGTACGGTATAGAGGGTGTCTTGCGGGACAATCAATCGCTTCAACGGGCTTGGTCTACCGTAGCGGCCCATCTGATGGCCTTGCGCGACTATCCAGAGTACAAGGCGAAGACGGACGCGATAGAGGCTCTCTGGGCAGAATTGTAAGCCATCATCACAGAGCTTCAAAATCTAGAGCACGATCTTTTGACCCTGGCTGCTGCAGAGTTAGAGAAGATGGCCTCCGAACTTTCTCAACACGAGCAGAAGCATCAGGCCCTGACAGACAGACTTGCCGAAGTCAAGGCTAAAATTAAAGAAGTGACTGACATCGAAGAGGTTTAGGTCTGCCATCGCACAACTTTGGAGGAACAGTGTAAAGCCCTCTAGGAGCATATTCGACAGTTAGAAGAGGCGTTGGCCCTTGTCAAGAGTGAATTGGACAAGTTAAGGGACCAGCAGGAGGTCATTCACCAACAATTCGAGACCCTGGCTCGGGAGAAGGAAAGTATTGGCGTTCGTCAAGCAGAGTTGGACCTTGCACACCAGAACTTGTCCCAGCTCGAGGATGAGGCCATTTGATGTGAGGAGGTAGAGCGGCGAGTTAAAGACTTGGTTGGGCCCCAAGTTACTCTTTTGAGGAGTCGATTGGAAGAACTCCTGCATCGGTCGTCCCAATGCTGATGTCTTTATTTTCTTTTTGCCTCTCATTTTTTGAGAGACCCTTTTGTAGCAAAAAAAAACTTTCCATTTTATAACTGAAAAACTTTAGCTTTGCTTTCTTGCTTGTCCATTTGCTGTGAACATTCTTGTACAATAGTGAGAATTCCCAAAGAGGTAGTATGACGTGAGGGGATGGAGATAACTCCGCTGGGGATAGGGTATTTTACTCAGAGGTCATATGGATATGGTAAACACGATATTTTGAGGTAGAATTTTCTTTACTCAGAGGTTATATTGACATGGTAATGATAGACTCTATGGGTGTATAGAACGAATCAGAGGTGATATGTACAGGAAATGTTCTATAGATAATTATGACAATCATGGGATTTGTCATGGAAGAAATGTCTACTCAGAGGTAATATGGACATGGTAGGCACGATCCTCACTGGGGTGTAGAATAAGAACTCAGAGGTAGTATGGATGTGAAATATTTTTCTACTGGAGGAATATGAAAGGGATAAATTCGTTAATAGAATTCGTAAACATCCACGAGGGATATGGAAATATTTGTCGATTTAGACCTCAAACATAGTATTTCTTCAGGAACTTGCCATTGATCGGCATCATTAGCAAGTCGCCGTTAGGCTTGGCCAGTCGGTAAGCACCATTGGAGTAGACCGTCTCTATCACGAATTCGGTCCTTCCTACTTGGGCTCAAACTTTCCGACCGTCTTGTGAGTCATCACCATTGGTCTTCGAACTGATAAGATGAGGTCGCCCACTTAGAATGTTCTTTCTTGGACCTTTATGTTGAGGGCCCCGAAAATCTGAGCTTGATAGAGCTCGATCCGTTGCTAAGCTAGCAAGCACTTTTCGTCCAATGCCTCCAACTTCTGTAGCCGTCGGCGTTGATTGTCTTCGTCAGTCAGCTGGTTGATGATGGCTACCCGTAAAGACGGAATCTGGATCTCCATAGGAAGCACCACCTTGCTTCCGTAAATAAGAGAAAATGGTGTGTTACTAGTAGGCATCTTAACAGTCATACGGTAAGCCCATAGACATTCGCCAAGCTTCTCAATCCAATCGCACTTACTAGAAGAAACGACTTTATTGAGCAGTTTGACAATAGTCTTGTTGAATGCTTCGACTCGTCCATTTGTTATAGGATTGTAAGCCATTGACGCTACATTATGTTTTTGATTTTTATCACAGAACCGATGGAATGCATGGCTCACGAACTGAGGGCCGTTGTCATGGATAATCCTTCTGAGAACTTCGAAGCGGTATATGACGTGATGCTTAACAAAGTTAATCATGTTCAGGGTTTTAACCTCAGTCAGCGATACTGCTTCCGCCCACTTAGAAAAGTAGTCGGTGATGGCGAGGATGAACCGGTGTCCTTTGGTAGACGGTGGGCTAATCGGCCTAATGATGTCCATTTCCCATGCTTCAAATGGCTAGGCGACTGTTGTGGATTGTAGGAACTCCGAAGGTTGGTGGATAAAGTCAGCATGAAACTAACATACCCGACACTTCTTTGCATAGTCAAGTGCATCAGCCATCATAGTGGGCCAGTAGTAACCCATACGATGCAGTCAATTCTGCAACATAGGACCAGGCTGGTGAGCCCTACAGGTGCCATCATGTGCCTCCCAGAGTACTTCTTGCACTTCTGTCTAGGCTAGGAGGAGTCCGTCGTATGAACGATGATACATTATTTTGGTAGCTGTGTCATAGAAGAATCAGATCAAGCGCCTTTTGATAGAAGTCGCTTCCTTCGGGTCTTTGGGCAGGACTCCGTAGACTGCATAATCTATGAACGGGAATTGCTAGTCCTGAATATTAAAATTAGTGTCTATTTGTACTGAGTAACTCAGACACATATGTAGATTGTTCTTCGGGTAAACCAGCTCTCATCCCGTCACCGTGACGGTATATTGGGTTCGACAGGAGCTGCTAAAGAAGCGACGAGGCCAACGAGTGTGTCGGCCTCTAAGTTTTGCAATCTAGATACATGTTCTATAAAGAACCCTATGAGGATAGAAATGACATCAATTTCTGCCAGGTGGTAAGGAACCAAATCTTCATATCGAACCTCGTATCATCCTTGAACCTGGTTGACAATCAGTTTCGAGTCACCATAGGCCTCGATTGTAGTCAACCCCCAGCTATTTAGCGAGATGGAGTCCTATAATGAGAGCATTATACTCAGCAACATTATTGGTGCATGACTCCATGAGAGAGTATGCATGGTGGATGACCAGACCATCAGGAGTGATAAGAACCACTCTGACTCCTGCGATGATCTCGTCCTTGGGTCTTGTTCTTGAAGCACCGTCAAAGAACATACGCCAAATAGGATTGTCTGAGACTATTAGACTCTAAGACTTCATCGAAAATATCGTCGTAGAGCTTTGACGTCTCTGGTACAGGATGTGCCGCCAAGAAGTTGATTAATGGTTGGCCTTTGATTGTCATTTGTGGGACAAACACCATGTCGTAAGGAGTCAAAAGTATTGCATATGTGGCCAATCGCGAGTTTAAGGCCCCTGGCTTGGTCATGAGGACTCTAAGGGGATTGATTCGGGAGATGACGTGGATTATCTGTCCAGCCACATAATGGTGCATCTTTTGATTGGCGAAGAGAAGAGTGAGACACTCCTTCTCCACAAGATTATACTGATGTTCAGCAACAATAATGGATCTGCTAAGATAGTAAATTGTCTGTTCGTAGCCTTCACTGCTTCTCTGGACTAGCAAAGCACTGAGAGAATGGTCCATAGCTCGGACGTATAGCAGAAAGGGCCTTCCCACGATGGGTACCACTAGTACTGGAGGACTAGTGAGGTACTTCTTGATGTCGTTGAATGTACGCTGGCATTCATCGATCCAGACATACGAAACCCCTTTCTTGATTAGTTTGATGAAGGGTTGGCAGCGACCAGAGAGATTTGCTATGAATCTTCTGATGTATGCCAAGCGTCCTTGTAGGCCTCGAAGTTTACGGAGATTCTTCGGGGGAGCCATGTCCAAGATTGTCGTAGTCTTCTCAGGATCAATATGAATGCCCTTGGTCGTGACGATAAAGCCCAAGAACTTGCTACTGGAAACCCCTAGGAAAGACTTAGTCAGGTTCATCTTTAGTCGATGTGTCCACATCAAGTCAAAAATCGTCCTCAAGTCACCCAAATGGCTGGATTTCCTCTTGCTTTTGACGGCAATGTCATCAACATAACATTCTACCATTTTTTGGAGATACTTATGGAATATGGTGTTCATAGCCCGCTAGTACATTGCTCCCGTATTTTCAACCCGAAGGGTATTTTGTGTAATAATATATCCCTTTTGGAGTTCGAAATAAAGTATGCTTTTCGTCTTCAGGGAACATCTTAATCTGGTTGTAGCCTGAGAAACCATCCATGAAGGACATACACTTGAAGCCACAAGTGTGTCAATCATCATGTCGGTGATCGGAAGGGGAAACTTATCTTTTGGATAGGCCGAGTTGAGATCCCTGAAGTCTATGCAGACCTGAATCTTCCCGTTCTTCTTAGTGACGGGGACAATGTTGGCCATCTAATCCGAATGTTGCTCTTCGCGAATGAAGCCACTCTCTATGAGCTTGTCGACTTCTTTCTCCATAGTATCCATGATGTTGGGGCAAAAATGATGCTGTTGCTGTTTGACAGGCTTAGCATCAGGCAAGATGTTGAGATGGTACATGGCGACTTACGGATCTAAACTAGGCATGTCCTCATAGCTCCAAGCAACGATATCGATATATTCTCAGATAACCTATATCAGGGACTCTCTGTCTTCTCCGATCAAGATTTTGCTGATGAAGATGGGTTTAGGTGAAGCCTCATCTCCTAGTTCGACTTGGATGACCTCATCTTCTGTGGGAGGTTCTCGCTGTTCGAAGCGCCATTCCTATTAGGATCCTAGGCGTTGAGCCCACAATTCATGTTTGAAGAATTTAAGCAGCTGGTCTTTATCTTCGAGTGGCGGATTTATAGAGACCATATTGACGGACAATATCTGTTTGAAGGCTTGGCCGATACTGGTATCAGAGTCCCAGGTTGAGGAATCGAAGGAGTATGAATACATCATGGCCTTCGGCTCTGAGCTCTATGAAGTTGTTGTAGGTGTAACATAACCCAACCCTTGGCGGGTGCGCTGATAGTAATTTTGATACTTCCTTTTTTGAGCACGAAGTCGTAAGGGAAGGTGTCGACCTTTGCCATAGTTCAGACCTCTGTCGCTATTCAAGTCGTAACCCATCTACTGAATAAGGTGTTTGGCTTGAGCAATGTAATGGTAGAGTAGCATCTTGCCGTTATCGGGTTCTAGTTCTGCCAAGGTCAGCCGCTGAGGGTGCTCCAATCGACTGAAGATGATAGGTTCCACTTCTTCCTTTCTTGCTGGAACCAGAAAGTAGGCACCTTGGAAAGAGACAACTTGGCTTGCAAGATTAGCGGTTGTCACTTGCGTTTGTAACATATACAAAGCATTGTCTAAGAAATACTTAGTGTTCCAGTGTGCACAAGAGTAACTCAAAGACAACTCTCTATTAATAAAATACAAAATTTTATCCCGAGGGATTACATCATCTAAAGAATGCATCTCGGTATTGGCGCATATATAGCCTCCCAATTCCTCATCCATAAGAACTTGGACTGCAGGGGAAGAAGGTGGAGGAGGCTTCCGCTTCAACTTGACTACCAAGGGGACTGGAGTCAGAGGTTCCTACGACCTCGATGCTGCCTTTAAAGCCCTTCGGGAGAGCCTTATTTGCATAGGATCTCGGCTAGCAGGTGATACCGTCGGGGGCGAACGGGCAAGCGCCTTTCCTCGAAGTTTGATGACAAAAGGAGCTGGTGTTTGGTGAGGCTTCCCCTTCAATCGAACCCTCAATGGTTCTTCGACCATAGTTGCACTTTTTGTTGCAGTATCTGCCTCGTCGTCGGCATCATTGGCATCATTATCCCATGGGACTGACTTGAACAGATCAGCATCCATACAGTATGCTTCGAGTCTTTGAAATGGGTCGATGTCAGCAAACTTGGTCTTGATAGTCCCGTCGCTGGCTACATACTTTATGCATTGATGGAGTATGGAAGGTACGATCATGTATTCATGAATCAATGGTTGATCTAATAGCATGTTGTATTTTATATTAACGTCGATGATGTAGCAAGTCACGTCTATCTGGAGATCACCTATCTGGCATTTCAGGCAAATCTTGCCCAGGGGCTCACTCTTTCCAGCGTTGAAGTCACTGATTGTAGTGTTCGACATGGTCAGCCGATGCATCAGGATCTCCAAAGTTTGGAGTAAACTCTGAGGGATGATGCTAAGAGAAGAGCCATGGTCGATGTGGATGCGATCGACCTTAATGGCACCAACATACCCCATATAGTACAAGAGCATATTATGCCTGTTGTTCTTTAGTAGCATGTCCTACCGAGTGAAGGTGATGTTAGGAATCACCTCGACCATACCATGACAATGTGGGCACGCAGCATGATCCTCCTTTGGCGGTTGCACCTGGGTGAGGAAGGAGTCAGCATTTTGTAAATCTTTGCTGAGGGTGTCCTGAATCTTTTTGGAGAGACGGAGGAGCTCGAAGAGTGATAGTCGAGCCGAAGTATTGGCAAGCTGTGCCAATATGTCAAAGTTGTAGGGCTTGATCGGTCCTACTGCTGAGTCTTTTCTCAATGGTTTATCAAAGCAGACCTCCTTCTGCTTCTGCATATCTACTGCAGGAGGTTGGGATGGTCCTTCTTCTGACGCATCAGGTGCTGTAGCAACAGGTGGAAGTGCTTCGTCTTCTATAGACTAGTGCTTCTCCTGCTGATAAGCCGAACGAGTCGTAACCAGGGTGTCGTCTGTCGATGAAGAAACCATGCGACATGACTTAACTTTCTTTCCTTTGATAGAGCGCACTACAGGCATCATCATGTCTAGGGCAAGATCAGGATGGATCCACATAACTTTGCCTCACGACATTGTAAATAAGATGAGGTCTTGAGCATTATCACGGGCTGGTGAAAAATTGACTACTTCTATTGTCGCCCTCATGATGGGGACGACACCGTCTTGAGCCTCTATCTTTAGAAAACTTTTGAACTGGAAGGTGACCATGTTAGCCGTGACAGTCTTTTCCTTATAGTCGAGTGAGATGACATTGGCGTCGATGAGGCGCTAGATCTGTCTCTTCAACACGTAGCAATCGTATATTGAATGGTGGACATACTGGTGGTAGTGGAAGTATTTTGGATTGTCCACCTTTTCTACTTCATCCGGGCACTTTGGAGGCGGGAGTTGAAGCTTGCCACCCTTTGTCAACATATCGAAGAGTTCTAGTGTGTCTTCATCATTGAAGGTGTAGGTCTCTTTCGGCCTCGGTGCTTCAGCCGACTTCTGGTTCATTATCACTGAACCTTTAGAGATGTTGACGGTCATGACTTGCTTTCCTTTACCGTCCTTGGGGACGGGGTTATTGCTAGATGAGTTTCTTTGTCTTCGAGTAAGAGAAAACTCAACCCCAGCAGTTGTGTGTCCCGGGCCTTTCTCTCGACTACATCTGCCTCAGTAATGAAGGGTGTCCACTCTACGCAAGGAGCACTGTGCCACAATTTAACTGCAGGGAGCATATTCTTATGGCATGAATCCATAAGCATGGGTTTGGGTACGCCAGTTGGTAGTCTCAAAGCTGCCTGGTAGAAGCGCTCAATATAAGCACGTACATGCTCTTTCTCTTTCTGGACAATGTCCATGAGAGTAGACATCGTCATGTCCATTCCTCCTTCATAGAATCGACCGAGGAAGAGATGCTTCAAATCATCGAACGATAAAATGCAATTATCTGGGAGACTGTAAAACCATTCGTATGCCACCCCCTGTAATGCCCCTACGAATATGTTTGTGAGCAGAGCGTCGTCTTTTGGCAGATACCATGTTATCGAGGCAAAATACCTCAGGTATCGACAGGGAGATTCCTTTGCATCAAATGGTGCAAGCATCTGTGGCTTGTACTTGGGAGGATATATCACATTATCCCACTCGGTAGGATATGATTGTCGGATTCCCATTTTTTGGAGTGATTCTCGCTTTTCTCTGACGTCATAGCGAGCGTACAATTCTTTGAGGGCATGTTACATGTCATTCGACATAGCAGGTCCTGTTGTTGATGGAGTAGATGATAGCGGCATCGCTTGACTCAAGATAGGAGGCGCATTAGACCCGCCGTTCGTCCCCGGGTCTTGGTTTGTAGGAGCAGGGACATTGGATGTCAATTTCTCCTTGATCTCCAGGATTACTGAAGTCAAGATCTACTTAGTTTTGTTCAACGAATTAAGGCTTGTTTCCGGGGCCTATATACGTTTTTGATTACTGGATCCTTCACTGCCTTCCATGTTGTCACCTTCGGCCATGAAAATGGACTTCATATGTGGATATATAGAAGGGACGGTGGATCTTTCACTCTCGGGTTCAGACGCCTGGGTCCCTTCTTCTCGAGGGTAAACAAGTAGATTGTGATCGTCCTCGGACTCGTTACCGTTGCTAGCCCCATATTTTTGGCTACTTCAGCCAACGGAGGTATCTGTGTCATACAATCCTTCATTGAGTTGGAACGAGGGATTGTCATGAACGGTAGTGGGTTGGCTACCCCCAGCTAACGTTGCAGCTGAAGCAACATCTCCTTACGACAGGGATCCAGATTTAGCACGTGTGTGTTGGAACACACCCGTACTGGGCACTGTCATCTTGCTACCCCTAGGTCGGCCCTTGGATTTGTTGGTCGAAGCAGAAGGATTCTTGGAAAGCTTCTTGAGAGAGGGAGAACCTCATGCTACGTTGTATGAAGCAAGGCAGATTTCATCTTCTTCTTCTTCATTCGACGATCCTTCGTTGAGTCTCTGATGTATAAACGCCATTGGTTGCAGTCTTTGGAAGACGGACCGACTCTGTGGTGGCAATGCAGCTATTTAGCAACACCAACAGTTGATGGTGATCTTGGTGCAGGTGTGCCTTGGTTTAGACACGCCCTGTGCCGTGGACTCCTTCCTTACTTTATGCTTGTAGGAAATCGTCTTACGTAGGCCCAAGGTCTCCGTTTCTATACTCTTTTCATGCGTACAGGGAAGCTGCATGCAAGAATGAGGATGTGAAGGTAGCTTCCCTCTTCTCAGTTCCTGCGTATGAGATACATTTAGGTCATGATCAGAGGATTGCTGATGAGACAGACTCATCCCAAGCTTACAGCAGTGCTACTCACATAAGTCTATCTCTATAGTATGTACCCCCTGGCTTGAATCGTGTGCATGAGCGCTCATGTGACATCAGGGTTTTACCGGTCGAGGCATCGAAGCACTCGAACCAGTTTTGTATAGCTTTCCATCGGCTGTGTGCGTAACCTTCAACGCAGGCCTTTGGTCAGATGTTGGCATAGCATATTTATCGCACAAGGTGCGTGCTGTCTTGGATTTCTTCCTAGTACCCCTAAAAGGTGCGTAGTATTCAGAGTCCAACAGAGTGGTCGGCGTAGCACTTTGGTCGTGCAGGGCGTGTGTTGCCTTGGATTTCTTTGTGCCATCCCTGGAAGGTGTCTGGCATTCAAAATCCAACATGATTATCGATGTAGCATGCTGTTTTCATATGGCATGTGCTGCCTTGGGCCTCTTCATTTTACCGCTAGAAGGTGCGTAACGGTTAGAGTAGCCTTACTCGATGGGTAGGCAATTCTATCAAAGACAGAAGTTCTCGCCTGTGCAGCTATCTTCGTGCACGGGTGTGCGACTGCACAGTTCCTCTATCACTGTGGCTTCGTCAGGTCTGCCATAGGGAAGACGCACTCCTCACTGCGCTTTTTCAGAAGCGAGGGCTGAACGATACAACACGGCAGCAGTAGTCGAAATCTCCTTCGGGGCTTCGCCATTCAGGGCGTTCTGGAGTGCAGTCCCCTCCGTCGTTTTACTCGTCGCAGCAGCCTTCGGCACCTTGGTACGCCGAGTGTTCTTCTATTTTATGAACCGTTTTGAAGGACTCGACTTTTCTTCAGAGAGGAGATCTTCAAAAGCTTGCTGGTCGAAACGTATGACTAACATCTGAGAAGATCCCAGCAAGTTATCGTCAGATTGAGTCACCACTTTCTCGTTGGAGGAGAAAGAAGTCTCCAGCAGAGTCGCCATTTTGTTTGCCATGACAAAGAGTAGTTGAACGAACTTTTATATTCAAACATATAAAAAGAGTACAATCGATTCCTAAACAGGAGATCTAAGTACAAGAATTTTTGGGGAAGTGTGACGATAGAGATCGAGCACTACAGCGACTCCTTTACTCCGTTGACGATCTGACAACGAGTTGAACTTGCTCTGGCTTTTTGGGGCTTGTGAATGGAACTCTAGATTGCCAATCAAGAAATTGCTAACCTTGCCAAAGATTTTTGATCGATGGAAAAACTCCTTCTATTTATAGGCTTTGCATATATACGATGTGCTTGAGATTTATTGGACGCACAGAAGCACTGCGCGTTGAGATATGAGAGAATCTAATGTCATTGCATGGTGAGGGCTGCTACTGGACTGACATGTGACGGACGTTAAGATTCCCTTCTATTATGATCTCGAGTGGTTATCAGCATATCCGAATAAATGACACATGGCGTGGCTCTATTGCTTGAAGCTTTTTGTTTGGATGAAGCCGAGCGGGTTTGACTCCTATCAAAGAGTCAGATTTTGTCTCTATCTTTGGGGCAGCAGTTTAAAAAAATCGATTGGATATTGTAGCATTTGGGTTCCTAGAAATTTATTTTCTATTTTGGAGATTTTTTTTATTTTATTTTAGTTAGAATCAATTATTTACTAGGTTGTTGATTTGGGATCGTAAGATTTTTGCCTAAGCCTATAGGTTAGATATAAGGAAATTAGGTTGTATATAGTCTCTGGGGCCCCTAGATAGTCCCTAGAATATTATTTCACCATTTTAGAATTTTTGAGATTTTATGAAGAATTTTGGATAATTTTTATATGTGGTTTCATTATTTACTTAAGCTTCTAGGAATTTCGGTGAAGGCACCCGGGAATATTTTTGAGGTCAAATAATTTATTTGGGCTCTAGAACCCTTAAAATATTTTCTATATTTTTCTAGGATTTTTTAGGAATTTTCTGGGATTTATTTAGAATTTTTAGGATTTTTTTCTGATTTTAATTTGATTTTCTGAATATTAAAAACCCTATTTTCTAATAAATATCCAGTCAGCCGAGCGGGGGCCCACCCGTCAGCCACTGAAAGTGGGAGGGCGGGCCCCACGTGGCAGTGAGAGGGGGGCTGTGCGGCTCGGTCTCCGAGCCGAAATCCTAATCCGAGTCAGACTCGGAGCCGCCATGCCAAGCCGTCCAATCACAGCCGCTGGATCTGGGCGGGGCGCGCAGGATGCAGACACGTGTCCCCCGCCCAGCCGACTTAGCCGCGGCTTAGCAGCCTCCCTCCCCTATATATATATTAATAGATTTCCGAAACCCTATTTTATTCAGCAGTTTTTGTGGGAGAGTTTGATTGGGATCTTCGACTTCGCAGAGCGATTGCCGTTAATCTAGACATCCTTTTTGAGTGTCTTTTTTTTTGTTGGAAGCGTATTGAGGTTAGGTTTCTGATTATAAAATTTGTTTTCTGGTATTTTGATCTTGAATTTCTGAATAATTATTTGAGTGTCGGTTGTCCAAAAATCAACACGTCACACGGTTTTCGAGATTTCGAGCAATCCTGAACTCCATTTCGCGATCCGTTTGAAGTTTTGGAAAGCTGACACCGAGCCCTAAAACATATAATTTTTCCAGAAATTCAGAGTTTCATCTATTATTTTATTTTGTTTATAGAAGTCAGATTTGGTCAACGGTTCATCGATTTGGTCATGGTTAGCCATAATGGCGATAACTTTTGACCAAAACGTGATTTTACGGCACGGTCAATTCCAGTGCACTCATGGCGCTGAAATCTATCATGTTGCACACTCAAACTTTGAATTTATAATGTTTGACTATTAAGTCAACAGTATGTCTCGGTTTGCGTGCCACGAGTCCCGAAATTGGAACCGTAAATTTCTTTGGCCAAATTTTTGTGTGTAGATTATTATTTTAGAATTAAATAGGTTAAAATAGGATTTTAGATAATTTATTCCGGAATTAGAATAGTATTAATTGATATAACCCATTAGCCACTTTCTAGGATTTTTAGAGTGGGAATCGTTGATCTAACTTACGATTATTTTTGTGTCGGGGTAGATCGGGCTACGACATCTTGACTTGTGACTTATTCATCCATCGGAGCAGACAAGTATCACTATGACCTATGTTTCCTTTATTTTATACTGCATGTATCTTCGTGTCGTCTTTTCACTATTACTCCCTTTTGGTTCATGATTGTCGTTGTTCATGATTACTATTGTGCACGAGAGTTAGAATCAGTTGGATATACATACATGTTCATGCCTTACTCGTTGTTCCCTATTGTTTACAGTTTATCGTATTGCTAATGTTTATCGTAGTGGGCATGTATTGTGAGAGAGTCGGGCGGGAGAATACAACAAGTAAGCATGTGATCAACGAATTGAATACAGACCCCCTATATATTGATTGCATAATATCAGTCATGCACCACACGTATGACTGACGGATATCCCAAGCCGTCTACATGCTGAAAGTTGGTATTCTAAAACACACAGTACACGTGACTTAATTATTGTTACTCTATTGTCTATTGTTCTTCTTTCGTTAAGTCTACCTTGTTATTGTCATCATGTCTTAGTGGTATGTCAAGTATACCTTCATATTGTTATCATGTCTCAAAGGTACTTTCTTATCATACAATGTCATGCCTATACTTATCTTCAGTTAAATTCCTTTTATCTTTCCTTCATGCTTGTAAACTATATTGTGTAATGTAGTGTTATGGTGATCTTGCTCCAATCCTGACTAGATAACTATTTTTTAGCTTTAGACGAAGAGATTTGTTCCGAGGTCTACGGTGAGTATATTGGCGACCCTGACGTCACTGCGTACCCAGTTCCCGTACTGATGCGAATTAGCATATTTTCTTCCTTATGGATTCGTATTAGTTAGTAGTTATAGTTATGGAGTTTAGTTGTCTATTTCATTTTCTGCTATCCGGGTTTGTTCCCGAGACTTTCTGAGTTGTAGTGGATTTTTCCTATTTATAATATTGAGACTATTGAATATTTTAGTGATTTTTGCTGGCTTAGTTGTGGATGATATATATGCGTGTTGTGCTTGTTGTGGACCATTGTTATCATAGACAGCGTACTACCGCCGATGCTGCGGCATAGGCTGGACTTGGCCACGTACTCGTATCCCAAAATTGGGAGCGGGTCGTGACAGATATTGCCCTTATCAACAGAACCAAATTTTGTTTTTATCTTTGGAGTGATAGTTTAAATAAACTGATTGGCTATTGCTCTTATCAACAACTAAACTTCATTCTTATCTTAAGAGCGGTGGTTTAAACAAACCGGTTGGGTAATATCTAAAAAGATATAGGTACCAGATTGGCCACATGGGACAAGGCCACCTCCTAGGACTGTACATCTGTACGAGCTGCGCTTGGTGAGGCTTCGATGTCACAGCACTTTCGAGCGACGAGGAGACTGTTTCTAAGATGATGGAGTCTCCTGAAGGAGCCTATGAAGGGGCTACGCTTCTGGGTTGACGAGGAGACTGTGTTCTGAAGACGACAGAATCATTGCACTTTTGGGCGACAAAGAGACTGTGTTTCGAAGACGACAGAGTCTTCTGAAGGAGCCTATTGAATGGGCTGCGCTTCTGGGTTGACGCGAGGGAGCTCCGCTTCTGGTTTGAACCGAAGTAGCTTTGTTTCTGAGTTGAAAGGAATGACTGCGCTTCTGAGTCGAAGGAGATAGTTTTTTGACGAAGTCATTGTCTGTAGAAACAATTAATGGATGAGTCGACATTCTCTCCTTTAATTACTGCTGTGTTTTGGGGAATTTAAGAAGTTCTTGGCCTAAGATTTAGTCAAATGAACCTATTAAATGAGATTTATTATGCTAAGTCCTAGGTTCAACCCATTAATTCGGGGTTCTTTGACCAATTGACACATGGCCTTTGGGGTTGGACCACATTCAACCTATAAAGGGAAGTTTTTTTTTTCTGAGGAGCCATGTCCACTATCTCTTATCATTCCCATCGTCATGCTCGATCCTGACTTAGCTTCGAACGACCATTGGTCTTGCACAAGTCGATTGTTGGTTGTGGATATCTTCATTCAAAGAAGTTGTTGTTCCTGTAGCAGACCATCTACTGGGTTTTGAGATGCACTTGAGCGTTTGGCATAAGGGGTTCGAACCTGCACAACATCTTGGAGGTCTTCGAGGTCCAAGCTACCAGATTTGGATTTATCGCCAACCCGAAGCACCGCATCTTGTGCTCTACCCTGCTCAAGAGCCGTAGTAGCGTTGCGAGCTTGAGCTGCGCTTTTGCTCAGGCCAATAGCTGCTTCATTAGCCATACTGGAGTTCCTCTGTGCCTGGATTGGAAGTGGCTTTCTCTGACGAAGAAGTGATTCGCTCTGACACTGTTGCGCGTTTGGAGGGCTGCACGCTTTCTAGAGACTGCATACTTATAGACTTTTATGTATTTTAGTATTTATATGTAATCATGAAGAATATGTAATAGATCTTTGTATACATAATTTTAATAAAGAACTTCTTTTTATACACCATCTTTGTACGCCTGCTGTCGTTACTTTCTGTGCTTTTGAGCAACTGCGCTTTCGTGAAGTCATATACAACGACTGTTGTCACCTGTGCTTCTGTGCCTGCTGCGTTTTATTTTTCATGCTTCTACAGTAATACTTATGTTTTATCCACACACTTTGCTCCTGAATATCCTCTTTGTCTAATTCTATTTCATTTAGTAGTTCGGTTCTCTATAATCCTCAAACCTAACCTAAATCATGAGTCTCAATTTACCTACTACTATTCTTACTACTGTTTTATCAACATGGAATATCCATTTCCCACCATTCCCTCTATGTATCACAAAATATGTATCATTTATTTTCTTGATCTAACATCCTTATTCTTTCTTCAGTCTCGGTCCTTAGGGTTGAATTTGCAGCCACACAATTAAGTCACACACTTTCCATGATCCTCATTACATCGTCATCGATAATTTTTATTGTAATCTGATGAGAACATAAAATGTTATATTTTTATCACTTAATGTTCACCATTTATGCTCATTTTATGACTAAAGGTACTCATTATATTTCTATTTTGATTTAGGTTGCAGTTGGAGACACTATGTGCAAAATGGAGCTAAATTGCAATTCTGGACAGTTTTGACACCTTTTACCAAAATGAGCATAACTTTCTCATCCGAAAAGAAATAGAGGTGATTCAAAAAGATTTCAAAATCTAAGACATAGGGCTACAACTTTTATATTTTGTGTTTTTCGCAAACCAAGCTACATCATGGACGAAATCAGACTTGAAGTTGGGTCAAAGATGCTGTGAACAAAAATAGGAACCAAAAAAACAATTTTCCTACTTGTTCTATGACTTAGTCTATTTGGTTTGAGAAGTTGTAACTTTTAGAGGATATGTGGGGAGATATTGTGGGCATGAAACAACTAATTTATGGTGTATAAAAGGGGGTAGATATCATGAGAAGAGAACACAACACAACTCTTCTTCTTCTTCTCAAACTTTTTTTTGAAGTTTTGATGAACATGTGCGACTAAAAGTCTTGTTGGTCGAAGTGTACGGAAGCCTTGGAATTAATAAACTTATGAGATCTAAATTGCTTTTATATGTTTGATTTATACTTTGAATATTGAATATTTTTCTATGCCAACTTTCATGATTGTTTTGTTTAATTACTAGGAGGCCTACTAGTTTATTATTCATTTCGATCGACCGCTAAATTAGATATCAAATTCGCAATTGTTTTATGTTTCTAATTTGTGAAGCAATCAAGATTTAATGAACTGCTTTGTTTTATTAGATCTTAGGGAAAAACCTTTTGACAAAATTAAATACAACCGCTTGTGCTTGTATTGTTTTGCTTTATCGATCTCTTTGTTCTTTAAGCAATTGCTAGATTAAACCTTTTGCGCTTGTCTGAGATTATTTAGTGATTGAAGTTAATTAGGTCGCTTGTACCTAATTAACTAAGCCTAAGAGTGATAGGAAGATACTTCCAACGGTAAATATTCAAAGTATGATTTAATTTATGCTTGCATTGATGATCAATTTTATGATTTCCAATGGTGAATGATCACTAAAACCAATATTCCTCCCTTTAATTCATTTTAATACTTTAATTATTTTTTAGCTCTTCTTTAATTTTTTCTTATCATATTCAAGACCTCCCCCATCCTTATTCACATTGCATAAAAGTACACTAATTGCTCTTCGTGGGATCGATCCTTACTCTCACTACTACAAATCATTTTAAGAGTAAAGGTTTTATTTTTGGGTGCCTACGACAACACACCAAATTTTGGCACCATTGCCGGGGAGTAATTCTAGTTAAAGTTTGTGATTTTTATTCTCATAAAATAATTTTCTGTTTATTAGAAAAAAAGATTTAATAGGACATGGCGACCAATTATCAACAAGTTGGCACTTGGCTGGATCTTCCATCTAGGCATGCTAATGAGGTAAATATTTCTTCTCTTGAACAACAAATTGCTAGTTTAACTTCTCTTGTTCATCAAATGGTTGTAGGTGGTAATATGCAAACAACATTGGGTTGTGAGATTTGTTTAGTAGTAGGACATCCAACTGATATGTGCCCAATACTTGAAGACGAGCCCAGTATAACTCAAAATCGCTTAAGTTACCAACAGTGCAAGCAACCATATTCCTATGAACAACAATTAGGCCAAATGGCTACAACAATTATTAAACTAGAGGCACAAAGTTTGGAAAAATTATCATCTCAAATGATAATAAATCCAAAAGAAAATTCAAGTATAATCGTTTTGAGAAATGGCAAAGAGGTTGACAACCTAGTAAAGAAAGTGCCTACATTGCAAAAACAAGAAGAAGATATCAACGACGTTGTCGACACGAACATTCCAAATGACGATGTAGTACCATATAAACAAGAAGTTTTTGAACTCAATGGCAAAGGTGGATTCGACATTGCTATTAGTGAGCATGTTGAGGAAGTGCATGAGGAGTTATCCTTGATATCTAATTTGCAGGAAACTGTAGCAGCATTCACTGATTTTCTGAAAATGCAACAGTCAGGTAACTTTCCATATATGGCATTGTCAATTTTTAACAAGATGCTTTTACCCTATATTTTGCAGGACTCTATTCAATATGTGAAACCCCTGAATAGTTGTGTCAAGTGTGCATAGAGTCGAGCCAACGACGTATTAAACAAAGGCGCTGCTTGGGAGGCAACCCAAGGGGAGTTTGTTCTTATTCTTGCATTTTTTGGTTTATTTTTGTCTTTTCTTTGCATTTAGCCTTACATTGGGATAATGTCAGTTTAAATGTGGGGGAGGGGATTTAAATTAGTTTAAGCAGTTTTAGTTTTTTTTTATGTTTAAAAAAAAGAGTTTTTATTTTATTTTTTTGTGGTTTTCAATAAAGTTTTATTTTATTTTATTTTCAAAAAAAAGTTTTGTTTTTTTGTGATTTTTAATAATTTTTGGTTGTGTATGTCATGAGGAAGATTTAACTAAGTTTAAAAAAAATTCATAACATGATTGAATAAATACTTTTTTCAACTTAGAATTAATTAGTATATTTATTTTACTTGAGGATGGTTGTGACTAAATTTGGTAAACAAAAGCCGGTGAGATTTTGAGCCTTTAGACTGACACATCAGTCTCACTATTTTCATTGATGAGAGATATTCTTCCATGGACTTGTTTCTCTAGAACTTGCTTAGATTCTCTTCGAGGTCACATCGGCACATGCATACATGAATATGATTAAGACCATCTTTGTTATACGCTACAGAAGCCAAATAGCCTACCCTGAAATTATTTTTTCTTTGGTTGAACCCCTTTGAGCCTTATTGCTTCTATTTTTGTGAATCCATATTACAAGCTTTAACCTGAAAAAAAATCCTTACCCAGGCCAGAAAACTAGTGGAGCATTATGATATGTATGGGTGTATAAAAATAAGTGTGGGGGTATCTGAATTACTAGTTTGGCTACATATTTTTATTCTCAAATTCTTGAGTTCCATCATGAAAAAAATGAAAAAAAGCGAAAAAAATAAAAAAGAAAAAAGAAAATGAAAAAAGATGATGAGAAAAAGAAAGAAAGAAGTAATGGAAAAAAGTGATGGAGGAAATTACTTTTGATATTCATTTTCATAATTCTTCCTCCAATTCCAATAAAGGGGTATGTTGAATGCTTTAAGGTCAATTTGAAGAAGCTAAATGGGGTGATTGGTTTTATATATTCGATCTTGAGTTAAATCATTCTTGCTCCACTAGTTTTGATAGTTTTTTTAGCTACACTCCCAAATATATCCTACCTTGATCCTAATCTCCATTACAACCCATAAAAGTCCTTATGATTTGTGTTTTGCATGTGGTCCAAGTGGTGGAGAATGAGAAGATATGCAAGCTTATGATTGCAAGCTTATGGTAGATCATTTCTTTTGGAATGAATTTGAGCGAAACACATACCCTTCAAATATATGAGAGTTGAGTGTTTATTCCCGTGAGGGTCTACCAATTTAGTTTATTCTATCTTCAAATAAAATTACTTACTAAGTAATTAGTAGTTGTTTAAGAATATATTTTCATGATATGTTATGAGTTTTGAAGAGCATGGTTATTCTTTATTTATGACATTACAACCTTGATTTTCATTTTTAAAAAAATAAATAAATAAGAGTTTTGTCCGAGAACGAACAAAAGTTAAGTGTGGGGGTATTTGATGAGAACATAAAATATTATATTTTTATCACTTAGTGTTCACCATTTATGCTTATTTTATGACTAAAGGTACTCATTATATTTATATTTTGATTTAGGTTGCATTTGGGGACACTATGTGCAATGGAGCTAAATTACAATTCTGGACAATGTTGACACCTTTTACCAAAATGAGCATAACTTTTTACCAACGTTTATATTTTGTGTTTTTCGCAAATCAAGCTGCATCATGGACAAAATTAGACTTGAAGTTGGGTCAAAGATGCTGTGAACAAAAATAGAAACCAAAATAACAATTTTCCTACTTGTTCTATGACTTAGTCTATTTGGTTTGAGAAGTTGTAACTTTTAGAGGATAAGTGGGAAGATATTGTGGGCTTGAAACAACTAATTTATGGTGTATAAAAGGGGGAAGAAATCATGAGAAGAGAACACATAACACAACTCTTCTTCTTCTTCTCCAACTTTTCTTTTGAAGTTTTGATGAACATGTGCGGCTAAAAGTGTTGTTGGTCGAAGTGTATGGAAGCCTTGTAATCAATAAGCTTGTGAGATCTAAATTGTTTTTATATGTTTGATTTATACTTTGAATATTGAATGTTTTTCTATGCCAACTTTCATGATTGTTTTGTTTAACTACTAGGAGGCCTACTAGTTTATTATTCATTTCGATCTACCACTAAATTAGATGTCAAATCCGTAATTGTTTGTTGTTTCTAATTTGTGAAGCAGCCAAGATTTAATGAACTGCTTTGTTTTATTAGATCTCAGGGGAAAAACTTTTGACAAAATTAAATACAACCGCTTGTGCTTGTATTGTTTTGCTTTATCGATCTCTTTGTTCTTTAAAAAATTGCTAGATTAAATCTTTAGCGCTTGGCTGAGATTATTTAGTAATTAAAGTTAATTAGGTCGCTTGTATCTAATTAACTAAGCCTAAGAGAGATAGAAAGATACTTCCAACGGTAAATATTCAAAGTATGATTTAATTTATGGTTGCATCGATGATCAATTTTATGATTTCCAATGGTGAATGTTCACTAAAACCAGTATTCCTCCCTTTGATTCATTTTAATATTTTAATTTTTTTAGCTCTTCTTAAATTTTCTCTTATCATATTCAAGACCTCCTCCATCCTTATTCATATTGCATAAAAGTACACTAATTGCTCTCCGTGGGATCTATCCTTACTCTTACTTCTACAAATCATTTTAAGAGTAAACGTTTTATTTTTGGGTGCCTACGACAGCACACCATAATCTTCTCCTCAATTTACTTTATGACACTCCTCAATTGCTATATTTCTTCAAATCAATATTTCTTGTAATTCTATCCTTGCCTTTCTTCCATTGTTCTACTTAAACATAGTACCCCTCTTATTATTTGTCCCACTTTTTTACCACTTTGGGTTCCTTAATTCAAACATAACTGTTCTAGTTATAAACCTATTGGGATTCCTAGTTTTCCTGTATCGATCGAGGGTTTATCGTAACTATAGTCACTAGTCTATTTAAGGTAAGATTTACAACTATAATCTCAAGAACTTATTTATGACTACCCACGGAAGGTAGAAAAATCACACTCAATCTTTAATCTCTATACTATATCCCTATAAATTATATTATAAATACCCTTAGATGTATGATTGACAATCTACTATTTCTAGCTATCTATAAGCACTGTACAATCCTTACAAGTACGTGTAACCCTCATAATGGTCAAGGCTTCCTAGGCAGGTGATTTTCTAAACCCTTGAAAAATTATTCACCTATCAAGAAAATCTTTCAGCTGTGGCATTGATTGATCATTTATTCTAATCTGACTATTTATGAGAAACCTAGATGTTTATACAAACTTATCCCCTCCTTTCAGTATCCCACTGCACTATTATCCACCTTTGTCTCCTCTATGATAACATATGATTCTTGTATGATAATCCAAGATCTATCTTTATTGTGAGAATCATCTTGGCTAGGCTACTATCCTATTTCAATTTCAATTTCCAACAAAGCACGAGGTTATGATTATATCCTCCAAGTAAATATTTTCTCGAACTCAACGCACCTATAAAATCTCGATAAAGGTTTATAACTAGTCTTAAGTGAAATTCTTACCAAATCATTCTATCCAAAATGAGACTCTAAATTTCTACTTTCTAAAGCCTTCCATATAGTAGTCATATTCTAATGAGGTAACTATAACTAACCCTAACATTCAACAGTATATTCGCTCAAATCATGTCCCTAATCACTTTAGTCGTTAGGATCGAGAAATATATCATATTCTCTTGACCTAAACCAGATAAATCTTGTCTTGCGTCTAATCCAACTCCAACTAACTTAGCTAAAGTGTATCATGGTTTAGTCCCCTTATCCTAGAATTTCTTGTTAGGGTTAAGCCTCATATTGTACTATATTCTAGCTTATCACCTTTTAGAAATATCTATCATCATCCTGGCTATCTTAGCTAATTACCTTTTCTAAAATATTATAACAAACATGGCTTCTATCCTGCGCATTCAAAGAAATCCACCAAGCATGAGCATTCCTCTTTTCGAAATAGGAAAAGACGAGAAACAATAGTAAGGAGTTCAAGAAGGATATGCTCGAATACAATTACAAGGTTCAAGGGCAACAATGGAAATCAAATAAAGTTTCAATAACAATTATGGATCGAGTTCCTGGCATACTTATCCTAACGCAGGCTCACTTGGTGTAGTAACGTAACCGAACAATATATTCTCGACCTGCATGGGCCACCACAAAAACTAGGCCATGTGGCAATGACCAGCTACGTATCAAGTTGCCTCCAGTCTATGCCAAAAATGTATAAGTTGTTCAGGTAAGGCATATATAACTATATCCAGTCTACAAATCTATATCTTTATCCAACTGAAACGTATATCATGAATGAGCATCATATGACATGGTCTGCAGTCCACTATCATATATACTCAAATAAGCTCGAGAGGAAATGCAAGTCTATAAAACTAGGCTAATAAGCAGAATCAAATAATGGAAATAATAAATACCCTGAAAGAACTAGTACCTGAATCCGAGATAAACATGATCAACCCTGTCATGAACTCCATGAAATCTCTTTGCTAACCTGGAGGAAAACCAGGTCTCAGAAGGACATAGCAAGATATATAGTATACAAGCTGTAAAACAGAAATAAATCATAAGCATACAAGGGTGTTTCTAACCGCCTAGTGTGCAATTTAGAGGACAAATTTCACACTCATGGGTGAGATTCAAGCTATCTCGAATATCTCATGTAGCTTAAAGCCAATGATGTACATACACTGGTATTCATCTGTAACCGTTCATAACGATCCATAATCGTCAGAGGGCATCTACAACTCATAAATTCTCGTAGTTCCATTCAGATACTATGGTTTTACCAATTTGGCTGTCCCATATGCACTAGCAACTTTCCTCCCCCAAAATCTTCCACTGACCAAGTCGTATCCATAACCTGTCCAGTTTTGTAGCTGTTTGAGTCTCTAATATACTAATCATAGTAGTTATGATATATAGCCATCACACGTTGTAGTGCCCCGTTCAAAGGTACTAGATAGATAGAAAGATCGGATTGCTGGCTCTGGAATAGAAGACAATTAATCTGGATGAGTAGAAGAAGACTCATTTTATGATTCTTTCATGCCTAATAAGAATATGAGTTTTTGAATGAATTTTATTGCTAATAACAAGTTGACAATCCTTGAGAATGTTAGTACATCGAACCAGTATACTTATATTAGAATTTATATGTTGCTATGCTAAAAAGAAGAAAAGAGATAATATGCATGCTAAGAAGTAAGAATGTTGGCTGCTAAAAAATGAATGTTGCCTTGATCGAGAATATCTTGCCATGCTAATAAGAAGAGAAAAGAGATTTCTTCCGTGTTTGTATCATATGCTATCAAATAGTAGGTTTTCATGCTTAGTAATATTGAACTGTCCCGATGCTACGTAATTAGATATTGGTTATATGTTTTCAGTTATCATTTGCTACAAAGATTGACATGTTTGATAAGAACTGCAAATGTTATAAAAAGTTACATGAAAGGAATGATACGACTTGTCCGTATAGAGTAAAAAGTAGAGCTACTAGATCGGTTATATGGAAAGAAGAGAACATATGGAATATGATTGTTGATCGATAATCTGTGTATTATAGAGTTTTATTTGATAGTGTTGCATTCATACATTGGTCTTAGACAAGTTGTGCATAAGGTAAAATCCTATGACCGGTTCCAAGGCATTGGAGCCGCTCGGTCTAGGGGGTTAGAGAAACACCCTGAGGTAAAAGAGACCTCACGATCAGGGGGGTATTGAGAGTGTCCTATAGCGACGAGCTGAACCAAAGTGTCACAACGGCTAATAATGAGAAATGACCCATGGACCGTCATATAGACAGGACGCTGCTTAGTGAAGAGCTAAACCCTGAGCCACTGCTACTACTATGTGTGTACACTAGTGCAGAGCTGAACCTTGAGTCACAGCTGCTGGTATGTGCTTTTATTAGTGTAGAGCTGAGCCTTGAGTCACAACTGCTAATCTGGTAGTACATGCATATGTAAAAAATTTCAGGTCTAACACTAAAGAGTTGAATAGGGAACTTTGTTGGATGTATACTATGTTTATTCTAACCCTTGTCTTGTGCAGGGATGGATCGTCGGCTATGGGTAAGAATCACTGAATAAGCGATGCAATCTATTTTTAAGATTATGAAATCATGAACTAACCTTAAGAATAAGATGTTTATTTGAAATGTTGTTGTCCGATTTAGATATAGAAATGTGCACATAATGATGCTATATGTTCATCAAGGAAATGAGATATTATTGCTAAATATCCCTAGTGAAATGATATGGCTCACGAGACACGCTGCGCACATCAAGATAGATAGAATAGTTATTGTACATGGAATTGACCCAATATTTGGCTTAAAAAAAGAAATAAAATATTGATTTTTGAAAGCATTTTGAAAATATGTAATATGATTTTGTACTGGCAATATCATCTCACAAAAAAGATTTATCACTAAATAAATTAGTAATCATTTTAGATGATGTAGCGATTCACATCACCAGTACGTTAATGTACTAACCCACCACCAGCATGCCTACAGATGTAAGGTGGACGAAATGAATGATCTGAAGTAATAGCCTGAGCCTCATCTCAGGAGCCAGAAAGAAGAAGAATATGTAAAAGAGATGGTAATCTGTATAGAGGGATGTAATGTATAGAACGATATCATTGTAATTCTGTATAGTTCATGAGAGCTTATAAGCCAAGTATGGCATGTATCAGAGAGATAATGAGAGATTTGTAATTGATTCAAGAATATTAATAAATAGATTAATTTCTGTATCATTGTGTTCACTTTGGTTTTTTGCTATATTGTTCGCTGCTGCTTTAATTTCTGTATTTATGTTCCGCTGTGTTATTGTCTATCTTATATATTCTATGATTGTACACGTCTTCACCTCGTGCAAGTGCAACTTAGGATTGTACGATATCATGCCCAAGCGAGGGTGAATGGTTCCATAGAGTCCAAAGCGAGGACTAAAGGATTCTGCGGGATCGGGACGTGACACACATCCCATATACATCGATGATCAGTCGAATACCATAGTTTGTGTCCTATCATTAATATCTTACCGTGTCAATGTGTGTCAAGGACATAGAGAGATGAGAATATCTTACAATATGGGGTAGCCTGCTAGCAACTAAGTCGATATGCATAGAAATATCAGAATATAGAAGATCAACGAACACCGTCGATCGTAACCAAGTCTAGCTTGGACGCACAATTTATATCCATACATGTAAACATGATAAAGTATATAATTATAACATAAATAGAAATATGAAACATAATAGAAATATAGCAAGGTATATTTTCCTTTAATTCATGGTGCCTAGACGACGTTTTGGCAATGAACTCGTCAAATCATAAATAGTATCTGAAGTGGAAGCTGAACAAACACCTCTATATGCTGAAATAGACATCAGCAACGAGTTCAGGAAGTGTAAGAAAGCTAATATAGCCTACCCATAAATCCAATCTTGATACAGGGAAAAATAGCAATTTCGGTCAAATTGTGGGCCCCATTTTGCACCAAAAATATGCCAGAACCAAAGTTCTTTAAATTCAATAAACTATATGTCTACGAAACCATAATGCTGATACGAACTCAATGGTATGTACAAAGTTGGATTCCGATGAGCCGATCTCAAAATCACTCGTCGAATTAGATCGTAGGGCCGCGAAATGACGATCAGATCGATGGTCTCAGAATCCAACCGAACTTGGGTCACGGGACTAACATAATACTGTGAGTCCAATGGTGGTGTCAGATTTGGAATTTAAAATTTGTGTTCAAACTTTAGATTTTACAAGATGGAAATTACGAATTCGAACGTCCAACTTTTACGTCAAATTCAACCAACCAAACGACATAATAATGGAATAAAAGTTTTCATCACATGAAGATGGTTATAGAATCTATGCATATGAACTAACAGCTCATCAAATGGGGCTACGACGAAAGAGAAACAAGTCTGCGAAGTTGGCTCCATGAAATTGTCAAGAATAAACATAGTTTAATCATCCAACTTTGCGATCAGTTTGATCTATCAATTGATCGAATTAACGGGTGAAACTTGAGGGGAGGGAGAAGCTATATACCAAGCTTGAGATGAAAATTTTGGATCGATGATCCAATGGATTGATTGTGTAGAAAACATGTACAAACTTGCTGCGATGGAACATGGTTATGACTTTAAGTCCACGCGCTTCATGATGGGCTCGAAAATAAATTTGAATTCTAACGGCCACGGGGAGGCTAAGGCCTAATAGTGATGCCTTGGCGGTCATGGGGATGCTCCAGCGCACAGTCTCGAGGGTCACTGCCATTATCGATGACGATCGTAGGCGCCTTGGGCACAGCCGTACGGAGAAGCTCCCGAGGGTGCATGTGCAGCGTTGCTACCAGCGCTCGATGCTAGTACAGGGCATGACCTTCCAAGGGTGGCACGCATGTGAGGGTGAATTGTCGACGTCGCCGACGGCTGTGCGATGCTGTTAGGGCACGATTGTCACGGAAAAGGGTGCGGTTGTTGTCAAATGTATTTGTGTTCGATTGAGAGGGAGAAGTTGATGGAAAAGATGAGGAAAATGGAAAAGATGGTGTGTAAGAGAAGGAGTAAGTTGGAATGAGTTCTCAAAGAGGAGCTACGCAGTTCCTCTGCACGGGGAAAGAGTAATCGGGGTGTGGAGATTTGAATTGGTAAGCTACTATGTTGTTGTTGGTTTTTTGGAAATAGGTTATGAAAAATAATGAATGGGCCTGGGAAAAGATTTGAGTTAAAAATAACAATTGGTTTTAATACATTAGCTCTAAGGAGAATGGTTTAAGGGATTAGGAAATTTAACTTATAGTGGCCTTAGTTAAATAGGAAAAAAAATATAGGAGGGGGTTTACATTTTGTGCAAAACAAGTAAGTGTAAAGTATCCATAAACATGTACCGTATCAAAAAACTTAAATCTAGAATTCAGAGGTTAAACTGAGTAGAAATCATGTTTAAATTGTATTTCTATTATTTTCATATAATTTATACATATGTCCTTGTGCTGGAGATTTAGCCTCGAATTTTGGAGGTCAAAAACTATGAAACTAGGTTTAGGTATTCTCTAGAAGCATGTAAACTTGGGTGCCATGAACACATGTGCCATATTTAAAATAGAATAAAATAATAATAATCTTTATGTGTGAATTCTTGGATAAGCTTTGGTATTGTGAAGGCAAGTATATCTTGCCAAACTTGTAATGTATTTATGAATGTTCTTTCTCTTGATTCCATACATGTCTATTTTTTGTTGCTCTATTTTATGTTTCTTGTATGTGTTCATAGTGTTTCTTTACATGTTCCTATATATGCTCCATATCTCTTTTTTTGTCACTTATTTGCTCATTGTTACACCATACATGTTCGGATCTTCATACTCTTATACGCTCGACTTGACTTGATCCGGTTACTTGGACTTGACTTGACCTTGACCTATACTAGGATTGGCTACTTGACCACTCTCAGAACCCACAAAGGGCTAAGACAGAGACTTACTATAGTTAGGGAGCACTATGCTTGACTACTTTCTATAGGACCGAGACCACCACACAAGAATATGGTCATACGATTTATTTATAGCCATGCTTAGTACCGTTTTTTCTGTGACATGTCTCTTTCATCATTGTATTTCCTTGTTATGACCTTTCTTTGTGTTATTGTGTTTCCTTAGTCTTCAGTCTTTTACATGCATGCTTTATATACTGTACAGTAGGCTTGTATGCATTATATACTGTACCGTCCAGGTCCCCAGGGGACATAACAAGATATATAATATACAAGTCTACTGTACAGTATATAAAGCATGCATGTAAAATACTTTCCTTTCAGATTACATTTGGAAAGCAAACTCGTTTGCAGGAATCTCCGAAGTCCTAAAATTCAGTTCAGGTACTTTCTGGAGAGCAAACTCGTTTGCAGGAATCTTCAAAGTCCTAAAACTCGTTTCAGGAAATTAGGAGAGCAAATTAATTTACAAGAGGTCTCCGAAATCCTATATAATCAGAATAGAGAGAAAATTTATTTGCAAGAGGTTTCTGCTTCTGATCGTTGCTAAATCAGAATCGAGAGCAAATTTATTTGCAAAAGGTCTCAATATTCTTGTAACGACCCTCACCCACTTTCGGTTACAAGTATGTGTCCAAGTCCAGCCTACACCACAGTGTCGGCGGTAGAACGCTGTCTATACTCACAAGTCACATAATCTAGAATCACATGGCAATCTATATCTCATCTACAGAATAATAAAAACACAACTATGATCAATGAATGCCAATGAATCTGAATAATAGAGAATAATATAAACTAAATGTTTGCAAGTTATCAAGAAACCAAATCACGTTCGGTGGATATAAATCCACTGCCAATTGACGAAAATAAAATAAAGACATAAAATAAACTAACTGAGTCTAAACTATGCTAATCATCTAATGACATCATCACTATAGTGGTACCGTGGTCTGATGCTGGCTCAAACCTTCTTGTCTGCTCCTGGATCAAACTCGGCTAAACTTGAAAAGATTATCAAGTCCTTAGGGGACTAGCAAGATAAATAAAAACATGCCTTTCTACAGTTTATCATGCGTGAAAGGAAAATATGATATAGACAGGAAAGACTAAGTAATGACGATACACGAACATGTGAAATAACTACACATAAATGAACTGCTGGAAGAAACATGAACACATGACAAGGAACCAATCGGATACTCAAACCCTCACCCCTAGTGTGGACTCGCAGGTTTGAACAACTACCAACCCTCGCCCCTAGTGTGGACTCGCAGGTTAGCTTCAAGAATCACCCTCGCCCCTAGTATGGACTCGCAGGTGTGGACAACTACTAACCCTCGCCCTAATATGGAATCGCAGGTTAGCTTCAAAAAAATCAAGATATAGTAGTTCAGTTATGACTTACTCGTCCTACGACATGACTCAATCAAGTACAAGTGAGAAAAACGTCCAATATGAATTACAAGGCTAACTGGGAACAAGGGCTATGTATTAATGAAGTAAACCACTAGTATACATGATATGAGAAAGACACACGTCGACAATCAATTAGAAGAAAACATTATAATGAGAAGAATAATCATATAAATAAAGCTGTAAAGAAAGGCAAGGTATACTTGCCTGTGGTCCTGAGCAGCTCTTATAGGTTCGGTACCAAACTTGAGTCCAAGAAACCAATTTGATAATTTCCATGTCAATACATATGTAAGATTAATTATGAAACTTATCTATTTATCTAGTTTCTAGATTCAATTCGGTGATAATTTGGGTTATGCTGGATGACTAAGCCAAAATTATCTATTAGACCATTTGCCCCCTTTCCTTACTTTGACTTGAATTATCTACCCTTTATACTTACTTCTAAATAATAACTTTAACTCACATCCTTTTTAATCCATACTAACATAGTTAAGTCATGCTCTAGGCCACAATTTCCTACTTGATGTGTTGACACATTGTATCCCACATCCTTTCTTACTTTTGATTTCCAAAGTGAACTTCATAGTCATTGTTTTCTATAAAAATCAACAACAGGTATTATAGAACACTGGAATTGATTGTAAACTCGCTTGTACAAAGAAAGGGGCCTAAAAAGAAAGCCTAGGAAATAATCTAAGTACAATTGTTTAGTTTTGATTCTGGGGGGTGGTGGTAGAGGCTCGAAAAAGTGCTATCAACACTGTCTTACTCCGTGGACTATCTGACGCAGTCTCTAGCTCGTGAAGATATTACTTTTTTCTTGAAGATTGCCAGCCATTGCAGGGGTATGGCACCCTGCTATTAATAATAGGATGGATTTTGAGCCGCATAGACGGCTTGCGACCACGTGGCTGATTGGCACGCAAAGACCCGCTCTCGGGCTGCCATCTGTCGGTTTGTTGGGATTTTGTTACAGCAAATCTGGGTAGTTAAAGAATTGGTCAGATTGCCACGTGTCCCGCTGCGTATGGTGTTCTCAGTCTTTGATCATGTGGGGTCATATGAGACTCAAGCATGCAGCCTGAATCACAATTACTCTCGTCTGTCTAAAGTTCTGGAAATTTTGGGGCCACATAATCTGGGCCACATAAGTGTCATGCAGCCTAGATGACACTCTTCTGGCCGCATAGAGGCGTACGAACCCAACTTTTGGGCGACGTCCCACGTCTCATCTTTCTTGTCAAAATGTCAGAACTGTCATATTTTGTCAGGACTTGTCAGCTTTATCAGTCGAACTGCTCCTCCTTGGTCGCATATTTTCCTTCTACAGCTGTTCGTCGATAGGTCGCATATGTCTTTGAACAGTCATGCGGCTTTCCTTCATGCGGTCCTGTTTGGTCCAATGTACCTATGCGGCAATTTGTAATCCGCATAAACTCCATATTTTTCATGTTTCTACAAGACCCCTTTCAAAGTTTCTAAATTGCAAATTTGGAATACTTTGAATAAGAAACATGAAAAATATGCCAAGCCGTAGGGAGTCTTCAAGTTGCAGGAAGTGGTTTTCGAGCTTGAGTCAAAAAAAAATACTGAGTCGCAGGGGGATCCTGAGTCACAGAATAAATCTTGAGTCGAAGGGACGCTTTGGGCCGTAGAGAGTCTACCAGCTGTCACCGCTGCATTTAACTCGGTTGTGGATCTATTTTCGAGATGAAGTCGACGGTTACTGGGGATAAAGTTCCCAAACGTCGACTCTATCTTTAATGATCTCGAAAACCGAAGAGACGTTTGACGGTTACTAAGGATAAAGTACCCAAACGTCGCCATATCTTAAATGATCTCGAGAATCGAAGAGTCTCTCTTCAGCAACTCTATAAATAGGAGTCATTCAGAGAGAGTCTTTCCTCTTTCACCTTCTCCTCCTTATACTTTCTGCTATGGCTCCAGAAGCTTCTAAATTGGTTGGTGTGGCGGCCAAAGGGGAGAGACTTGCTTCCCCGTCGAGAGCGATAAACATTTCTTCCATTCATTCCGATGTGCAACCTTCTCCCAAGGGTAAGGGTGGTGAGCAGATGATGACTGAAATTTCGTGTGCAGGGCTGTCATATACTGCCTCTGCTATAAACTTGGTCAATGTATGCCCTATCTCATCTAGACCACATGTGTTCTATACGACAGGGCTTCACAAACTGAGTCGTATAACCGCTGCTTATCCGAACTTGAACTGGCTGAGTGCCTCAAGATAAATCAGTATGAACTTTTCATGACCGAGCCGCATAGGTGCCGTATAAGCACTTAATGATTGGGTCATATGAATACTGTAAGACTGGGTCGTATGATTGTCCTGTGACTGATTGGGCTACACGAGTTTTCCTTGACTGAGCCGCATGATAATGACTAAGCCGTATAAATGCTGCATGAGTACTTCATGAAGCCGGCCTCATAACTGTAGACTGTATGAGTTCTGTTTTGGTTCGGACGTCTAACTGGCTAGGCCGCATAACAGATTTCTTTGTTTCTATATGACTATCTTCTTTTTTTTTGATTTCTGTAGCATCTGTGTCGAAGACTGAGACCATTGCGAAGGAAGAGGTGCTTCCCCCTTTCATCAAACAAGAGTCGTCGTTTGTTAAAGTTAAGGTGAAAGAGGAGCTGGCATCCATCGGGGAAGGAATTGCTATCAAGGAGGAGCCCAAGTCCGAGGGTAGTAGTATCGAGAGTTTTGACCCTGCTGCCCCCACCGAAGACTCTGGTCGAATAGATCTTTCCTATGCGAAATGGCTAAAGGAATGGTATATGCCTCAACACGGCTATGATCCTTGACTGCAGTGATCCATGGGCTACCATGTACTTGTTGTTTCCGAAAATACATGTGACTAGACGTTCGTATCTGCTTCTGTATTTTTGACTGTCTATAGTTGTAGCTTGCATTTTATTTATTTTGCAATCCCTTACTGGAGGTATAGCCCTGTGAATGTAACTGATTTTGAATAAACATGGTATGCTCACTCCACACTTTATCTGTGATTTTTTGTGGTGCTTGTACTAGAGGGCCTAATACAACATTTGTAAAGGACATCCCACTGGAAGATTTTTGTGGACCTATTGCCCTTTTGTGCATCTAGAAATGCGAGCAAATAGATTTGAATGATATTGTGGATCTACTACTTTGTAGTACACCAATGGTGCGAGTAATAGATTAGGATAACTTTTTGTGGACTTATCATCATTTTTGTGTACTGGCGATGCGAGTACTGATAATAAGTGAAGAGGAAACCAATGTATTTACTCAGAGGTAATGAGGACGTGGTAAATACGGGTCAAAAAAAGCCTTCCTACTCAGAGGTAATAAGGACATGTTATGGGTAGGCATGATAGGGATACACAGAACAATTCAGAGGTGCTATCAACGTGAAAGTTCTATGCATTGGGTGATTTATTTGCGATGGACAGGAAAACAGCTTAGAGGTAATATGGACATGGTTGCTTTTTTCCGTTGGTGAGTTTTGTGGACCTATTACCTATTTTGTGCACTGACAGTGCGAGCAATAGATTATGATAAGTTGTGTGGACTATTACCCTTTTTCGTGCCGGTGGTACGGGCAATAGATTTTGAGGTAAATTCTTGGTGGTAGAAAAGCTATGACCAGGGGGTACATAGATACGACCAAGAGAATTCATTTGGAGTAATCAAAGAGTAAGTTCAGTGGTACCTGAGGGCACATAACTCAACAATCTGGGAAATTTGAAGTCAGACTGTAAGTTCAGCGATACCTGCGGGTATATAACTCACAATTCGAGAGATCGTTGGAAAGTGTCTTTTAGACATAGTATTTCTTGAGGAACTTGTCGTTGATAGGCATCATGAGAAAGTCTCCATTTTGATTTTGCGAGACGGTACGCGCCGTTTAGAGAATACGGTCTCGATGACGAACAGACCCTCCCACTTAGGATGGAATTTGTCGGGGGTCTTGTGAGTCATGACCATTGGTCTGCGAATGGCCAAGACAAGATCGCCCGTTTGGAATATCCTCTGCTTGACTTTTTTGTTGAAAGCCCGAGAGATGCGCTTGGTAGAGCTCTATGCTTTGTTGAGCTTGTAAATGCTTCTCATCTAATGCTTCTAACTCCTGTAGACGTCGGCGGTAGTTATCGTCTGCCGTTAACCGGTAGGTGAGGGCCACTCGAAGTGAGGGGATCTGAGTTTCCAATGGGAGGACTGTCTCGCTCCCGTAGACCAAGAAGAACGGTATATTTCCTGTAGCCGTCCGAATCATCGTCCGATATGCCCATAGGCACTCACCAAGTTTTTTATTCCAGTCACGTTTGTTTGCAGACACGAACTTTTTATGGACCTTGGTTATGGTTTTGTTGAATGCTTCAGCCAGACCATTGGCCGAGGGGTTATATGCTATCGAGGCCATGTTTTGGATCCGATTCTTATCACAAAATCGATAGAAAGCGTGGCTTACGAACTGCGGACCATTATCGTGGATAATCCTTCGGGGTAGTCCAAAACGATAGATGACGTGATGTTTTATGAAGCTAATCACGTTCAATGTCTTGACCTCAGCCAATGGAACAGCTTCTGCCCATTTGGAGAAGTAATCGGTGATTGCAAGTATGAACCGATGCCCTGTAGACGATGGCGGGGTGATTGGCCCAATGACGTCCATTCCCTATGCTTCGAATGGATAAAAGGCCACTATCGGGTACAAGAATTCAGATGGCAGATGTATGAAATCTGTATGGATCTGGCAAACTTTGTACTTTTTTGCATAATCAACTTCATCTGCGACCATTGTGGGCTAGTAATAACCCATCCGGCGAAGGCGATCTTGTAATTTTGGGCCAGGTTGGTGAGTCCCACAAGTACCGTCATGAGCTTCACGCAGGGCTTGTTTGGCTTCTGCATTTGACAGGCATCTTAGTAGTAGCCCATCATAGGATCGTCGATACAATATTTTTGTCTCCATATCGTAGAAGAATCTGAAGGAACGTCTTCTGATGGAGGTAGCTTCCTTTACATTCTCTGGCAGAATTCCATAGATCGCAAAGTCGATGAACGGGCGTCTCCAGTCTTGTATGTCGTTGGTTATCTGGGCGGAGTAACTCATACCCAGTTGAAGAGTGTTCCTAGGGCAGACCAGTTCATGGCCTATTATGTCGACTAGATGATGAGCATTATTTGGGAGTGCCAAGAAAGCGACGAGACCGGCCAGGACATCGGCTTCAATGTTTTAAAGTCTAGGAACGTGCTCTACAAAGAACCCTTCCAAGGTTGTAATGATGGCCATTGCTGTCTTATAATAGGGAATCAGGTCCTCATTGCGGACCTTGTATGAACCTCAGATCTGGTTAACAACCAATTGTGAGTCACGATAAGCTTCTAGGTATCTGATTCCCACTTCTTTCGCGAGTTAGAGTCCAATGACTAGAGCATTATATTCGGCTACGTTGTTCGAACAGGGTTCTGTAAGAGAATACGCCCGATTGACTACTAGTCCGGAGGAAGAAATTAATACCACCCCGACTCCAGCGACGATATCACCTTGTGGCCCCGTTCTTGAAGCACCGTCGAAGAACATCCGCCAAATAGCGTCGTGCGAAGCCATGTTCGAGGCGACGACTTCATCGAGAATTTCTTCATAAATTCTGGTTATTTCTGAGCCTGGATGGACTGCTAGGAAGTCAGCCAGGGCTTGACCCTTGATAGCTTTTTGCGAAACAAAAACCATGTCATAAGGGGATAGCAGTATCGCCCAGGTGGCTAGACGAGAACTGAGTGCGCCTGGCTTGGTCATGAGAACCCTGAGGGGATTGACTCGTAAAATTATATGGATGGTCTGCCCTGTCATATAGTGTCGTGTTTTCTGAATGGCGAACACTAGGGCAAGGCACTCCTTCTCCACGGCAGCGTACCTATGTTCAGGACCTACCATCATTCGGCTGAGATAGCAAATGGCTTGTTCATGTCCTGCGTCATTATTCTGGGCTAGCATAGCGCCGAAGGGCTTCTGGCGACCGGGGCTACCAGAACTGGCAGATTCATCAGGTACTCCTTAATATCATCAAAGGCATGCTGACATTCCTCATTCCATACAAAAGAGACACCCTTCCTCATGAGTTGAGTGAAGGGTTGGCATCGCCTCGAGAGGTTAGATATAAACCTTCTGATATAGGCTAGTCTTCCCTGAAGGCCGCAGAGTTCACGGAGGTTTTTTGGTGGGTTCATCTCCAGGATTGCTTTTGTTTTGTCGGGATCTATGTGAATGCCCCGGGAAGTAATGACAAAGCCCAAGAACTTTCCACTGGACACCCCAGAAAGGACTTGGTGTGATTCATCTTCAGGTTGTGTGCCCGCATGAGGTCGAATACTGTTCTCAAGTCATCTAAATGATTGCTTTTAGAGCGGCTCTTGACGGCGATGTCGTCTACGTAACACTCCATCGTCTTGCACAAATGATCTCTGAAGATAACACTCATGGACCGTTGATATGTTGCACCGGCGTTCTTCAAGCCAAAGGGCATAACAGTATAACAATATACGCCGATCGGCGTTCGGAATGATGTATGCTTCTCGTCATCAGGAGCCATCTTGATTTGATTGTATCCCGAAAAGCCATCTATAAAGGACATGCGCTCGAAGCCGCACGTATTATCGATCATTATATCGATGATTGGAAAAGGGAATTCATCCTTAGGGCATGTCACATTCAGATTGTGAAAATTGATACAAATTCAGATTTTCTCGTTCTTTTTGATGACTGGCACAACGTTGGCTACCCAATCTGGGTACTGCTCTTCACGGATGAAACCGCTAGCTATAAGCTTGTTTACTTCTGCCTTGATAGATTTCATGATGTCTGGACGAAATTGCTGCTGTTGTTGTTTGACTGGTTTTGCGTCCGGATAGTTGTTGAGCTTATGGAGTGTAACCTCAGGGTTCAGCCCTGGCATATCTTCATAGCTCCAAACAAAGATGTCGATGTATCTCTGATGAGTTGTAACAACGACTCCCGCTCGTCGTCTGTCAGACCTTTACTGATGAAGATTGGCTTTGGAGAGGATTCATTACCGAGGTTAACTTGTATAACCTCATCTTCAATAGGAGGATCATGAAGTTCGAAGCGATTCTCCCATTGTGCATCTAGTTGCTGGACCCACGGCTCCAACTCAAGAGGTTCAAGTAGGTCTTCGTCTTCTTCTTCGACATCAATGGATGTCATATTGGTAGATAATGTCTGTCTGAATATATCCCCATTACTGCTATTGGAGTCGTAAATGGGTGACTCAGACGAATGGAAGTGCCACTTACATTCCTCGTCAGAACTTTCAGACGTTGTAGGTGGAGTAGCATACCCGAGGCCACGTCTAGATTTGTGATAATGATCCTGAGGTTTCCCTATCGGTGCCGGCGGCTGTAGAGGCAATCGTCGACCACTGCCATAATTAAGACCCGGAGTAGTCTCTATGTCGTACCCCTACTTTTGCATAAAGTACTTGGCTTGAGGACTATATAAGTAGAGAGATAGTCTTCCAGTCTCGAGTCCATGGTCGTACTCTTGTAGCGCAAAAGATTGAGGTCCTTTTTTTCGGCGAAAGATGATTGTGTGATCCCATCCTCTTCTGTCTGAGACCGGAAAGTAAGCACCTTTTATGGGAGCAAGTCGATTTGGGGTATGGACAGTTGTCACCTGTGTGTGCAGGCTAACGTCCAAACAATCCCGTGCGGCATACGTTATATTAGGCTTATCAAACTCAGAATAGTCTAACGGCAGTCTCTTATTGATAAAATAAGGAATTTTGTCCATCGGGATTACATCATCCAGAGAAGGGCTATCCGCCTATGTAACCACATATTTGGCGAGTTCTCCGTCTTCCTTGGCTACCCCTGCGAGCTCAGAGTTTGGGCCGCTATCTTGGGTAACTTGACCACTAAGGGTTCTGCTTGAGGTATTGATCTGCCTGGGAATGTTGGATCAACACTTGGCTGCTGGCTCGCCTTGGGAAGATGGATGACCATCGGCTCGACAAGAGATTTTGTGTCTTCTAGTCGCCTTGGAGCAGATTTTGGCAGTCGGATTACCATCGGTGTTACTGAGGGCTTCGCATCTTCCTGTTGCCTTTGATTGGACTTTGGCTGCCGGATCACCATTGGTCCTATAACAGGTTTTGGCTTCTGACTAGATCTCGGGAGACCGATGACCATTGGTTCCGATTGCGTAGGTATGACAGGAGAATCGAGCACTTCTTTTGTAGGGTTGCGACAAGTGGTACGGCCCTGCCCGATTTGCGGGGTTGGAGACGGATTCTCAAGGGTTGCTCTGGTCCTGCAATGGCCTCCGGCTCGTCCGTTATGTGTTTCCAGGATTCGTCATATAGACAAGCCTCTGATGAGTAATAAGATTCAACCCCTTTGAAGGGATCAATGTTGATAAATTCGGTCTTCACGGAACCGTGTTACTGACATATGTAAAACACTGGTGAAGGGTGGATGGCACGATCTCATGTATCCACGGACATCCCAGGAGGATGTTGTAGGAGGTATCTACATCTATGACGTAGCAGGTAACTTTCGTTCTTAAGTCACCAATCTGACACTTCAACCGGATCTTCCCTAGTGGTATAGCTTCTCTCTGAGTTAAACTCGCTAATGGCAGTGTTGGTTGCTGCTAGTCGGTGCATAGGGATGCCAAGAAGTTGGAGCAAGATTTTCGGAATAATGCTTATTGACGATCCCGGGTCGATATGCATCCTATCCACCTTGAAGTCGCCTATGTATCCAGTGTAGTACAAGGGGCGATCATGTAAGTTGGTCTTAATCAACATGTCCTGCGGAGTAAATACAACGTTGGGTATTACATCTGTGCTACCACCGTCCTGTAGATCTGCTGGCGGGTCTTCCCCTAGAGGCTTGATCTGAGCTAAGTAGGCATCAGCATTCTGGAGTGCATCGCTTAATACGACATGAAGATCCTTGGAGAGCCTTAGGAGTTCGTATAGCAACAACTTTACTGGTGTATTAGCCAATTGTGCTAATATGTCAAAGTTGTAAGGTTGCTCCAGTCCCTGCGGTGCATCATTGCGGAGTGGCTTGTCGAAGCGGGTCTCTTCTTGGACTTATCCGCCAGCGGAGGCTGAGATGGCCTTGGAACATCAGAGGGAGGGAACGTTGCTGGCTGAGGATCTTCATTTGGACTATCCCGTACATGCTGGACTTGTGCTCCAGACCGGGTAACACCATCTGCGGCTTCTTTAGCTTCGGCTGAAATTGTGTGGCAGGCTCTAGACTTCCTGCCTTTCTTCTTGTTGGGAGGGGATGACACCCCCTGGGTAACTTCGGGCACCAAGTCTGGATGCACCCACATGATCTCTCCTCGCGATGTGGTGAGGGGTACCAATCCAGATGTTTGGCTCCGGGCGGATGGAAGATTAGTAACCTCCATCGTTGCCCGAGGGACAGTATTACCCCGTCAGGAGTGCTTATTGGAGGAAAGTCACCGAACTGAATAGATACCATGTTTGCCGCTACAGTAACCTCTTCAAAGTCTATCGATAGAGCTTTGGAGTCGATAAGACTCTGGATGTACCGCTTCAATTGGAAGCAATCCTAGGGTGGCATAATGGATATAGCGGTAGAAGTGACAATACTTTGGGTCCTCCATTTCTGCTGCTCGGGTCTCACGCCTTGGTGGCGGAAGATGGTTCCTACCCCCTTGTAAGAGCGTGTCGAAGATAGGTTTGAGATGACTATCTTCGATCGAGTAATTGATCTTGGGCCATTGACCTTCTGCCCATTTTTGTTCAGGCTTCTAAGTTGCATCAGTGACCATGGCCTGCTTGCCCTTGTTGTCCCGGTTGGTGGTGGTGCCACTGTTGTTGTTACTGGAGGTGGGACTAGCACATATGTCCTTGTCTTCTTCGTCTGGGATATGTAACCCCAGCTGGCGAGCCTTCTTCAATTTTGCCTTCGCGTTGGTAGCACTTATGATGAAAGACGTCCAGTCTCTGAACTGATCGTCTCCCATCCAGAGGCTAATTGCAGGGAGCAGCTTCTTCTGGAAGATTTCAATTAGGGAGCTCTCGGGATTGCCTTGGGGCAATCTCATCGCGGTTTGGCAGAACTGCTCGATATAGTTCCTTATCTGCTCCCTCTTTTTCTGGACGACATCCATGAGAGATGATATCGTCACATCATGCCCCACTTCGTAGAATCTCTTCAGGAACATGTGCTTGAAGCCATCGAAAGAATATATACAGTTGTCGAAAAGGTTGCGGTACCAGTCAAACGCGATCCCCTCCAATGCTCCGATGAATAGTCGCGTGAGGATAGCATCACTATACGGTAAGTGGTCGGTTGTGACTTTAAAGTAAGTCATGTACCACTAGGAGAGGTCTTCCCATCATAAGAATCGATATGGAACGGCTTGTACCGTGGTGGAAAAGGCAAATCTCTCCATGCAACGGGATATGGCTGCCATATTCTGAGATCTCGAGAGGAGTCTCGGGCATTTAATATTGTCCGAAGCTCCTGGACTTCCATTCTTGCCTCTTGGCTTCATCTGCAGCTGAAGGAACGGATGGTACTATGGGATCATCACCCAAAGGAGGGGCGATCGTGTTGGAGTCCGCGTTGACTGCGGGTCCCAAGCTTGTTTGTCCGGGCGTCCTCGTTGGTTGATCTGGCAAGGCGACTTTGATCTCATCCACCGACTTGACTAAGGACAGGAGCATGTCTTCGAGCACTTCTAGCCGTTGTCGGTCGAAAGGTGTTTTATGATCGCTTTCAGTCATAAAGACTGTTCTCACGTGGGTAGAGGTGGAAGGGATTGTGGCAGAGGTACTCTTGGTGCCGTACCCTTATATAGAGAAATCGTCGGGAAATGTCGGAATATCATCTTCGTCAGACTCGAAAGGGATGCTACCCCCTATGCAGGAAGCTGTATCGTCTTAGCGAGGAGGTGGCCCTCAGGGAAATTCGATTCTGTTGCAGAGTTCTGGGGGATCTCTACCCCCTGTGTGTGCTCTTGGTACACCGGGTTGTCGTATACATTGAGGGGGCTACTAACCCCAGCTTTATCTACTCTCAAGGTGGCTAAAGGTGCATCTCCGGATGCCGGAAGCTTCTTTTTGGTTCAAGTGCCTAGATAGACACCCCCTGTGGATGATGGAAACCCCCAGATGAGGGTCTCCTTACAATACTGGCCGAGATGGACGGGCTGGAAGAGCCTGTCTTCCTTCTCCCTTGCCAGGAGGAACTTTTTGAGTTTAATTACAGGAGGCGAAAGGAAGCTCTTCGTCCCCTGGAATTTGCACCTGTCAGACAGGTGTTGGCTGCTGCAGTCGTTGGAAAACTGACTGCCGATCTTTAGGCGCTGCTGATTTGTTACAACAACAGTTGATGATGACTTAGGTGCAACGACTCCACGAGAGGGACTCATTGCATGCTGACGCTGCCGTCTTGCGCTTGTGAGTAATCACATCACGTAAGTCGGTAGGAAGCTGCTCTGCCTTTGCACCAAACTTGTGAACTCGGGGATCCCGAGCGCACGAGTGCTTAGGCATCATGTTTGCTCCCTGATCCATGGCTAGTAAAAGCACTTGCTTTGGATCTTTAGAGGGAGACTTTAAAGACCTACCCTGTCCGTTTACCCTGGGGGACTTGACGCGAGTGGTTCTGTACAACTTTCCGTCAGGAGCCCATGTAATAGTTAACGGGGCCCACTGACAGTCAGCAGCTTGGACAGTTGACTAGGCTAGTTGAGCCCGCTCTGCCCTAGACTTTTTTAACTTAGCGCCCAATGAGGCGTAGTAGAAAGAGTCCAGATTGATACATTCCATATCCTCAGTGGGCTGTATGGCGTCGGGTCCGCATGAGAGGCGGTCGAACACTGAGCTTCTGACAGGGCCATATGAAACGTCCTGTCTGTGGGTAGGATTGTTTGTCGCATGGCCCATCTTCTTGCAGATAGAGCTAGTTGCCACATGAGTTGTCTGCCTGCGGCCAGAGTTGGCCGTTGCATGGGCAGACTGCCCATCTTCTCTCTGCGGCCTCCTCTTTGTCCGCATGGAGTTCCCTTGTGTCCCTAAAAACTCAGCTTCGTAGTGTTTTTCTTTGTTGGATTTGGGGACAGTAGGGTCCTCTGCGGTTGGAGACAGAGCCATAAGTGAGTTCTGGTCACCGTCTTGGGCTGCAGAAGGAGCTTCTTCGAGAACTTGGTCGGGGGTAACAGTTTTGCGCACCGACGCCTTGCGAGTCCTCTTCGGGTTGGCTCGCTTCTAAGACGGGCTGGTGCTCCCTTCAGAGAGCAATTCTTCGAAGGCTAGGTTGGTCGAAGCGGACCACAAGCATCTGCTGTGTAGAGCCGAGCTTGGACGCATCAGATTGTGTTAGCAATTTCTCATCGAAAGAGAAGGATGTCCCCAGCAGAGTCGCCATCGTGTTTGCCATAAAAATCAATAACATATATTATAGAACACTAGGAATTGATTGTAAACTCGCTTGTACAAAGAAAGAGGCCTAGAAAGAAAGCCTAGGAAACAATCTAAGTACAATTATTTAGTTTTGATTCTGGGGGGTGACGGTAGAGGCTCGGGAAAGTGCTATCAACTCTGCAATACTCCGTGGACTATCCGACGCAGTCTCTAGCTCGTGAAGATATTGCTTTTTTTCGAAGGTTGCCAGCCATTGCAGGGGTATGGCATCCTGCTATTTATAATAGGATGAATTTTGAGCCACATGGACGGCTTGCGGCCACGTGGCAGATTGGCACGCAAAGACCCGCTCTCGGGCTGCCATCTGTCGGTTTGTTGGGCTTTTGTTACAGCAAATCTGGATAGTTAAGAATTGGCCAGATTGTCACGTGTCCCGCTACGTATGGTGTTCTCAGTCTTTGATCTTGTGGGGTCGCATGAGACTCAAGCATGCGGCCTGAATCATAATTCCTCTTGTCTGTCTGAAGTTCTGGAAATTTGGGGCCGCATAATTTGGGCCGCATAAGTGTCATGCGGCCTAGATGACACTCTTTTGGCCGTATGGAGGCGTACGAACCCTGCTTTTGGGTGACATCCTACGTCTCATCTTTTTTGTCAAAATGTCAGAACTGTCATATTTTGCCAGGACTTGTCAGCTTTATCAGTCGAACTGCTCCACCTTGGTCGTATATTTTCCTTCTACAGCTGTTCGTCGATGGGCCGCATGTCTTTGAACAGTCATACGACTTTCCTTCATGCGGTCCTGTTTGGTCCAATGTACCTATGCGGTAATTTATAATCCGCATAAACTCTATATTTTTTATGTTTCTATGGTCATGACCCTGGTCCTATAGGTCACCCTTGTACTTGTTGATACATGACTAAATGTACAGTCCTGCTGCCTCTTGATACCTAATCCTTTCTATTGCTCCACATACCCCTGTTTAGTCTTTACACAATCCTGGTGGTAGAGGGCATGAACCCAGATTTTAGTTTATAGGTTGACTGCTGACTCTATTTATAACTGGTATTCCATACCTTGTCTTGGCCATATCTGAGTTGTACCAAATTTACCCTTAACTTCTTAACTTATAGTAATCCATATAGTACTTAGCTATGCCATTACCCCCTCTTATTGCTTAATAGCCTTATCAAGATATGTATATGGAGAACAAGCAACAGTACAGTAGTAGCAGTAATACATATGGTCGGGTTGTCTAAAGCGCCAGATATTCGGGAATTGGCCAAATGGTGGTAGTATCGATTTGATACCAGGATGGTAATTTCTTATGTCAGGATCAATTGGATACAAGTGAAGGTTCATAGGTTAGACACATAGGGTTGTAGAACACCACCTGTGGCTTGATACTTAATTCCTGTTCTATAATACCCTTCCTAGTCTAGTACTTATGAAGACTTCTCATTCTTAAGTTCATCACTCTGTTGTTTACATGGGTATCCACATCCTTATTTTAGGAAAAAAAAGATACACGAGCCTACCTTGTCACCTCACCTCTAGCCTAACACTTAGGCCAAGGCACAAACTGTAGGTAGTACTTTCCTGTACAACCTAAACCCTAACCTTGTTGTACCTAGGGGTCTGAATACTACAACCTCATCTCTGATACTAGGTTTTGCACTTCAATATGATACCCTCATGTGCATACCTTATGACACTCTGACTTTAGTGTGTCAGGACACAATACAGAGGACACTATTTTTTTGACTAATAGGCCTCTACCTACTACTACTCATCTCTATTATCTTATCTTGCCTTTACTAATTATTTAAGCACACACAAACTCTATTACTACCCAGGGCTAGACCGACTTCAGATTTTTTTGTACAAACCCATATCTGCCTTTGCTTGCAGGTATTCTAATGTCTTTCCTATTATACTACAGGTTATACATTGATTTCCTATTTCTTGCATCTTCTATATACATAATTTATATCCTTCTATATTAACCATTCAGTTCTTCCATGTCTAAATGCTCCTTGACACAAATGTCAATTTGATATTCTCAACCCAAAACGACACAGTACCCACCAAGAACTATACCCACAATACCTGGATCAAAGTAAAACCCAATGTGCTCTGATACATTACATACTTGTGTCTCCTACTCAAATATTAGGTTCCCTCTAGGCTCTGACACCTATAGCTAATCCTAATACCTATCTTAGACCTTTGGCCAAGGAAAATCCTACTGCACTACGACTGTTAAAGGCCTTACATGCCTATGCTAAAGCCTACTCTTATCTATGCTTTGTCACTAGGATGGAAGGATGCATTTGGATTTTTTAGCACTATCCTACATGATTACAAATCTACTGACTTCTTACATCACCCTCAAACTCTGATACTCAACTCAGAATGGTTGGATACTAGTATCCTTTATATGCAAGTGGCTGTAGGTCATTACCAATGTGTGCATAGCCACTGCATTCTAATATATCTGTAGATCTTGTTCTTATCCTCTGTTTCACACAGACTAGGACACATGGGTAAGGGACATGTCCTTATTCGTTTGCAATCTATTTGCTAAGCCATGGACATATGACCCACCCATCTAAATTTTTCATACCATCTTATAATCCACTACTGATACTCGGTTTTCTAACATTCACAGGACACACTACTTTTACTTGCTAATATATCCATCTCCTCAGGGTTATCTCGTATAACTCCTCACAGGCATAAATTCGAATACCTATTGTATATAATCAAGAACTGCAAGAAAAGAAGACAAGATTACACACCTATTGGGTTGCCTGTTGCTCGTGATTTATTCTTCTCGACTGCTCTTCGATTCGACCTGGCGAACCGTATTTCTAGGGTTTTTAGACGGGGAAGATCGGCTACCACTTCATATATATACGTGATGATTAGATTTGGCTAAGGGAGGAAAATGATAAAGGGGGTTTAGGTTTAAAACATGTTTGGGTTTATCTCCTGGAGATTCTTTGAATTCGAACTGGAGAGAAAGTACAGCCCTTTGGAATTTTGAGTGATCGACTGTTTAGAAAATTTAAATTAAAGACATTTGCACTAAGGTCCCTGTACTTCTGGTTTATGCAAAAGCCCACCTCCAATCTATTCAATTGTCATAAGCTATATATATTTATATATATATATATATATATATATATATATATATATATATATATATATATATATATATATTTTTTATATATATATATACATATATATATATATATAAATATAAATATATATATATATATATATATATATATATATATATATATATATATATATATATATATATATTTTATATATATATATAAAATATATATATATATATATATATATATATGTATATATATATATATATAAATATATATATATATATATATATATATATATATATATATATATATATATATATATATATATATATATATATATATATATATATATATATATATATATATATATATATATATAATATATATATATAAAAAAAAATATATATATATATATAATATATATAAAAAAAAAAATATATATATATATATATATAATATATATATATATATATATATATATATATATATATATATACATATATATAAAATATATATATATATATATATATACATATATATATATATATATATATATATATATATATATATATATATATATATATTTATATAAATATATATATATATATATATATATATATATATATTTTTTATATATATATATATATATATATATACAATGAATGATATTATTAATACTAATAGAATTTTTTTAACAATACTAATACAATTTTTTTGGGTTCAATAGCTCATAAATCTACCCACCTTAAAACAATTTCATCCTCGAAATTTAATGAACCATGATCTACTAGAATGGACAGTCTAGGCTATTGCCATTAAAATAATTCAAGTACTCGTAAGTCAAGGTCTAATATAGGCTTATCAATCAATACCGCTACTTTAATCTACTAGGAGTTACCGTCAGCTCCTTCTTGTAGCGTCATCAAATCTCCCATGATCATGGCAAAAGCTTGTCCACCTGGCGCGGTTGGTAGTAGTGGGGCACTCGTATTTTTCTTCGAACAATTTTGGGATAAGTGTTGGTTGGATCCACAAGTCCAACACAACCCTAATCTACCGCGACAATTTTCTTGAGTGTGGCCTTTCTTCATACAATACTGGCAGGTAGGAACATCTTGGACTTGACGTGGGGCTGCTCGCGGCTGCTATTGATAATGCTGTGCTGAGGTCTTCCCTGGAACGTTGGAATGTTTTGCCGGTGCTGATTGGTTGTTGCCTCCTCTGAATGAATCTCGATTTCTCTTCGGCTTGTGTCTCAGCTTTTCTTCTACTTCTTGTACGACCTTCAAAATCTCCTCGTAGGTGGTGGCTCGACTAGTGGCGATGGCTAGGCGAATCTCGTGAGATAGTCCCTTCTTGAACCGTTGGGCTTTGTCTTCAGGGGTGCTGACTATGCTTTCTGCAAAGCGGATGGAGCGAGAAAACTCCAAAGTGTACTCGTCGACGGTAAGATTTTCCTGCTCTAAGTGCTCAAACTGACTCACAAATGCCACTCGAGCTACATCGGGATAGAATTTTTTCTTGAATAGCTGCCTAAATTCCTCCCAAGTCACGTCTGGAGTAGAAAATTGGGGCTTGCCTTAGAACTACGTCCGCACGATGTCGAAAAGCTGCACACTAGCTGACTCTACCTTCAGATCTTCTAGGACTCGGGCCATCTTCAGATATCATTCCACGTTCTCCAATCACTTATCAGCGTAGAGAATCTCCTTCGTCCCGCAGAATTCCTTGGGCCTGAGGTCCATAAAATCCTTGAAAGTTCCAGGGCACTGCTAGGGAGCATCTCTTGTCTGAAGAGCCTCTCTTAAAATATCGCAAAAAATGTTGGATTGCTGCTGGAGGATCCCCAGGAGTGTAACATTGTCCAGTGCTGGTGGCAGAGGCAAAACAGGTACCGGATACATAGCTAGTGCTGGATGCATGGTAGGAGCTGGATACATAGCTGGTGCTGGATGCATGGTAGGAGCTGGATACATCGCTGGTGCCGGATGCATCATAGGTACTAGATGTGGAACATGTGCTGGATGAAGTACATGTGCTGGCAGTGGAACATACACTGGAGGCATAATGGGTGCTGGTGGTGGAATCTGCGAAGAAAACTGCGGAGGTGTTGGAATGTCGTCTCTGCGGAATCTCGAGAATTGCGGCTAAGCCGGGTTGCCCAGATGAGTAAGCTAGCCTCCCTACGTCGGTGGGGTCATGTATGTGAAGAATCCACCTGCAGTCGATGGGGTGCTCAGGGGAGCGTTCTTTCTGTCTTGACAATCTATTTAACTGTAATAAAAGAAAATATTTTAGCCGCTGAAGAATTTCAAGCATGATGCAAGTCAAGGATTCAATAAAACCAAGGATAGAGACCAATAACGTGCCAAGATATGTGGATGAGATCCTAAGATTTTAATCCTTTTTACAGGCTCATGACAGTACAGTAATGTAACCGAAGTAATTAATGTAGACCTGTATGGGCCACCAAAAAAATTTGTCATGACCCGCACCCGCTTTCAGATACAAGTCTGTGTCCAAGTCCAGCCTACATCGCAGTGTCGGCAGTAGAATGCTGTCTATAACTCATAAGTCACAGAATCTAGAATTATATGTCAATCTATATCTCATCCACAAAATAATAAAGACACAACTAAGATCAATGAGTGTCAATGAATCTGAATAATAGAGAATAATATAAACTGAATGTGTCCAAATTATCAAGAATCCAAATCACGTCCGGTGGATACAAATCCACTACCAATAGACAAAAATAAAATAAAGACATGAAATAAACTAACTGAGTCCAAACTACGCTAATCATCTAATGACATCATCACTACAATGGTACCGTGGTCTGATGCTGGCTCAAACCTGCTTGTCTGCTCCTGGCTCAAACTCGGCTAAACCTGAAGAGATCATCAGGCCCTCAGGGGACTAGCAAGATACATAAAAACATGCCTTTCTATAGTTTATTATGCATGAAATGAAAACAGGATAGAGACAAGAAAGACTAAGTAATGACGATACACGAACATGTGAAATAACTACACAAAATAAACTACTGGAAGAAAGATGAAAACATGACAAGGAACCAATCGAATACTCAAACCCTCGCACCTAGTGTGGACTCGCAGGTTTGAACAACTACTAACCCATGCCCCTAGTGTGGACTCGTGGGTTAGCTTCAAGAATCACCCTCGCCCCTAGTATGGACTCACAGGTGTGGACAACTACTAACCCTCGTCCCTAGTGTGGACTCGCAGGTTAGCTTTAAGAAATCAAAGTATAGCTGTTCAGTTATGACTTACTTGTCCTATGACACGACGCAATTAAGTATAAGTGAGAAATACGTCCAATATGAACTACAAGGCTAACTGTGAACAAGGGCTATGTATCAATGAAGTAAACCACTAGTATACATGATATGAGAAAAACATACGTCGGCAATCAACCAGAAGAAAATAGTATAATGACAAAAATAATCATGTAAATAAAGCTGTAAAGAAAGGCAAGGTATACTTGCATGTGGTCCTGAGCTGCTGTTACGGGTTCAGTACCAAACTTGAGTCCAAGAAACCTATTTGATGATTTCCATGTCAATACATAGGTAAGATTCATTATCAAGCTTATCTATTTATCTAGTTTCTAGATTCAATTTGGTGATAATTTGGGTTACGCTGGATGACTAAGCCAAAATTATCTATTAGACCACTTGCCCCCATTCCCTACTTTGACTTGACTTCTCTACCCTTTATACTTACTTCTAAATACTAACTTTAACTCACATCCTATTTAATCCATGCTAACTTACTTAGTTAAGTCATGCTCTAGGCCACAATTTCCTACTTGGTGTGTTGGCACATTGTATCCCATATCCTTTCTTACTTTTGATTTCAAAAGTGAACTTCTTAGTCATGACCATGGTGCTATAGGTCACCCTTGTACTTGATGATACATGACTAAATGTACAGTCATGTTGCCTCTTGATACCTACTCTTTTTTATTGGTCTCCACATACCCCTGTTTACTTTACACAGTCCTGGTGGTAGAGGGCATGAACCCAGGTTTTAGTTTATTGGTTGACTGTTGACCCTATTTCTAACTGGTATTCTATACCTTGTCTTGGCCGTATCTGAGTTGAACCAAATTTACCCTTAACTTTCTTAACTTATAGTAATCTATATAGTACTTAGCTGTGCCATTACCCCTTCTTATTGCTTAGCCTTATCAAGATATGTATATGGGTAGTTGCAGTAATACATATGGTCGGGTTGTCTAAAGCGCCAGATATTAGGGAATTGGCCAAATGGTGGTAGTATCGATTTGATACCAGGAAGGTAATTCCTTATGTCAGGATCAATTGGATACAAGTGAAGGATCATAGGTTAGACACATAGGGTTGCAGGACACCACCTGTGGCTTGATACTTAATCCATGTTCTATAATACCTTGCCTACTCTAGTGATTATGGAGACTTCTTATTCTTAAGGTCATCACTCTGTTGTTTACATGGGTATCAACACCTTACTTTAGGAAAAAAGATATATGAGCCTACCTTGTCACCTCACCTCTAGCCTAACACTTAGGCCAAGGAACAAACTGCAAGTAGTACTTTCCTGTACAACCTAACCCCTAACCTTGTTGTACCCAGGGGTCTTAACACTACAACCTCATCTCTGATACTAGGTTTTGCACTTCAACATGACACCCTCAGGTACATGCCTTATGATACTCTGACTTTAGTGTGTCAGGACACACTACAGAGGACACTAATTTTCTGACTAGTAGGCTTTTACCTACTGCTACTCATCTCTATTATCTTATCTGGTCTTTACTAATTATTTAAGCACACACAAACTTTTGTACTACCCAGGACTAGACTGGCTACAGACTTTGTTTGTACAAACCCACATCTGCCTTTGCTTGCAGGTATTCTAATGTCCTTCCTATTATACTACAGGTTATACATTGATTTCCTATTTCTTGCATCTTCTATATACATAATTTATATCCTTCTATAGTAACCATTCAGTTCTTCTATATCTAAATGCTCCTTGACACAAATGTCAATTTGATATTCTCGAACCCAAAATGACACAGTACCCACCAAGAACTATACCTACAATACCTGGATCTAGGTAAAACCTAATGTACTCTGATACATTACATACAGGTGTCTCCTACTCAAATATGGTAATCCTAATACCTATCTTAGACCTTTGGCCAAGGCAAATCCCACTGTACTATGACTGCTAAAGGCCTTACATGCCTATGCTAAAGCCTACTCTTATCTATGCTTTGACACTAGGATGGAAGGATGCATTTGGATTTCTTAGCACTATCCTATATGAGTACAAACCTACCGACTTCTTACATCACCCTCAAACTCTGATACTCAACTCAGATGGGTTGGATCCTAGTATCCTTGATATGCAAGTGGCTACAGGTCATTACCAATGTATGCATAGCCACTGTATTCTAATATATCTATAGATCTTGTTCTTATCCTCTGTTTCACACAGACTGGGACACATGGGTAAGGGACATGTCCTTATTCGTTTGTAATCTATTTGCTAAGACATGGGCATATGACCTACCCCTCTAAATTTCTGATACCATCTTATAATCCACTACTGATACTGGGTTTTCTTAACATTCACAGGATACACTACTTTTACTTGCTAATATATCCATCTCCTCAGGGTTATCTCGTATAACTCCGCACAGGCATAAATTCGAATACCTATTGTATATAATTAAGAACTGCAAGAAAAGAAGACAGGATTACACACCTATTAGGTTGCCTGTTGCTCGTGGTTTATTCTCCTCGACTCCTCTTCGATTCGACCTCGCGAACAGTATTTCTAGGGTTTTCAGATGGGGGAAGATCGGCTAGCTCTTCATATGTATAGGTGATGATTAGATTTGGCTAAGGGAGGAAAATAATAAAGGGGGTTTGGGTTTAAAACAGGTTTGGGTTTATTTTCTGGAGGTTCTTTGAATTCGAACTGGAGAGGAAGTACAGCCCTTTGGAATTTTAAGTGATCGACTATTTAGAAAATTTGAATTAAAGACATTTACACTAAGGTCCCTGAATTTCAGGTTTATGCAAAATCCTACCTCCAATCTATTCAATTATCACAAGCCTATTTTTTGTATATATATACAATGAATGATAGTATTAATACTAGTAGAAAAAAATTAACAATACTAATTTTTTGGGTTCAAGAGCTCACAATTCGAATCGGTCCTCCATCTAAATCTGTTTTGGGAATAACAATCTCAAGGCAAGATCTGGATCAGATAAAGAATTATCGTTGAATCCTTCTCGATACAAGTTTAACAAACTTGAAAACATTGACGGGCATCACTCCTAACATTTGGATGAGGAAAATTTCTTTGTCAAATGGTTGAATGAGTGTAAGGCCTAACTATCCGAGGAGGATGATGCACATTATATGGCAGATTGGATATGCCGATAGTGCATGTAGATTATAACTTATGCTAGAGCAGATGAGGAGTCTCTCATGGAGCATCTCAAGTCAAATGAGAAGAAGACCAAGGTATTTGTGCGCATGGCTCAATCATGCGCATAAGATATGTTCAGATTATGCGTATGTATGCGCATGGTGTAGAAGCATAGAATATTCAAGATAATGCACCTGACAAACCCTGCACAATAGATCACATGCGTCATTAAGAACTATGCTCAAAGGGTAATGTGCCTTCAAGAACTTCAGGTTACTACGCCATAAAGGCTAGTACGCCGTAAAGGCTACTATGCCATGTAAAGGCTACTATGCCATAGAGGCAACGACGCTATAGAGGCTGCTAAGCCGTTTAGGAGGCTATGCTTAGGTGTCCCCTTAACCAAGGGGCATTTAATGCCTATTTGACAATGAAGTCAGCTGACAAAAGGAGACCTTAAACAAAGTACAGCTCTCCTCGACTCCAATGCAGATGTCGCTAGCTCAGAAATCAAAGAGCCACTCATCTCGAAGAACACCATCCCAAATATAGGGCCTACGCCACTAAAAGCCAAAAATGCTTCAAAGACTGAGCTGACAGCTTATATCACCATAATGATTAAATTAGTGTCAGAGACAGCTGTACAAAGGCCACATGATCCTCTTCCATGCCAAGGCATCCCACTACGCTAAGTTCTTTCTAGCGTAGGGTCGTCCCTACGCCAATAATTTATTTGGTTCTTACTACACATGATCTCGTACGCAAGGATCAGTTTTGAACCTAGGCTTGTTCCCTGGTGTAGGGATCTTTTCTACTCCAATAACCCGAGATCTTTGAGCAGACCACACGCGTATGTGTTATTGACTCAGTTCTAATCACGAACGGGTGCCAACCACCTAAGATCTCAGCAACAGACGAATCTCAACAACTGCCACATGTCAGCTCATCCTTATCCTAATAGTACAGTTATAACAGATTTGGTCCTACCTTCACCCGTGCGTCCCTGCGCCCAACATATTATGCGCATAGTGTTCCTACGTGTCTGAGTGGATCATTCTATAATGCAGCTATAAATATAAGGATCATTCCTTCATTTAAAAAAAGACAGAAGGTCAGAGACAGTCGCACATATATTTTGAGAGTTAGAGCACACTTCTAAGAGCCGAATTGTTGTTCCCTTACAATTAAACATGAAGACTTACAATTTTATCTCGATCGTCGTTGGATCGTCAACGGGATAAATGAATCAGAAGCAGTATTCGATCTCCATCATCACACGCCCCAAAAAATAAATTGTACCCAAGGGATCCCATAGAGGACAAAGTTTACTTTTCTCGTTTGTTAAATACAAAATTTTATATCAACTTTTCAATGGCAAATAGTGGGTTGATTGACCAAGTCAAAGATATGGAATATATTGCACATGGCTGCAATTTAATCACTAAAAATCAATTAAATATATATCTAATTGATTTTGGCAACCTTAGATAGGCTCTAACAAGCGTGGTTGGCTATGTTAGGATTCGAATAGATTTTCTAGTCAAATTGAACCCGAAAAGTCAACTAATGGGTCCTATGTGTCATTTGTAAATAAATAGCATATGGAAACTCGATTGGATGACCCACCCTAGGCATGCGTGTCGTAGGCTCAAAATAGGTCAAAATTATATATTGTATCAAACAGTTTTGATCAATGTCGAGTCCCGAACTCATGTTGGAAGTTGGGTCTAGAATTACGGTAAATGGTCAAAATGGTCTAAGTTAACCCGAAGTTGTGCGAAGTCAAAAGAATATTGGAGAACAAATTTGGATGTGACATGATATATCAAATTGAAGGTGGACATGTCTATAATTCAAATATAGAATTAGATTTGAAAACTGATATTTGTTGTGCTTCAAAAATAAAAGTTACAGTAAAGTACTACTATAATCATTATTGACTTAAAATATACCTGAATATTTAATATATCCATATAAAATAAATAAAAATAAATTCCAAAAATCAGGGAGCTTATAATATACCCACCTTAGAAAATTGTCCTTAAAATTAAAATAATGCTACCATGCTGTCACCATTATTTTCCGTATTTTCCCGTATTTCGTATTTATACTCGTATATGGATTTTGGCATGTATTTTATTTTTCTCAAGCTTGTGGAATTTCGGTATTTCTCGTATTTTGGGTTTTGGCATGGCTCGATTTTATTGGGTTGGTTCGGTTTGGCTTGGTTTATGAGTATTGGATCACCTTAACCTATGCTACCCCCTCAACCCACCACAACTCACCCTCTTTATAACTCCACCAACATTTTCTCTCTCTTCATAACCATCATTTATTTTCTTCTTCTTCTTCTTCTCCTTCCTCTACACAACTCTCCCAACCCTAGGCAAGTGCACCTTGCCACTACATGAGAACCCTCTTTTCTTTGTCCATTTACTAGACTAGGACATGGTGATCAACATTAGAACTTGGTTTTTTATGATTTGGAGCCCCCATTGCTCTAGATCTAAGTTTTTTCTATTTTCGGATTTTGCATCGTTTGAGCTATTTAAGTTGGTTTTCTATGAGTTTTAATGCTTCCATGTGGAAGAGCATTCAGTTTCACCCAAGTTGGAACTTTGGAAATCTGGATTTGGAGTTCGGATGGCCAAGTTATGATGCTGTGTAGCTTTGGGTTCAGCCATGGTGTCCTTGCTGTTTGGAGAAGACAGTGAGTAGTGTACAGAGCTGTTTAGCTTACGCACACTGAGCTCTGCGCGCTCCTTAGCACTGCGTACGCAGACTTGAGTACGTTTCCTGTTGGAAGCGTGTCTTCCCTTGAGCGTGCGTGACTTTTTACGTATACTGCTCCCCTTGAGTGTGCGTGACTTTTCACGTACACTGCTCCCCTTGAGCCTGCATGACTTTTCACGAACGCTGCCTTGAGTGAGCCTGCATGACTTTTTACGTACGCTGCCTTGAGTGAGCCTGCGTGACTTTTCACGTACGCTGCCTTGAGTGAGCCTGCGTGACTTTTCATGTACACTGCCTTGAGTGAGCCTGCGTGACTTTTCACGTACGCTGCCTTGAGAGAGCCTACGTGACTTTTCACGTACACAGACTTGAGTGTGCCTTGGTACGCAGACTTGAGCGAGCCTTGTATGCGTGCTTTTGCACGTATGCTGCCCCTTGACCCCTTGCATAATCCATTGGCTTTTGGAGGATTGGTTTTATTTCTTGAATTGGTTTCTCTTTGTGGATTGGGTTTTCCTGAGATCTGTTCAACACAGCACGACTATCCTGATCTGACACGGCCTAACATAATTTTTTAGTAATTGTTTATGACTAGTACGGTTTTCGAGATTTTCTGTGAATTATGATCTTGGTAGTGATGCATTCCTGACATGACCAACCTGACTTGATAGTGGCCCGTCGTGGCGCACTCCTGACTAGTACACTTGACATGATAACCTGGCAAGATTTTCTTGAACAGCTGTTGTGACGGCTACCTGGCATGACATGAATTGTATTGATTATCGGGACCACCGTGGGCGATTGTGTTTGTACAAATGAACCGTCTTGTCTTGCATCATGTCTAGGACAGGGACCCCTGAGTACCACGGTCAGGGGTACCCACTAAAATTTACTAAGGCTAATAACTAGAATAATTAAGTAGTCATGAGAGATTTTCCCAATTACAGGCAATCCCGTTATCCCGGCCGCCATTGTTTGGACTTGTAGCCTGCCGTCGAGTAGGGCACATTTCCAGCCCACCGTCGTATGGGGCACATAATTATTGATAATTGCTTAATGAATCCAAATCGCCTGGATAACCTGGATTAGCTGCAGGGCTTGTGGCTGGAGGAACATCTCATTGCATCTTGTTAGTAATTAGGCTTGTGATAACCCTACTTAGTTAAGGTATCAAGCCGTACTCATTGCTTGGCCGTGAATGTTGGATGAAGTTCAATCAGTCTAGCCTTGTCTTGATTATGTACAAGATTGTTACTTGACCTGATTTCTTATATTTATCTTGCCGATAAATGGTAGGAGAAACCAAGTTCCGTTCAGACGAAGGGTTCAATCAAGATATGTGGAGGTTTACCAGATAGATGTCTCAATCTGTACTCGCCTTTGATCTCCACTCGTATCTTCTTATCTCCTTGGATCCCTGACTTCATAACATGCTTGCATCATTGATCTATTCTGGTCCTTCCTTAATATCCCTGATGTCATTGCTTCAGTGGCATCATTCATGTTGATCAGCCAGAAGGAGCTCAGCCAGCAGCCCAGCAACAGCAAGAAGATCAAGATCAGTCCTCAACAGCAGCCTCTCGGGCCATGCCTTCTGAAGGACCAGTGCCCCCAGTTCAGCCAGTCCAGCCAGTAGAGCCTGATGATGGTACTTTGGAAGGTCTCATTAGATCATTGTTAGCTTTTCAAGATCGCCGAGGTGATACATTTCACCAGGCAGTACAAGATGCTCTGAATAGAGGCGGTCATCCGGGAAACAGTGCAGCCAACAGTTTCAAGCGCCTGAACCCTCCATTCTTCGACGGCACCGAGGATGCCATTACCGCAGATGCTTGGCTCCAGGATACAGAAGTTATTCTAGAGGCCGCGAAGACTCCAGAAGACGAGAAGGTAGCGGTGGTACGCCTGCAGTTATTAGGTCTTGCCCACAACTGGTGGGCCATACAAGTGGTGGGATTGACAGCACCTGTTCCCTGGGCAGGATTTAACGAAAGATTCCAGACCAAGTATTTCGACGCGGTGGCTTGATATGACTTGCAGACCAGATTTGCCAACTTGAAGCAAGGAGGCAAGACAGTCGACAGTTATACATCGGAGTTTTCTAGGCTTAGTCGGTTTGCTCCCACCTTGGTGGTGACCGAGTTTGATAGGGCCCAGCGGTTCCAGCAGGAGCTCCACTTGGAGATCTTGTTGGCAGTAGAGGAGTTCGAGAACCAGACGTTTGATACAGTATTGAGAGCATCTAGGAGGCACGAGTATACCTCCCAGAGGATTATGGATAGGACCGACGGACGGAAGCGGTCCCACAGTCGAATGAATCAGTCTTCAGCACCAGCCCCGGCAGCTAGGGCTTTGACTATTGGAGCTCCGAGGCGAGCAACCTCAGTTACGTCGGTCCAGTACTCGACCCCGACGTACCCTCAGCAGAAACAGAAGCAAGCGCAGCCTTCCGCCGAGGGTTGTTCTTATTGTGGGAAGCCTGGACACGTTGTGTCAGAGTGTCGCAAGGCACTGGGATTATGCTTATTGTGTGGGGCACCGGACCATAGGGTGGGGTCCTGCCCATTCAGAGTCGATCCAACATCAACAGTATCTAGTCCCTCGGTTAGAGGGCCAGCACCAGCTCCAGTACCAGTCCAGCAGCAGCAACAGCTGCCGAGGCCATTGCCGTCTCAGGCCCAAGTGTTTCAGCAGCAGTACCAGCCTCCGAGACCATTGCCGACTCAGGCCCAGGCCTTCCAGTAGCAGAGGCCTCAACAGTTCGCCCTGGCCCAAGCCCAGATCCAGAATCGACAAAGAGGTATCTATGTCCTATTGTCTTGCTTCCGCCGTTGTTATGCGGGACACGTGTCATGTGTTGGCCCATTGGTCATATGGTCAACCTGATTTTAATAATTGATCAAAACTCTGTCTGGATATACGAAGCTTGTTGGGACATCTCAGCTCCTTGGACATTAGCAAGATTGGATATTCACTTCGTTCAAGACTGAAGATCTGTTTGCCTACTTGAGTCTGTATTTCCTATACAATGTAATTTTCTTTTTATTTGAGTCTAGGAATACATTGTACACCGAGTCGTACTGGCAAATAGGCTATTCCCAAAAATGTTTTAAAATGACCTATCAAATTGTTTACAAAAAGGTTTTCAAAAAGGTTTTCAAAAATCACCAAAACCTATTTTAAAAACCCTAACCTAACCCTGACAGAACTCGGCCAGAGTTCGGCCAGAGTTCGGCCAGAGTTCGGTTGGTGGCCGTTTTGATTTTGAATTCTCTGGAACTTGGTCCTCCTGCAGTTGCGGATTTGACCGAGATTTGCTCATCGAGTTCTGCCCGAATTCTGCCCAAATTCTGACAGAGTTCTCCCTTTGGAAATCCTATAAATAGAGAAGTATTTCGATCATTTCAATTCACTCATTCACTTTCAATCTTCTCTCTATCTAAAAAGCTTTCTGCCTTCCAAAGAGTTTTCTAGAGCTTTCATTTTCAGATCCCAAGCCAGTTACAATCCTCATTCTATTTGCCAGTGCGGTACGGTCTAGAAGTTTCTGAGAGATTGTAATCAGAAGGCTTGATTGAAGAATATCTCTTCACATTTGAAGTTGGACGAGTTCTTCGTATCAAAGCTCGCGTTGTAGAAGTTGCAAGGACTTTGTAAGAAAACTTGCGGTTTTTCCTATAGTGGATTCAAACTGGTAGCAAGAGTTCTACCGACTGGATTAGTCCTCAACAGAGGGATACCAGTATACATCGCTGTCTTTGCGTTTGCTTTCTGAACTCTGCCTTTACTTTATTTTCATTTGTGATTATATACTGTGATTGTGTTGCTAACTTTTTTAATTAGCATTATTCCGCTGCCAACTCTATTCACCCCCCCTTAGAGTATTACGCTTTACTATATCGTTCCTACAATTGGTATCAGAGCGGGTGTTACAGGTAAAGCAAGGTATAAGTGCTATTATTTATTCATTATTTATTAGATCACAGCACATCACATGGCTACTATGAAATTCACAAGTGAAGGTCAGGCCACAAACAGACCTCCTCTGTTTGATGGTACTAACTATACTTATTGGAAAACACGGATGAGTTTCTTCTTAAAGTCTCTTGATTTTGACTTATGGGCTATTGTTCTTGATGGCTATCAGAAGCCACCTCGTATAAATGTCGAGGGTGTTTTAGTTGAAAAACCCTAAAACAGTTATACAGAGAAAGAAAAGAAAAAGGCCAGTCTTGACGCACGTGCCATTAATGCTCTTTTTTGTGCCTTAGACAGAACAGAATTTAACAGGGTATCTACATGCACAACGGCAAATGGTGTATGGAAGCTTCTCGAAGTTACACATGAAGGCACGACTCAAGTCAAGGAGTCAAAAGTCAGCAGACTTACTCAAGAGTACGAGGCGTTCAAAATGAAGCCAAATAAAACAGTCACACAAATGTTCGAGAGGTTCTTGGATATTGTAAACCCTTTGTCCTCCTTAGGCAAAGAATACAATAACCACGAAAAGATTCGCAAACTCCTGCGAGCTCTCACCAAGAACTGGATTCCGAAGGCTACAGCTATCATTGAAGGAAACGACCTCACCACAATGTCACTTGAAGTACTCATGGGTAAGCTACTCACTCATGAACTGGATCTACAAGATTTTGAAGAGCCTGCACCAAAGGAGAAGACTATCGCCCTCAAGGCTCAGCACAGAAAAGCTGCTGAAGATGACTCAGACAGCAGTGGATCTGACGCTGAAGATCAAGCTCTCCTAGCAAGGAAGTTCAAAAGATTCATGAGACATGAGAAGAGAGTCAAAGAGAACAACAGCAACAACTGGTACCAAGAAGATGCTGTCTGCTATGGCTGCAAGAAGAAGGGACATATGAAGAAGGACTGTCCCATCAACTCATCATCGAGCAAGAAGAACAACAGGTATGAAAAAGGCAACCTGAAGAGATCAACATCCCGGAAATATGCCAACACCAGCATATGGCATGAGAGTGAAGCTAGCGACTCAGAAGATGAACATTCAGAGGACGCTGCAAACATCTGCTTCATGGCAATCGATCAGGTACCTACTGAACCTGTAGAAACATATGATGACTTTACCTTTGAGCAATTAGGAGATGCCTTCAGTGACCTGATGCTTGACTACAGGAAACTGCGTAGTAAATATCAGACCGCTAAGAAGGTACTCAAAGAGTACAAAGGAGAAATAGGAAGACTTACCGACCTAATAGCTGAGGTTAGAACTAGTGTTAGTGAGTCTGGTGAGCTTTCCTCTATAAAGCTCTTATTACACGAGAATAAACAGTCATCCGAAGAGAAAGATAAGATTATAGACCAATTGAGAGAAGATCTTTCAAAAGAAAAGAAAAGTCTTCAATCTGCACAAATCAGAATGGAATCACTCACTTCTGATTATACTAAGTTATATGACACTTCCAAAAGGTTGGAAATTAGGTTAGGAAAACAGCCTGAGCCTGCTGCTTCCTATCCTAACACGTGTCACTTACCGAAAATTTGGAACATTCCCAAGCCAAACACTGTCAGACCAAACCATATAAAACCTTTACCCCAAAAGGTTAAGCCCAAACATGATCATAGGTATGCATTCTTCTATACTAGAAAACCTAAACCTACCAACCATGCACATCACTCTGCTTTCAACACTCAACATGCACAATGTCATTATTGTGGCCTCATTGGTCATATTTCATCTGCATGTAGAATGAGAAAGCTAGTTGATTTAAATGTTTATGCTTGGATACCTAAAGCTAACAATTCAGGACCCTACAAGAAATGGGTACCAAGAGTTTCATATGCAAACTGTTTTGTAGGTGGAACACCCTTCACATGCTAGAAGCAAATGGATCCTCGACAGTGGTTGCTCACGGCATATGACCGGTGACGCTACTCTATTTGCAACACTGTCGAAGAAGAAGAAGGAAGGTTATGTTTCCTTCGGTAATAATTTGAAAGGGTATATTATTGGTATCGGTGATGTTGGTAAGTCTCCCTATCCCGTGATTAAAGATGTCTGTCTGGTTACCGAGTTGAAACATAATCTGCTCAGCATAAGTCATCTAGCTGATCATGGTTATGGTATCAACTTTGGCAAAGACAAATGTACTATAGTTGATAGCTCAACTGGTAGTACTATCTTTGAAGGAATCAGGGAAGACAATATATATGTTTTCTATCTATTGGAAGAAGCTAACATTTCAGGTAGATGCTTAATGGCCAAAAGTGATGAGAGTCATTTATGGCATATGAGACTCGGTCATGCAAACATGGATACAATTTCAAAATTATCCACAAAGAAGTTTGTACGCGGTTTACCGGACATAACATTCAAGAAGGATTCGGTATGCAGCCAATGCGAAAAGAACAAGGCTACCAGATCCACATTCAAGTCTGTAAACGCAGTATGTACTACTAGACCTCTACAATTGCTACACATAGATTTATTCGGTCCTAGCAGAGTTGCTAGCCTCGGAGGTAAATTATATGCATTTGTAATTGTAGATGATTTTTCTAGATATACGTGGGTATATTTCTTGACACGCAAGAATGACGCATTATCCGAATTTGTCGCCTTTTGCAAGAAAGTACAGAATGAAAAAGGTTACATGATCACTAGTATTAGAAGCGATCATGGAGGCGAATTCGAAAATGCTGATTTCGAGCAATTTTGTGACACACACGATTTTATACACGAGTTCTCCTGCCCTAGAACTCCACAACAAAATGGAGTTGTGGAACGTAAGAACAGAACTCTAACCGAAATGGCCAGAGTAATGTTAAATCAATTTAGCCTACCCAAATACTTCTGGGCTGAAGCTGTCAATACAGCTTGCTTTGTGCTCAATAGAGTTCTAATTCGACCCAAATCGAAGAAGACTCCATTTGAGTTATGGTTTGATAGAATTCCTTCAGTTTCATATTTTAAGATATTTGGCTGTAAGTGCTTTATTCTTAATACTAAAGACAATTTGGGAAAGTTTGACGAAAAGGCCGATGAAGGTATATTTTTAGGTTATGCGGCCAAGAGCAAAGGATACAGAGTCTTCAACAAACGTACCATGATCATCGAAGAGTCAATCAACGTCACTTTTGATGAAATAAACCAAATGACACTCGATGACAGTGATGAAGATCTGCCTACATCAAGCTCAACATCAGCTGAACCTGAACCAAGCTCTGCACAAGCTGAACCCCCTAGAGGAGATCCAGGAACCAGCTACCTACAGAGTCTACCGAAAAGGTTAAAATTCACAGCTGATCATCCATAAGATTTGGTAATTGGTGACATTACCAAAGGAGTAAGCACTCGATCATCCAGTAGAGATATTATTTCTAGTGTTGCATTTATTTCACAGCTAGAACCTAAATCTATTGATGAAGCATGTAGTGATAGTTTCTGGATAGATGCCATGCAAGAGGAATTGAACCAATTCGAACGGAATCAAGTTTGGGAACTTGTTCCCAAGCCTATTGATCATCCGGTCATTGGCACCCGTTGGGTATTCCGAAACAAACTGAATGAGGATGGTTTAGTAACTCGTAACAAGGCTCGACTCGTAGCTCAAGGATACAATCAAGAAGAGGGTATCGACTACGATGAGACTTATGCCCCAGTTGCGAGATTAGAATCCATTCGTATGTTATGTGCATTTGCATGTTTTCATGATTTCAAACTTTTTTAAATGGATGTAAAAAGTGCTTTTCTAAATGGATTTATAAAAGAAGAAGTTTTTGTAGCACAACCTCCGGGTTTCACGGATTTCAAAAATCCTCACCATGTTTTCAAGTTGAAGAAAGCCTTATACGGTTTGAAACAAGCCCCTCGTGCTTGGTATGATCGTCTAAGCTCTTTTCTACTTGACAACGGTTTTACAAAAGGAAAGGTTGACACTACACTTTTTATTAAATCTTTTAATGGCAAACTGCTTTTAATTCAGATCTATGTTGATGATATCATATTTGGATCCACTGATGAATCTCTTTGTCAAGAATTCTCTAAGTGTATGCAGAATGAGTTTGAGATGAGCATAATGGGAGAGCTGAAATTCTTTCTCGGATTGCAAATCAAACAAACCGACAATGGGACGTTCATTAATCAAGCCAAGTACACAAAATATTTGCTAAAGAAGTTTGATCTGGACAATGTCAAACCTATTGGCACTCCGATGGCAACTTCAACAAAGCTTGATTCTGACGAATAAGGCAAGCCAGTCGACACACGTAAGTATCGAGGTATGATTGGTAGTTTACTTTACTTAACTGCTAGTCGTCCAGATATAATGTTTAGTGTTTGCTTGTGTGCACGTTTTCAAGCTAACCCAAAGGAATCACATCTGTCCGCAGTTAAGCGTATCTTCCGATACCTTAAAGGCACTTCTTCTGTCGGCTTGTGGTATCCCAAATCCAAATCCTTTGACCTTATTGGTTATTCGGATGTAGATTTTGCTGGATGCAAGGTTGATAGAAAAAGTACTAGCGGTACATGTCATTTCTTAGGCAAGGCTCTAGTCTCTTGGTTTAGTAAAAAGCAAAATTCTGTAGCCTTATCAACAACAGAGGCTGAGTACATCGCCGCAGGACGTTGTTGTGCTCAGATTTTGTGGATGAAACAAACCTTAGAAGACTTTGATTTATTTTACACACATATTCCCATTTTCTGTGATAACACTAGCACCATTAATTTGACTAAGAATCCTGTATGTCACTCTCGTACTAAACATATCGAGATTCGGCATCATTTTCTTAGAGATCATCATCAAAATGGAGATATAAACCTTGTATACATGGATACTGATAATCAATTAGCTGACATCTTCACTAAACCTCTAGCCGAAGATTGCTTCAATTATTTACGTCGAGAATTAGGAATTTTAGACGTCAATAATATTAATTAATTTTATTTTATGTTTTTATATCATTATGCAAAAACTGTGTTAGAGACAAGCTAATAAAGAGTCTGTCTGTCACCACAACTACGGTTGAAGCGAAGCGGTATTTAAGAGTTCCCCGGTGAACCTCCGCCAGCTGGGACAGTACTCCTACAGCTAATCTGAGACAGCTGCTGTGTAACGATATTTAACTCATAAAATATTATTAATTATGTTATTTGAAAGCTAAAATAACTAATCTTTGAATTAAATATTTGAAACGAGTCAATGAAAAAGAAGTAGCTAAATCAACTTGAAAGAACCCTAGGCGAATTCGGCCAGAACTCTGACCGAATTCGGCCCGAGTTCGGTTGAGGGTATCTGCGTATATATCCAGAACCCGAGAGCTCCTTCTCTTCCATTGCTTCCATATTTCCAACCAGCAGCTACAGCCGCCCGAAAATCCTCCAAACCCTAGGTATTCACCAACCCATTGCTCCCTATCTACTTGGTGAAATCCTTCCAAACTTTGGAATCGTGCGGAGATCATCCTTCTCTACAACATATCCAATTTTTGTGAGGTATAACTCTCTCCTTCTCCACTTTCAAATTTGTGCTTATTTATTTCAATGGCACCTAGATTTAATCCGTCTAAAAGGAAGAAGACTACTCCTAGTGAGGAAGGGTCCTCTTCGAATCCTCACACGGATTCTTTGTTTTCGCCAGTCCAAAAGAGCGACGGTGCTTTCGATGGGTTTTTCTTTCAAACCCTCGATCAAGCTTTATTATGGAACGGTGACTTTTCCACCCGATCCATATGCAGTGGCGCTCCGGTTAAATGGACGATATTTCCTGACCATCGTCACTTATTTGAGGCATTAGGGTTACATTTGCTTGTTAAACTGTGCTTCCCAATTGCTACTAATGCCATTAGATTGTTCTATTGCAATCTCGTAGTTAGCACTTTTGACGTGAGCACACGTATTGGAGGCATAGATATTGAGTTCAATGATGTCCTCCTAGCGGAGATTCTTGGGATTCCCAATGAAGGTGAACCGCTAGTTGATATCACGAAATTCGAGTTCCCCGACGGCACTACACTCACGAGTTTCAAAACGAAACTTTGTGCACCTGACAGAGTACATTCTGGAAAGTTTAAGGCTAACAACCTTAACTTGTTCAACTACGAATTACATCGCATCATCTACTCTACTCTACTTCCTAAATCCACTTCCAAGGATGATGTGACTTCGCTTGAGCTGTCCGCTATGTATCATCTTATCAAGGGGATTCCTTTTTCCGTCCCCAAGACTATTATTCAGATGATGGGACGTTGTCGTGCAAGAGATCGAAATCTCTCTTACGCGATGATTCTCCCTCGTATCTTTCAGCGCTTCGACATCGATCTATCGACTTGTACTCAGGACTCTGAGTCCAAGTTACTTCAGCTTTCTCGTCGCAGCTGGACTGCTTCAGCTCCACCTCCTGCTCCTCCTACTGCACCATCTCCACCACATCAGCCGTATGCCATGACTTTTGAGGGCATACATCAGCACCTATCTGCTTTACACGTCTCGATGACGGACATGGCTCGCGAGCGTGAGTTCCGCGATGTCACCCGTTACCAAGCGATGGCAAACTCCTTGGCCGATCTGCGTTTTGCACAGACTGGTCACTCTGTCGCTTCCATTCCTCGAGATCCAGCTTTTTTGAGTTACCGCTGTGAGGATGAGGCTGTCCATGCCTACTTCCAGCCCGGTAACGCCTATGATTGGTATCGTGCTCCTCGAGATTATGTTGGCGAGTTCTATGCTGGCGCCCCTACTCATCCTACTGGCACTGGTACTTCTGGTGCTGGTACTTCCGGTCATGCTGGCCGTGCTGCTGATGATATTGATGAGGATAGTGATGATGAGATCTGATATGATTACTAGTGACATTCTACTGTATACTTGGAAATGCTTCGACATTCCAAGTTTTTATCATTTATTTTTTTTATTAGTACTTTGTAGTTTGCTATCAGTATTTCTTTTATCTTCATGGACATGTTTTTGATGTTTCATTTATGACATCTCAGTTTATTTCAGCATTTTGTTTAGCACTATCTCTTTTTACTGCTTCTTCATTACAAACTGCCTGTGAAATACCATGCCTGAGATTTCTTTTATGTTTTGAAGCAATACATGCCTGTGATGATAATTTGTAGCAACTTTACATGCCTGTGATAATAATCTCTAAATTCTTATTTCTTTTATTTTCTCGCTATTTGTTACTTATGCATTCATTGCGGGAGAGTCTTCTGCATTTAATGCAGGGGGGCCTTCTCTTGTGCAATTATTTTGCTAAGTGACAAAGGGGGAGAAAATTAAAATGATCTAACATTTTTTTTAGTTATATACAGGTTATGAACAATTTGTACTTTTTGATATTTTTTTGAACACGCTTGAACTAGCTTCATGTTATATCATTCATAGTTTGTCAATTATCAAAATGGGAGAGATTGTTGGCCCATTGGTCATATGGTCAACCTGATTTTAATAATTGATCAAAACTCTGTCTGGATATACGAAGCTTGTTGGGACATCTCAGCTCCTTGGACATTAGCAAGATTGGATATTCACTTCGTTCAAGACTGAAGATCTGTTTGCCTACTTGAGTCTGTATTTCCTATGCAATATAATTTTCTTTTTATTTGAGTCTAGGAATACATTGTACACCGAGTCGTACTGGCAAATAGGCTATTCCCAAAAATGTTTTAAAATGACCTATCAAATTGTTTACAAAAAGGTTTTCAAAAAGGTTTTCAAAATCACCAAAACCTATTTTAAAAACCCTAACCTAACCCTGACAGAACTCGGCCAGAGTTCGGCCAGAGTTCGGCCAGAGTTCGGTTGGTGGCCGTTTTGATTTTGAATTCTCTGGAACTTGGTCCTCCTGCAGTTGCGGATTTGACCGAGATTTGCTCATCGAGTTCTGCCCGAATTCTGCCCGAATTCTGACAGAGTTCTCCCTTTGGAAATCCTATAAATAGAGAAGTATTTTGATCATTTCAATTCACTCATTCACTTTCAATCTTCTCTCTATCTAAAAAGCTTTCTGCCTTCCAAAGAGTTTTCTAGAGCTTTCATTTTCAGATCCCAAGCCAGTTACAATCCTCTAGTCGATTTGCCAGTGCGGTACGGTCTAGAAGTTTCTGAGAGATTGTAATCAGAAGGCTTGATTGAAGAATATCTCTTCACATTTGAAGTTGGACGAGTTCTTCGTATCAAAGCTCGCGTTGTAGAAGTTGCAAGGACTTCGTAAGAAAACTTGCGGTTTTTTCTATAGTGGATTCAAACTGGTAGCAAGAGTTCTACCGACTGGATTAGTCCTCAACAGAGGGATACCAGTATACATCGCTGTCTTTGCGTTTGCTTTCTGAACTCTGCCTTTACTTTATTTTCATTTGTGATTATATACTGTGATTGTGTTGCTAACTTTTTTAATTAGCATTATTCCGCTGCCAACTCTATTCACCCCCCCTCTAGAGTATTACGCTTTACTATATCGTTCCTACATCATGTTTCATGTGTCCTAAATACAACGGTATATCCCGGGCTTGAGCCATATCCTAGATCATTCGAAAATGGTTATTGGTACCAACCTTTTCGTATGAGGGGAGGCCCGTGTCCCTGTTTGACCAAGGGGAGAGACCTCAAGCGCAAGACTATCCGTTTAGTTCATGTTGCTTGAGTTCATCGCTCCTTGGGAGAGTCAAACGTGGGAGTGTGAGGTTGATATCTGATCACGTTATCCCTACCTGTTTGACTCATAAGGTATAATGTCTTCCTTATGCCTTACGTTTTTCCCTTCCTTGCTTGCATTGTATGATTGTGTGATTAAACTGCTTCGTGTAGCTTGCCTGTGCTTAGTGTAGCTTGTCGTGGCAATCTCTAGGTCCTTGATTAAATTTCGAGGACGGAATTCTTTTAAGGTGGGTAGAGTTGTCACCCTCATTTCCCGTATTTTCCCTTATTTCGTATTTATACTCGTATCTGGATTTTGGCATGTATTTTATTTTTCTCAAGCTTGTGGAATTTCGGTATTTCTCGTATTTTAGGTTTTGGCATGGCTCAGTTTTATTGGGTTGGTTTGGTTTGGTTTGGTTTGGTTTATGAGTATTGGATCACCTTAACCTATGCTACCCCCTCAACCCACCACAACTCACCCTCTTTATAACTCCACCAACATTTTCTCTCTCTTCATAACCACCATTTATTTTCTTCTTCTTTTTTTTCTCCTTCCTCTACACAACTCTCCCAACCCTAGGCAAGTGCACCTTTCCACTATATGAGAACCCTCTTTTCTTTGTCCATTTGCTAGACTAGGACATGGTGATCAACATTAGAACTTAGTTTTTTGTGATTTGGAGCCCCCATTGCTCTAGATCTAATTTTTTCTATTTTTGGATTTTGCATGGTTTGAGCTATTTAAGTTGGTTTTCTACGAGTTTTGATGCTTCCATGTGGAAGAGCATTCAGTTTCACCCAAGTTGGAACTTTGGAAATCCGGATTTGGAGTTCGGATGGCCAAGTTACGATGCTGTATAGCTTTGGGTTCAGCCATGGTGTCCTTGCTGTTTGGAGAAGACAGTGAGCAGTGTGCAGAGCTGTTTAGCTTACGCACACTGAGCTGCGCACGCTCCTTAGCGCTGCGTACGCAGACTTGAGTACGCTTCCTGTTGGAAGCGTGTCTCCCCTTGAGCGTGCGTGACTTTTTACGTACACTGCTCCCCTTGAGCGTGCGTGACTTTTCATGTACACTGCTCCCCTTGAGCCTGCGTGACTTTTCACGTACGCTGCCTTGAGTGAGCCTACGTGACTTTTCACGTACGCTGCCTTGAGTGAGCCTGCGTGACTTTTTACGTACGTTGCCTTGAGTGAGCCTGCGTGACTTTTCACGTACGCTGCCTTGAGTGAGCCTGCGTGACTTTTCACGTACGCTGCCTTGAGAGAGCCTGCGTGACTTTTCACGTACGCAGACTTGAGTGTGCCTTGGTACGCAGACTTGAGCGAGCCTTGCGTGCGTGCTTTTGCACGTATGCTGTCCCTTGACCCCTTACTTAACCCATTGGCTTTTGGAGGATTGGTTTTATTTCTCGAATTGGTTTCTCTTTGTGGATTGGTTTTTCCTGAGATCTGTTCAACACAGCACGACTATCCTGACCCGACACGGCCTAACACGATTTTTAAGTAATTATTTATGACTAGTACGGTTTTCAGGATTTTCTGTGAATTATGATCCTGGTAGTGATGCACTCCTAACATGACCAACCTGACTTGATAGTGGCCCGTCGTGGCGCACTCCTGACTAGTACACTTGACATGATAACCTGGCATGATTTTCTTGAACAGCTATTGTGACGGCTACCTGGCATGACATGAATTGTATTGATTACCGGGACCACCGTGGGCGATTGTGTTTGTACAAATGAACCGTCTTGTCTTGCATCATGTCTAGGACAGGGACCCCTGAGTACCACGGTCAGGGGTACCCACTAAAATTTACTAAGGCTAATAACTAGAATAATTCAGTAGTCATGAGAGATTTCCCCAGTTACAGGCAATCCCGTTATCCCGGCCGCCATTGTTTGGACTTGTAGCCTGCCGTCGAGTAGGGCAAATTTCCAGTCCACCGTCGTGTGGGGCACATAATTATTGATAATTGCTTAATGAATCCAAATCGCCTGGATAACCTGGATTAGCTGCAGGGCTTGTGGCTGGAGGAACATCTCATTGCATCTTGTTAGTAATTAGGCTTGTGACAACCCTAGTTAGTTAAAGTATCAAGCCGTACTCATTGCTTGGCCGTGAATGTTGGATGAAGTTCAATCAGTCTAGCCTTGTCTTGATTATGTATAAGATTGTTACTTGACCTGATTTCTTATATTTATCTTGCCGATAAATGGTGGGAGAAACCAAGTTCCGTTCAGACGAAGGGTTACAACCCCGGTCCTTGTTTGGTTTACGGGTTGTAACCTGGCTATCTGAATAGTCCCATGGTTATCTCATCGTATATCATCCTGCCATGCTTTTCCATATGTTCTGTCTTTTATTGATTCTGTACAAGACTGTCTTTTATATCTACCTATCATGTCTTTTTCTTAAATTACTGTCTCTTATTATGTAATTATATTATTGTGCTGATTGCTGGCTTTTGTTCTTATTTCGTGGCCCCCTTGCGGCACTTGCTCTTTCTGGGGTTGACCCAGCTGGTTTTGTGTCGCCAGATTTCGGAGCAGCTCCCGAGGATCTACCAAGCTTCCAGCCCAATGGTGAACACTAGACGAAACCCGGGCCAAGAGTGGGTTTTCCTTTTTGCTCTGCCCACTTTATTGTAAAAATATTCTTTTGAGGCGTTTAGCCGACGAGCACTTGTTAGCTCGATTGCACTTTACTTCTGTCTGCCTACGGGCTGTAACATGATTGGCAACTCTAGGTTGATCATGTATGACTTAACTCTTGCTAGTCCTTACATTTTGTACGACTAGCTTCATGATCATCTGGATATGTATTGTTTGGGACGCCTTACAATTGTATATTGGGTGGTCTGACATCTTGTAATTATTATTAGTTGGTTGAGATTGAGACAATAAGATAATTTATGACCCTAAGAAACAGATGGCTTGTAGATAAACCCTCACATATCTAGACAGCCGTGACCGTATGGTGAGATGGATTCCATTTCATCATACGTAGCTGGCTATGTCTGCCCCCGCTCTCCAGTATTCTGGTTCTGGGGAGTGACACATGCAAAGTTTATAACAAAGGAAAAATTAAGCTAAATGCTACCAAAATCTGTGAATAGATGGATATATCACTCCCGAATAGAATATTCTCCCTCCCTAGTAGTTCCTCTCGGAGAATGGTGCTTCCATCCAATTCGAACCAATCTAATCATTTGCCCTCTAAGCGTCTTCTCACTATTATCCAAGATACCAACCGACTGCTCCTCGTATGATAAATTGGGTCCCACAGTGATCTCAGAGTGATCGACCACATACTGGAATCAGTCATATACCTCATCAACTGTAAGACATGGAGCACATCATGCACTCCCTCTAGTGATAGAGGTAATGCAAGACGATATGCCAATTGTCGTACTCCCTCTACTATCGAATCTAAAGGTTCCCCGGGTCGATGAAATCCTCAGAAACACATGCTCTCCCTCGTTGAATTCTAATGGTCGACGATGCGTATCGATCCAATGTGTCTTCCGGTCTTGAGCTGCTTGAAGATGACTCTGAATCTGCTTCACTTCTCCACTGTCTGTGTCACTAGCTTTAGTCCAAGTATCTGTTGCTCTCCAATGTCGCTCTAGCATACTAGCGATCTATACTTCCTTCCATACAATACTTTATATGAGGCCATCTGTATGATAGCTTGGTAACTGTTGTCGTAGGAGAATTCTACTAAATGCAAGTGAAACTCCCAAGATCCTCTAAAGTCTAACATACCTGCTTTCAACATGTCTTCTAATGTCTGAATAGTACGCTTCGACTGACAATCTGCCTGTGGATGATACAAAGTGTTGAACTTGATCCTCGTACCCAAACTCTTCTGCACACTCGTCCAAAAATGTGATGTGCATCTAGAATCCCTGTCCGAGACTATACTGCCTCGTACTTCCTGGAGGTTTAAAATTTGTCTCATGTACAAGTTAGCTAATATCTCGGTGGACTGTCCCACTTTGAACGACAAGAAATGTGCCGACTTCGTGAGTATATCCACAATCACCTAAACTGTAACGCTCGAGTCCAAAATACATAGGACCAGGTATACGAATACATGCCAGCAACACGTCACCATAACATGTTCATTAGCGAAATACTTAATCTATAAATCATGATAACATCCCAAAAAATATATCACAGTCCACCTGTATATAACTAATCACATCCACAGAAAAATAGTCTACAAAGATATCAAGTCCATTAAGAATAATATAACAAATATTCAGCAATAAGAGTGATAATGTCTGTATGGGCAAAATACAACCCGAAACCATAGAAAAGAGAAATACGTAATTAATGGTCAACTACAAGTCTACTGAAATGAAAGGAAATAAAGTAGCAAGTCTAAATAAAGTATGATCACGAGAAATCCTCTCGCACTATCTTATCCTCCTGTAGCGGTACATCTTCGGACTCAGCTCCCGAACCGTAAACCTCAGGGTAGTCTTCAGCCTCGTCTAAACCTAGGAAATAGCCAGGTCCTCAAGGGACTAGCAAGGTACATAATATATATGCCATGATACATATATAGAAATATGATCTAAGGCAATCTAATATGTCCGGTCTATGTGCTATGCAAGTGAGAATCTTTTCTAGAATATCAGACCTCACCACTGAGGCTCACAAGCTCCTCAACAGGTTATTGCCCCAGTACAGTATCGTGGGACCAAGGACAATCAATCACGATGGTGATAACCTCTACTCTACTACAGAGCTAAAGGCTCACGATAACAGGCAACACGATAATAAGTCTAATAATGTAGTCAAGTTCTCCTTAATCCCATGTCTAGAATCTAGTAATGTCAAGTCCATACATTCATCTCTATAACAATAACAATAATGATGAACAATCTAGAATGCTACTACGAAGTCAATACCACAAATAATCATGTAAACCTCGTATCATGAACGTGTCAGTGTCCTGTGGTCATTCGTGTCAATGGACACGTCAATATGCTCACAATGCCTAATGTCAATACTCGGTGTCATCATCATGACATCGGTACTCGTCTTCTAAACGGACACAGTGCATCGACGTTTCTACGTCATGCAATGTTAACAAAGTAAACAATAAGAAAGCAAAGGAACGATCTATAACAACGACAATTACACTTGCCTGTAACCGTTGTCTGAGCGTATGCCTAATCAATTCCGGTGTCTTCGATACTTCCTCCAAGTTCACCTATAATAATACAATATTATTAATACTCTATCTCGACTTACTACATAAAGAATATATTAATATCAATATCAATATCCAATAGTCATTATGATTTCAGTACAACACCATACAACATATATACTACCAAACTTTATTATAAAAATAATCTATAAATAATATAAAATAATAGTTTAAATTATAAAAATTACTTAATAAATATCTTTATATTATCAAAAATACTATTTTAATGGTGAAAACTCATGCACAATATGTCCATGTAATACTATGCCATTATAACCACATTCGACCAACTAGTTGAGCCCCGAAATAATAATTAGTTAAAAATATTAAATTTTTAAAAAAATATAAAAATTAGTTAAAATAGTGTTTTAGCATCTAACCTTGCACAATAAATAATTTAGTAAGGATATATGAAGTATCAAGGCTTTTGGATACCAAGAACACATAATTTTTGGAGTTACGGTGTTACGACAAATGTCAAGAATTTTAATAAATACTAAACAAATTCAAAACTCAGCAAAAAGGTATGTATTGGAAATCTCTTGATGTCTAGTTTTTGATAAACAAATATTATAAAGATCAAAACTGAACAAAATTAGGCAAAAATTGACTCACAATAGATCTGGTTTGTTCTGGGCACTTTGTCATAGAATTGATGCCACGGACAAACCGTTTAAAACTGTGTGGATGTACAATGGGACATAAAAATAGATACAGAGATCATTCCATTAGTTTTGGTTTTATGAAAAGATGAGATCGAGAAGTACATGAAACCCTAGATGTAAAAAGCGTACCTATTGTGATGAATTCAGCACAAGTTCCGTCGACTTCAGATGCCTTCTGTGTCTCGTACCGACCAAATTAGGGGATGAAGATTCTCGGGAAGGTGCTAGGGTGTTAGGGGTGTCCTAGGGCCGAGATGAAGGTGGTATGAGGGTTGAAAGAGGTCAGGGTAATGAGTTTATGTCGGGTGGAAAGGAAAGTACATAAATAGATGGAATTGGAGGGGCGCTCAATTTGGAGGGATGGCAGTTAAGTGGAGGGGTTGATAGTTTTGTGGAGAGGTTTAATATGAAGGGTTTTGATAGGTTTTATATTATAGGGATTTGTGCTTTGGTTTTGATTAATTTGGTCAGGATTTGGCCCAACAAAAGATTAGTATGGTAATGGGTTTCCTTATTCGGTGGGTGTAGAAGCATAAAAAAACATGTTATTTTTTGTCATTCGGACTCGGACACGTGCTTAAGGATGCTTCGTGTATGCACGGGTGCGTATGAGGGGGTAGGCGTGGACTGGCACACGACTACGCTGATTGCGGGATTCTTTAAAATATCAAAGTCTATTTTTTGAGTATTGGTATTTTAGTCCCACATTGGATAGGAGAAGAAGTGAAGTCTCAATCCACTCTATATACAGAGCCCCTGGCCTTCTTTGAAAGGAGCAAAAAATAATAAAGTAAAGGGAGTCTGCTGAGTCCAGGGAGCCCGTCCGAGTAAAAAAAAAGTTGACTACGAGCATTCCAGAAGTTCTTTGAGAACTTGCTGGTTCCTGGGAGAATCTCGCGGCGGACGAATCTCACTTGGAACAACGGTGGTCTTTACCACCCTAAAGAGAATAATAATTTATTATTATTTCTTTTTCTCCTTTCTTCTTCTATTGTAATATGTTATGTCCCAATTGTAATACATTTGCAAGGAAGAACACTCTATTTCTATCAGTTTGTATTTGAAAAAGAAGTTACAATCTAAAAAAAGTAGTATTTTGTGGCTTTAAGTACTTTTGGAGAGCAAACTCGTTTGCAGGAATCTCCGAAGTCCTAAAACTCAGTTCAGGTACTTTCTGGAGAGCAAACTTGTTTATAGGAACCTGTGAAGTCCTAAACCTCAGTTCAGGAACTTTTTGGAGAGCAAATTCATTTACAGGAATCTCCGAAGTCCTAAAACTTACTTCAGAAAATTAGGAGAGCAAATTAATTTACAAGAGGTCTCAAAAACCCTACATGAGCAAAATAGAGAGAAAATTGATTTGCAAGAGGTCTCTGCTTCTGATCGTTGCTAAATCAGAATTGAGATGAGGAAAAGTTCTTTGTCAAATGGTTGAATGAGTGTGATGCCAAACAATCCAAGGAGGATGATGCACATTACATGGCAGATCTAATATGCCGATAGTGCATAGAGATTACAACTTGTGCTAGAGCAGACGATGAGTCTCTCAAGGAGCATCTCAATTCAAATAAGAAAAAGGCCAAGGTATTTACGCGCATGGCTTAATCATGTGTATAAGATCTGTTCATATTATGTGTATGTATGCGCATGCTGTAGAAGCATAGAATATTCAAGACCATGTGCCTGACAAACCCTACGCAACACATCATATGCCCCTATTAAGAACTATGCTTAAAGGATCATGCGCCTTCAAAAACTTCAGGTTGCTACGCCATAAAGGCTACTACACCTTAAAGGCTACTATGCCATAAAGGCAACGATGCCATAGACGCTGCTACGATGTTTAGGAAGCTATGCTTAGATGTCCCCTAAACCAAGGGACATTTAATGCCTATCTAACAGCGAAGTCAGCTGACAAAACGAGGCCTTAAACAAAGTGCAGCTCGCCTTGACTCCAGTGCAGACGATGACAGCTCAGAAACCGAAGAGCCACTCATCTCGAAGACCACCAAGCCGAATAGAATGTGTAGGTGTGTTTCAGGCGTAGCCCAAACCTACGCCACTAAGAGCCAAAAATGCTTCAAAGACTGAGCTGTAGCTTACGTCACCATAATGATTAAATTGGTGTCAGAGACAGCTGTAGAAAGGCCACACTGATCCTCTTCCATGCCAAGACATCCTACTACGCAAGTTCTTTTTGGCGTAGGGTCATCCCTACACCAATAATTTATTTGGTTCTTCCCATACAGGATCTCATACGCCAGCCATGAATAGTTTTGAACCTAGGCTTGTTCCGTAGCATAGGGATCATCTCTATTTCAACAGCTCGAGATCTTTGAGCAGAGCACATACGTCATGAGTTATTGACTCAGTTCTAATCATGAAAGGGTGCCAACCATCCAAGATCTCAGCAACTGACGAATCTCAACAACTGCCACGTGTCGGCTCATTCGCAGCCCAGCAGTACAGTTACAACAGATTTAGTCCTACCTTCACGCGTGCGCTCCTGTGTCCAACAAATCATGTGCATAGTCTTCCTATGCACCTGAATGGATCACTCCACAACGCAACTATAAATAGAAGGATAATTCCTTCATTTCAAAAAAGACAGAAGGTCAGACACAATCGCACAGGCATCCTAAGAGTCATAGCACACTTCAGAGAGCCGAATTATCGTTCCCTTGCAATCAAACGGGAAGACTTATAATTTTCTTTCGATCATGTCAGATCGTAAACGGAGTAAAGGAATTAGAAGAAGTATTCGATCTCCACCGTCAGATGCTCCTAGAAAATGAATTGTACCCAAAGGATCCCATAGAGGACCAAAGTTGTACTTTTTTCGTTTATTAAATACAAAATTTCATCTCAACTTTTCAATGGCAAACAGTAGGTTTTTGACCAAGTTAAAGATATAGAATATATTACAGATGGCTGCAATTTAATCACTAAAAATTAATTATATATATATATATATATATATCTAATTGATTTTGGCAAACTTAGATAGGATCTAACAAGTGGGGTTGGCTAGGTTAAGGTCTGAATAGATTTTCTAGTCAAATTGAACCTGAAAAGTCAACTAATGGGTCTCATGTGTCACTTGCAAAAAATAGCACATGAGAACTCGATTGGATGGCACACCCTAGGCATGTTTGTCATAGGCTCAAAATGGGTCAAAAACCATATATTAGGTCAAACAGTTTTGATGTATGATGAGTCTCGAACTCATGTTGGAAGTTTGGTCTAGAATTACGGTAAATGGCCAAAATGGTCTAAGTTGACCCGAACTTTGCACATGGGGGGAGCCCGATGTACCCAACAGGCTTCACCCCCATGGAAGCAGATCATTATTCAGTCACGTTCCATGAATAGCCGGGACATTGAGGAAGATCCAAAATATTTCAAAAATTGATCTGATTCCATCTTTGTTTGTTCCATTTGAAGAAAGGAAAGATCCAAATCCCAAAGAATTTCAATTGATATGTTTTATTTATAGGAGTTTCTATATATAAGGTAGCTATATATGTAATTCTATTTAGAAAAACCTAAAATACCCAAATGTCTAACCACCCCAAGCCCTAGAGAGCAGCCAATACCCCATGGCCGCCCTATACATAATTGCCCACTCATCTTAGTGCATGCTAATATGCATAACTTATCATATAATCCATCCTTAACTACATAGTATATATAATTAGGTATATATACAAAACCTTAAGCCTAAAGCCTAACAAAACCGGTCCTATGTAAGAGCAGCCCCTTGGCCGACCCTCATAGAACAACAGCCTATATGTCCGACCTTCCTATGTGCATGCAAACCCTACTCCTACTCACATATGCATCTCCAAAGCCTATATATATCAATCAATCTAAAACCCTAACCCTAATCAATTTATTTTCTCCCATCCTCCAAGTCGACCACCCTTCATCTTCCCTACCTCACATCTGTATCCCAGTACTACCATCCACCAGCCGAACAAACATCTCTATCCCTTCCATGGCCTCTTCCCTCTCCCTTGAGTTGTAAAGAAGTAGGAGAAAGAAGCACAAGTTGTTCCCAAGTAAGTTTCCTATGGGCTCGTTTGGATTAAGTTTTTGTATTCCTAGGAATAGGTTTTCAATTCATTTCCCATGCGAAAGGAATTCAACATTCCCATACCCATGTTTGGTTAGGTTGAGAATAGGTAGTTCAAAATTTTAGAAATTTTCATCTCCATGTTCGGTTTACAAAGGGATATAAATATTAATTTATTTAGTTTTCCTTTAATACCCTTTCATTAATTTCATGATGATTTACATGTTTGGAATAGAAGTTAAAAATTTGAAAATAAAAAGAGGGTATAACCGTCCAAACAAAATAGCCAAACATCATTCTTAGGAAAGCAAATCTATTCCCAAGGGGGGCTTTGGAATAGATTTTCTAAGTCAATGGGAATAGCTTTCCCCCCTAAGCCCCTCCTATTCCCTCTTCATTCCAATCCTAAACATACCAAACATGGGTAAGGAATTCAAAACTCATTTCCAAGCCATAAAAACTTGAACCAAACGCCCCCTAAAAGTCACATGCACTCCATTAATATTCCCATATACACATGGCTTCTCCATGACAGAATATTAAATATATTGGAAGAATAGTTGCATATAAACCCTCTCTTTTTGATTTATTAGTACAGTTCCATAGAAAATTTGCACCAAACTCCTTCCTTCCATACAAATTGCATGCTCCTATTGGTGGAGTGGTATGGAGAGAACATTAATGCTCTCAATTGACACATAAAAGAAAGAAACTCATGATGCCATAGGCCTCACCTATATTCTTTGTTGTCTCCTCTACGTATGATTCACCAAAGAAGGAGTGTTAACTTGCTTTTAACCACTCCATTACTTTTCTCTGGCAACTAACCCTTTAATTGCTTGTACTATTCACGAGTGAGTCCCTCCCTCTCCTACTCATGGTTTTAATAAAATTATGTGTAATTTTTGTATAAAAGATCCCGCAGCTTATAATTCAACAAACATGCATTATTCTTTAGTTAACTAGTAGATTATAATTGTAAAAGAGAGAGGTTTTATATGTTTATATATATATACATATATATATATATATATTTTTTTTTTTTTTTTTTTTTTTTTTATATATATATACATATATATATATATATATATATATATATATATATATATATAAAATATATATATATATATATATATATATATATATATATATATATATATATATATATATATATATATTAAGAAAAGTAGAATATTATAAATCAAAATTGCTGGCAAGCCAGTAGGTATACAAAATACAACCAAGAGGTTGCAACAATATACCCACCCCAATAATCTACACTCCATAAGGAGTCAAAACGAAACCAGAAGGTATTAACTCAAAACCCAAACCCAATAGCTCTATTCACCCTCCCCCCGCCAATCCTACAACTCCTCCATATCATCCAATTCCTGACAAGAGCCGAAAGCCTTCTGCGCTTGCCTTTTGATCTCCCGGATAACCTTCTCCTACGAGAATTGCTTGTTTTTATATCACAATTTGTTCCTATTTTTCCAGAGCACCCAACATATAACCCTCCACAATACTATGATTTACATTCTTGGATCCTGGTGTCCACCACGCATCTAGCCAATCCAGGAGTCCATCCGCTCCTTTCCTCCCCTGCCAAGCCCGATGGAAGAAGTTCCAGGTGCCCACCACCAAATTGCCACCCACAAAAACATACGAACCCGATTCCCCCTTGGGGGTAAGACAACAGTGACACTGGGAGGCAAGATGGAAGCCAATTTTTTGAAGCTGATCATCCTTAGTTTATCCAGCCGGAGTCTCCACATTAACACTGACCATTTAATAGGAAACCGAGCTCACCAAATAAAACTGAGTCTGTGCACCTTAGGGTGTTTGATCCTCGAGATGTTCCAAGCGGATCCGTCAAAAATTTCCCAGAAGAAGTTTTCGTCTACACCCAAAAGTCCCTGCTGTGCAGGTCGAGAAGGCCCACCGCCGTCACCTTGTCACTAGTCTTCTGTCCAGCCACATGTGCGATCTCATCCATATTCCATCTCGCGGTGTCGTCCCAGAAATCATGAATGCGGTGTCGAAGCACCATCGCACTCAGGTTGATAGCCTCCGGAGGTGCATCCCCATGTGGGAGCCAGTGGTCCCAAAAGAACCAGGCGACACCGTCCCCTACCTGCAAGCCGACGTAAGCTTCCGCCTACTGGCCGCGAGAATTCTCCTCCAAATCGGAGAGGCACCATAAGAAATAGCAACTTGGGAAATATAAACTCTGGAAAAACACTTAAGTTTAAAAAACTTACACGAAAGCACATCAAGCGACCTAAGCTTCCACTATATTTTGACCGATAGTGCGTCCACCATTTCCTACAGTCTTCTCACCCCCAGCCCCCTTCATCCGTGGGATGTGCCACCTGCGACCATCGTACCCAGGTTCTACGAGCCACTCCGGCCTTCGCAACCCGAAGGAATTGTAAGAACAATTTCTCAATTCTTGCCAACGCAGACTTAGGGGGGTTGCACACTGTCAGAGAATAAATAGGGATGGAGGAGAGAACGAGACAGATCACAGTCAGCTTACCCCCTGGAGATAGAAGATGATTATGGCAACCTAGCAAACGATCTCCGACCTTCCTCATCAGCGGCTCGAATATTGCCGCATTCCTTCTACCAATCGTGAGCGGGCACCCGAGGTAAAGGAAGGGAGGGTGGCTGATGGGAATCCTGGTCACCACCGCAAGACTGCTCCGTCTCTCCTTCGAAAATAATGGGTCGATTATGACCCTGCTTTTCTTCTTGTTGATGGCTTGACCCGAGACGTCTTCATATTTCTTCAAGGTTCTCAAGAGAGTCCTCACCGTGCTCTTATCCCCTTTAGAGAAGATAAGAATGTTGTTCGCGTAGCCCAAGTGGGTGACTCGAGGGCAACCACTACTGATCCAGTAGTTGCGGGAAGGGTGGAGGCTTGGCACCAGATTAAGGTTCCGACTTAATGCCTCGGCTGCAATAACAAAGAGTGCAGGGGAGAGGGGGTCTCCTTGGTGAATCCTCCAGAATGAACAGAAGAACCGCGAAGTCTTGCCATTGATGACCGTCGAGAACCAGCTGTTACACACCGAGGGGAACATCAAATCTACCCACTCGTTGCAAAATCTGAACCTTCTTAAGACCCTTAGGAGAAATTGCTAGTCCAAACGGTCATATGCTTTGGCCATATCTAGTTTGAGGGTGATGTTCCTACCCCTATTTTGTGGCCCAACTCAGATACCATCTCTTGGGTAAGCACAAGGTTGTCAGCGATCTCCCGTCTATAAACAAACCTACTCTATTTCGATGATATGGTGTTGGGGAGCACCCGAGCGAGCCTATTAGCAAGTAATTTAGATATAACTTTGTTAGCAAAATTGCATAGGCTAATCGGTCAGAAGTCATTGAAGGAGTCCGGGTTATCAGATTTGGTAATGAGGACAAGCTTTGTACCGGAAAGAGTTTTCGGATAACCGAACCCGCCAAAGAAGCAAATCACATCATCTAGCATGTCATCCTTGATGATATCCCAACACTTGGTGAAGAAAATGCCCGTGAACCCGTCCGGGCCGGTCGAGCTGCTGGAGTCCATGCTCTTGACAGCCCCTTCGACCTCCTCCAAAGTCGGTGTAGCCATCAAGCAGCCATTGTCAAGATCAGTGACGAAGTACAGAATCGTCAAAAGAAATTGATTGTCGTTCACCATCGTAGATTGCTGGTATAACTTGGTGAAGCAAGAAACAGATTTTATTTTGATCTCTTCCAAGCTATATGTGGAGACCCCATCGTCTTTGCGGATCTAGTGGATGTTGAGCTTCTTCTTTTTGTTATTAACATACGAGTGAAAAATGCCGAGTTATGATCCCCCTCAACATCCAATCTAAGCCTCGCCTTTTGCCTCCAAAATTCTACCTCAATAGCCTCCTCTTGTTTTAAGTTCGCCTTGGCGTTGTTGAGTCTCGAGCACGTACCAGGGTCATCAGAGCCATCAAAGTCAACCTCGGCAACCTTCATCGCCTCCTCCGCATCCCTGACGGCCACAAAAATATTTCCAAAAGTCGTAAAACTCCATCGCGACAATGCTTTTTGAGTGGCCGCAAGCTTCGGTCCCAGACTTGTAAGGCCATTCGAGTGTGAGACCGAACACTAGGCCTCCGCAACCATGTCCTAGAAATCTAGAGTGAAGGCCAAAATGAAAGGAAGGAGAACCCTTTATGCCTCGTGCCCTCCCGAGCGCAGATCGATAACAAAAGTGGAGCATGATCCGACTCCGCTCTGTTCAAGTGAGCAACCTTCGATGCTGCAACGCTATCAAGCCACCGACTGTCAGAGAAAATCTGGTCCAATCTGGACCACTGTCTAGCCGAGCCTTGTTGAGAACAATACCAGGTGAAAGGAGGGCCCGAGAATAGGAGTTCGGCGATCCCTACGTCCACCTAAAACCTGTAGAATTCATAGCTAGCCGTTGAGTCAGGAGCGAGGCTCCTACTACGCTTGTCCGCCCTCAATATGGCATTGAAGTCTTCGCCGCATAGCCAAGGAAGAGGCCAATCGCTTTGGATAGTAAGGAGCCTCTCCCAGAGGATCCTGTTCCCCCCTTCGAATTGGACCCATGCACGTAGGAGATGAGCATTTCATCAGGGAAATCTACTAACCTGCATGCGGATACTGCTTGATCGAACGAGTCCACCATGAAGAAAGACCTTCCATCCTTCACCATAACCCAGATATTTCTCCTCTCATTGGTTGCAGATGAGTGAAATCCCAGGGATAGTTGGTATGAGAGTAGCTTGGAGACGTCCAATTTTTGTTCGATAAGAACCAAGAGCCTAACGTTATTAGTCTTACAAAGAGCTTTGACCTGATTGAGAGTAGGGCCACCCACGATCCCTCGTACGTTCCAGAAGAAGAACTTAATCTTGGATGTTGTTGGGGGTCGACCTTATCGTCGATCGAAGAAAGTGGGGGTTTGAGGTAGAGTCCAACTTCTGTTCGCAACCATCAAGATATTTCCTTTTTCTTATTTTTTTATACAATTTGTGTTTCTGCCTTGTTGCCTCCTCATTCATCGACGGAGAATCGAGATCATAGCCTTCGGGGGGCAGGTCAATCAAGAAATGCCATGTATTGGATAAGAACAGTTCGCCGATCGAATCAATAGCCTGGAAGGCCAACTCGCCACCATCGCCAGCTAGAACCGAAGGCTCATCCCCAACCAGAGTGATAGTAGCAAGGGGATCCAACTCCCCCGAGAGCAGGGGTCACCCACGAGCCCCCAGGGGAGAAAATTGCCCCATTGAACCAAGGCACAAATATATATATATATAATAAGTTTATAATAGTCTAAGGTATAAATATTAAGAGTAATTAATTCTATAATCCAAGATGACGTATATGTATATCAAATACTAGAAAATAACTATGAATTCTATGTGATTGTTAGGCTAGCAATTTCAAGTCCTGGCCCTTAACGCAGATAGGACGAACCATCAGGCAAGTATACATTTTAGAATTGTAGAGTGATTCATGCACTTTCTATACTGCTATTTCTTTTCAGTAATACTTGATTAGCTGCTGTTTATATTCATGACATTGTTATTTTTCTTGTTTTACGTGCATGTAGATTTTTCTATTATCTATCGTTACTTTTTATTATTTCTTGTCGTGTCCATGCGTCTTATGATTTATCGTTGTTTAGCCCTATGCCATGTTCCTTTGACAATGACTTGATTTAGACTTGACATAATTAACTTGGACTTGAGTTGAGTTGATATGACCGACATGATTTGACTTGATTCGTAGTTCTAGGCAAGGATATTGTTATCAGACGTTGGATATACTAACCATTCTCGTTCGTGAGCTTCCATTGGTCTTCCAATGAGACTTACTATAGTTTGCGAGTCCACATTGGCCTACTTATTATAGAACTGTGAGCTCCCATTGAGTTGCAGTTACCCCGATTTTACTTATAGTCATGTTTATTAGCACAATTCTCGAAGGCATGCCACATTCTTCACGTTTTCATTCTTCTACTATGTATTATTTAGTCTTTATTTCTTGTACTATTTTCTATCTTTCTATGCATATTATTTACTATCATATTAGGCTTATATATTATGTGCCTTGCTATGTCCCTTGAGGACCTGGTGATCTCTCCAGGTTTAGATGAGGTATATCCAAGAGTAGACGAACAAGTTTATAAGCCAGCACCAGACCACGGTACCACTACGATTGATGACATTATTGATGCTTCGTATAGCTTGGACTTGGTTATTTATTCATGTCTTTATTTTATTTTTCGTCTACTGGTATTGGATTTGTCTCCACTGGACGTGACTTGAATTTTTGATGATTTGAATCTTTTACTTTTATATTCATCATTATTTGGACTTGTTGATATCTATTTATTACTATGGATGAGATATATTATTACTTAAACATGAAATATTCTAATTTACAACTTAAGATGCTTTCCAATCGGTCCATTAAATTAGAATTAACTTTGGAATGAATTTGCTGGCATGCTACTACTAGAAAAATATTGCAGAATAGTGACTGACTATAGTGACGGAACATGAACTGTCGTTGAGGTAGCGATGGAGAGGCGACCGACCAGTGACAATAATTAAAATATGAAACGCGCATCCATATTTTCGTAGCTTTCTATCGCTAAGGCGTCAGAATTTTATTCTTGTATTGTGTAGTCTTCAGTCTTTATTTCTTGTACTGTTTTCTATCTTTCCATGCACGTTATTTACTATAATAGTAGGCTTGTATATTATGTGTCTTGCTATGTCCCCTGAGGACCTGGTGATCTATCCAGGTTTAGACGAGGTATATCCAAGAGTAAACAAACAAGTTTATGAGCCAGCACCAGGCCACGGTACCACTACGATTGACGGCATTATTGATGCTTCGCTTAGCTTGGACTTAGTTATTTATTCATGTCTTTATTTTATTTTTCGTCTACTGGTATTGGGTTTGTCTCCGTCGGACGTGACTTGAATTTTTGATGATTTAAATCTTTCACTTCTATGTTCATCATTATTTGGACTTGTTGATATCTATTTATTATTATGGATGAGATATAGAATTAAATATACATGAAATATTCTAATTTACAATTTAAGATGCTTTCTAATCAGTCCATTAAATTAGAATTTACTTTGGAATGTATTTGCTGGCATGCTACCACTACAAAAATATTGCAGAATAGTGACTGACTGTAGCGATGGAACAGGAATCGTCGCTGAGGTAGCGATGGAGAGGCGAGCGACTAGTGATGGTAATTAAAATATGAAATGCGCATCCATATTTACGTAGCTTTCCGTCGCTAAGGCGTCAAAATTTTATTTTTGTACTGTGTATTCTTCAGTCTTTATTTCTTGTACTGTTTTCTATCTTTCCATGCATGTTATTTACTATCATAGTAGGCTTGTATATTATGTGCCTTGCTATGTCCCCTGAGGACCTGGTGATCTCTCCAGGTTTAGACGAGGTATATCCAAGAGTAGACGAACAAATTTATGAGCCAGCACCAGACCACGATACCACTGCGATTGACGACATTATTGATGCTTCGCATAGCTTGGACTTAGTTATTTATTCATGTCTTTATTTTATTTTTCGTCTACTGGTATTGGATTTGTCTCCGTCGGACATGACTTGAATTTTTGATGATTTGAATCTTTCACTTTTATATTCATCATTATTTGGACTTGTTGATATTTATTTACTATTGTGCATGAGATATAGAATTAATTATACATGAAATATTCTAATTTACAACTTAAGATGTTTTCTAATTGGTCCATTAAATTAGAATTGACTTTGGAATGTATTTGCTGGCATGCTACCACTACAAAAATATTGCAGAATAGTGACTGACTGTAGCAATGGAACAGGAACCGTCGCTGAAGTAGCGATGGAGAGGCGACCGACTAGTGACGATAATTAAAATATGAAATGCGCATCCATATTTTCGTAGCTTTCCGTCGCTAAGGCGTCAGAATTTAATTCTTGTACTGTGTATTCTTCATTCTTTATTTCTTGTACTGTTTTCTATCTTTCCATGCATGTTATTTACTATCATAGTAGTCTTGTATATTATGTTTCTTTCTATGTCCTCTGAGGACCTGGTGATCTCTCCAGGTTTAGACGAGGTATATCCAAGATTAGACGAACAAGTTTATGATCCAGTACCAGACCACGATACCACTACGATTGACGGTATTATTGATGCTTCACATAGCTTGGACTTAGTTATTTATTCATGTCTTTATTTTATTTTTCGTCTACTGGTATTGGATTTGTCTCTACTGGACGTGACTTGAATTTTTGATGATTTGAATCTTTCACTTTTATATTCAACATTATTTGGACTTGTTGATATCTATTTATTACTATGGATGAGATATAGAATTACCTATACATGAAATATTCTAATTTACAACTTAAGATGCTTTCCAATCGGTCCATTGAATTAGAATTAAATTTGGAATGTATTTGCTGGTATGCTACCACTATAAAAATATTGTACAATAGTGACTGACTTTAGCGACATAACGGGAACCGTCACTGAGGTAGCGACGGAGAGGCGACCGACCAGTGACGATAATTGAAATATGAATGCGCATCCATATTTTCGTTGCTTTACGTCGCTAAGGCGTCAGAATTTAGGTAGCGACAGACGTTTTCGCCGTTGTGAATTGTAAAATTAGTCGCCCAGGGCTCTTTCTCATTTCAGTTTTCATCCAAAAAAAACTTTCCCCTTCTTTCCCTACCCTGATCACAACCCACCTCCTTCATCGGCCCCGACCCCAACACCCTCCTCTCCGATCTCGAGCGGCGGCAGCCCTCTCTCATCCTGTCAAGCGTCGAGCGGCGGCCCCATCTCCTCGTCCTCTACTGGCGGCCCCTTCCTCGAACCTTCTATGCGGCAACCCCTCTTGACCCCCTATGCCGCCCCCCCTCTACAGCCCCCTCCTCAACCACCCTCTCTGGCACCCTCTATACCCCACCTCTCCGTCCCCCTATACAGCCCCCCTCGTTGAACCCCTTCTCGACTTGATCGGCGGCGGCGCGCGATGCCATCTTGACTCAAGTGGCACTGGCGCGGAGCAATCCCCTCATCTTCTTGACTAGGCACCAAGAAAACCCCCCTCCTCGCCGCAGGTAATTTCCTAAAAATTTCTTCTTAACACGGACACGAACAGGCGTCGAGTTTTAGTATACTTTATAATATATTTAGAAAGATTTGATTCCTTGTGAACGAGATGAAGAAGTAAAGTTTTGTTTTAGAAAGGATGAGATTGTTGGAATTAAAAAAAGAGGATAATTTTCATATAATTATTTAGTTACTTCATTGAATATTATTTTAGCACATGCATGTATCATATATTGGACATGAATAGGCTATATTCAAAAATCCGTATTGGCATCGATTTATTCATCGGCCCTAAAATCAATGCAGTTAGCACCAAGTTAACCTAGAATGAATTTGCAACTCTATTACATAGCAATAGTCAATGATTTGGATTTGGAAGCCGTAAATCTTCTTAGAAGTCAAGTATATTCATGATTATATTTGGTAATATCTTCTACAATGCTGAAGATACCTATGACACCATTCTTAGAGTAGAGTTAATTTGCACATAACACGAAGGTCCAATGATACCTATGACACCAATCTTAGAGTTTGCACCAGTTACTTTTGATACTTATATTTAATCAATATTGTTTTAATATGTGGTACGTACGTGCATAATTGGTTTGAACAACGAGTCAATACTTAGTTGACTGTTCGTAGATGTACAATCGGCGACATAAGAGCAAGATTGGTTTGACGGATGATTTCAAAGTGTGCGTCGAGGAATTTCTAAGATACGCCTGTAGCCAACCTTATTTCATGGATTAGAGGCTCATAAAGTTCCCTTGTATCAGTTGTAATAATATACCATTTAAAGAGGTGGATCTCGTGAGAGAGCACCTCTACAAGAAGGGTTTCATACCGAACTACAACGAGTGGATGGCTCAAGGAAAACCTTTGGTTCCGTAATATCAGTCCTCTTTTAATACGTAGGTGGGAGAGTCCACTCTCGAAGATTACTTCGAATATCGGCATCGAAGCTTGGCACACGAGTTGGTATTTTATGCGGTCAGTCCATGTTTTGATCCAGAGGATCTGAATCCTGATGGAAATAAGTTCTATGATATGTTCAAGTATGATGATACTCCGTTATACCCGAGTTGTGATTCTCATTATGTCCTGTCCGTGGTGATTTAGCTATTGAACCTCAAGTCTGATTTTAACTTACCGCAGGAATGCTACGACCGAATTATTCAGTTTGTTAGAGAGTTATTGCCAAAAGGATCAAAGGACTTGCCAGAAATCTATTACAAGTCAAAGATAATGATAAAAAAACTCGCTTATGCTACGGAAAGATATATTGTTGTCGAAACGGTTGCATGTTGTGCTACAAAGAGAACAATGATAAAAATATATGCATTTTCTGACACACGGACCTGTATAAGCTAATTCGGGGTAAAGGAAAATTAATTAAACGAGCAAGGTTGTGCCCCTACAAATAAATATAGTTTTTATCGATCATAAAGAGGCTGCAGAGGATGTATATGTCCGTAAATACAGCAGAACACATGACATGGCACTTCAAAGTTTAGAAGATGGATGAAAGAGAATTATCTCATCCTTCTGATGGAGAGGCATGGAAGCATTTTGATCAATATCATCCTGGATTTGCTGCGGAGCCTAGGAATGTTCGGTTGGCTTTATGTTCTGATGGGTTCACTCCTTTCGGAGAATCGAGATCTCAGTACTCTTGTTGGTCGATAATTTTGATACCTTACAATCCACCACCGTGGATGTGCATGAAGACTCCTTACATGTTCTTGACACTTATCATACATGATCCAAAAGATTCAAAGAAGAACATCGATATCTACTTACAACTGTTGGTGGACGAGTTGAAATAATTGTGGCAGTTCGGCATTCAGACGTATGATATATCGATGAAGCAGAACTTTCAGATGAGTACGATGCTCATATGGACCATCAATGATTTTTCAGCATAAGGGATGTTATCGGGGTGGAGTACTCATGATATTATGTCTTGTCCGATATGTATGGAAAAGAGTAAGGCATTTTGCCATCAAAATGGAGGAAAAGATTCTTTTTTTATTGTCCCCATCAGTTCCTTCCTACGTCGCATCTGTGGAGAAGGAACAAAGATGCATTTAGAGCTGGTAAACATGAACTATCACCTCCCCCGTTAAGATTGACAAGAGATATAGTTTGGACAGAGGTAGAGAATTTACCGACTATAATGGAAGATCCGAGATCGGGTTATCACTTAGAAGTATTTGGACATAGCTATAGTTGGATGAAGCGGAGTATCTTTTGGGACTTACCTTATTGGAAGGACAATCTCATAAGACACAATCTTGATGTCATGCATATTGAAAAAAAACATATTCGACAACATTTTCAATATGGTGATGGATATCAAGGGAAAAATGAAAGACAATCCCAAAGCAATAAAGGACTTGGAAATTATTTGCAGACATCCAGAGTTGCATCTAACACGAAGATCCAATGGTAACTAGGTCAAGCCCTCAGCACCATTTACATTGAGTATGGATGATAAGTTGATAATATGCAACTGGATTTCAAAGTTGAGATTTTTTTGATAGTTATGTGTAGAATCTGGGAAGATGTGTCGATCTCAACGAACGCAAGCTGATAGAGATGAAGAGTCATGATTGCCACGTGTTCATGGAGCGTTTACTTCCTATCGCTCTGAGAGAGATGCTGCCTTCTAAAGTATAGACTCTGCTTCCCGAGTTATCTATATTCTTTAGAGATTTGTGTTCAAACAAGTTGACGGTGCAACGTGTATTGGAACTTGGGGAGAAGATTGTATTGACATTATGCAAGTTAGAGAGGATATCCCCCCGAATGTTTTGATAGTATGGAACATTTGCCGATTCATCTTGCATACGAAGCACGTATTGGTGCTCTCGTCCATTATCGATGGATATATCCATCTGAGAGATATAAAATAATTAATTATCTAGTATTAATAATTTTTTTATTTAAACAATTCTAATATTCAATATATTATTTATAGATATCTACATCCCCTGAGGAAGAAGGTTGGCAATAAGGATCATATAGAAGCTTCGATATGCAAAGAATATATTATTGAGGATGTCTCAAACTTCTGCTCAATCTACTTCGATACTCATGTCAGAACAAATCGGAATAGAGCACCAAGGAATGATGAAGGTGAGGTCAATGCACCGAATAATGGAATCCGTACTATCTTCAATTGGTGGCAAGCCTACAAGTGCTTCTAAATTATGGTGGTTGGAGGACGATGAGTTTGAAGCCGCTTATCGGTATATATGCTTAAATAGTGGTATAAAGGAGATAGAAAATATAGAGAAGTAAGCGACAAAATTTTGTTATATATTTTAATTTTGCTATATACTTGTAAAATAAGTTCTCTAATTTTTCTCGTTATTATCACAGTACTTTTAGAGCTGAGATAAAAAAGGAGAGACCTAACATTGATGATGATGATCTTGAGAGATTAATAGAATTTTTTTTGTCGTGGTTCCATAATTATGTAAGGATTAAAATTATTAATCATTCCAGGTTCAATAATTTGACCAATCTTTGTCTAATGACATTATGATATATGATGTTTTAGGTTTTTCATCATGGTACACAGTTGTAGAACGAAAGACTTCGAGCACTAGCTATCATACCAAATAAGAGAGCTTTGTGTTGGGATGGATAGACCATCAATGACTTCAAATTTAGAACCACTGGTAAGCTTATCAATCACTCATTTGTCGATGAGGAGGCTAATTATACAAAGAATTTCGGAGTTTGTGTGAGGGGTTCAGTCTATGATGTCGATGCAGAATTTGACTACTACGGTGTTCTAAGAGATGTCGTAGAGCTGGATTACTCTTTTGATACCAAAATTGTGTTGTTTAAATGTTATTGGTTCGATACAACACCCAAGCAAGGAAGAAAAATTGACAAACAGTTTGGATTTTTTTGATATAAAATATAGAGGTTTCGAACCATTTATAGTCAAATGGTCCAAGTGTACTATATGAGTTATTCTAGTCAACGATGCACTACTCATGATTCATGGATTGTATGCAAAACTAAAGCAAGAAACACATATAATATTGGAGATCTAGCATACCAGGAGGATGAGGTAGTCATGCCTCAACCAACATATATAAGTTTAGCTGGTGTTCACGATATGGAGGTTGATGTTGCTGTAGATGTTGATATAATTGACGAAGAGCTTAACATAAACGACTTACCTCATGTAGAGGAGGACTCTAAATGGACGTATCGAATAAAGAAGAAGAGTTGGAAGATGAAGGTGAAGGTGTAATGCCCCAGTCCTAAAATATGTAGGACTAGGTACGTAGATATGCCAGCCGTATAATAAATATACGTAAGTTGTAAAATGCAGTGTAACCATGATAACTAATCTCATCCACGAAATAAAAGAATAATAATCATAAATCAACTTTGAAATATCATTTGTACAAGTCGTTGGACGGAGACAAATCCACTACCAACTATTTTAAATGAGAAGTAATACATAACAAATGAAAGAATTTGTCAATAGTAGCAAGGACGATCCAAGAGCAAGTCATCTTCGATTGGATGGAGAAGGCTACGATCTTGGCTAGAACTCATGTGAAAAGGCAAGAAATACACACCTAAAAAAATTACCAGGTCCTCAGAGAGACGTAACAAGATACATTAAAAATATGCCACGTAGCTGAATATAAACTGCTCAATAATAAGTCAAATTGGATCATAACATGGTCCAATACTACACCCTCGAATTAGCGTACCATCTCCCTAACCAAACAAGGACAGGAGATGGCACCCTAATCCATGATGAAGTATATTTCCATACTATGAATCCAATATAGTATTCGGAGCACAACAAGGTTCAGTACCTTTCTATCGAAGCGGTGAACCACACCTGCAACCAAACAAGGATAAGGTATGGTAAACTAGTCCGCGACAAGATACTGATCCAAGCTGCGATAAGGTATAAGTACACAAACCAAAAGTACCTATACCTAGCGGATAAGGTAGCATAACCATTCTAAGTTAATGTAGTTTAAGAACAAACCTCCAACGCATGGGCTCTATGGCTAAAATGTGATCGACATAGTCCCCTCTTGGGCACCAGGAGCCTCAAAGCATAACCGTTCCTCGAACATCAGTGGCCAGCAACAAAATAAAGGGGTCATAAACCTGCATCTCCGGCGGAGCGTACGGTTATAAAGGTAATGTGCATGGTAGCCCATACGCTAAGAAAATATCCTCTCTGCCCTATGCCTATATGTTGTCTTCACAACACATATACTCTATTAACCGCTAAGTCAAACTAATCATACAAAATACTATTAGCGGTTACACCTATCGCACGGCTTATACGTACCGGTGGCCAGCCATTTATGTATGTCCGAGTTCTATATGCGACTCACGACTTCGTGGCACAAACGTCTCAAGGCCAATGAATGCAACACAAATGAGGGTGGTCGCTTAAATCTAGGGTTAATAGAAATAAATAGAGAAATAATAAGGACATAATCAAATAGTAATTGCATCTAAACATGATTTAAAAGAATAATTTTATATTGCAAAAATTTAAATAATAAGTAAATACATGAAATATGAGCTAAAGTAAATAGACAGTAAATGGAAAGATATTTTGCCTGGTGGACGCTCGGCGTGGTGCGATGCTCACAAGGGCTTCGAATATGACTTCGGTGTTACACTGCGCAAGACAGCCTCCGATGATGGCACGGACTGTTCCATCGAGTCCAGAACGGTCAGATTAGTTAGGGTTAACATAATAAGCTACAAAATTGGCAGTAGAATAGGAATAATGAAATTAGCCACGAAGAGGAGGATAATCAAAGGAAATTGGGTAAATATTATATATACAATTTTAGAAAATACTTTATAATACTTGAAAATATATTTTTATTTGTCAAAATAGGTTTTAGGAAAACACTTAAAATCAAAATCAATTTAGGAAAAAACTCTAAGTTTGCAAAAATATAATTTATGTAGAAGCTATATTTTATCAGTCCAAAATAATTACTTGAAAAGTCTAGGGACTTATTGTAAATAATTTTTTTTAGAAAAATTAAAATCTAGCAAAGTGATTTAGGACTGTAAAGTAAATTTTTTGTCAAAATAAATTAGGTCCAAAAGCGACACTTTAAAACACATAAAATAAAGTAATATAAGAATATCTTTTGGCTTCTAAACTTAATTTGGGAATAATTACAGGGCCAAGCCCGCTAATAATTTTTGTAGAAAAATATTTCTAAGAATATTTACTATGTATGCAATAACAATAAAAAACTATATATATATATATATATATATATATATATATATATATATATATATATATATATATATATATATATAATTTTTTAATAAAACCCACATTTTATTCATCATAAGGAAAGCCTTAGCTTACAAGTGCGCTCAGAGCGCCCAAATCCTGACAGACACAGACAACCCAGTCTGATAGACCGGGGAATGGAGGAACAAAAGGGGCAGAGTGAGTGGAAGAGGGGGCGCGACCCGGCGACGGTGAGGATCAGAAGGGGATCCTCACTGCGAAGGGCTACGACGGAGCCAGGGAGTCAGCAGCGAGCACCCGAAAGGTTGCTGCGAAGGCAGCTCTCTGCTTGGCCGCCAGGTATGCCTCAGAGGTGGTGTGGTCGCTGTCCTGGATGCCTTGGCTCGCATCGATCGCAAGCTCGATCCCCAACATCCTGGCAGGGAAATTCGAGGCTGGCAAGCGTCGAATGAGATCGAGCTCCAGAATGGCTGTCTCAAGAGAGTATGCCGCTGCGATCCGCTCATAGTAAGTACGAAGATAGAGTGGAGCATCTCGAATCGCCTTGAGACCAATCCTAAGGGGACTATCAGAAGGGGGGTCGACGAGGGGTCGACTGGGATGTTTGGAGGGCCTGCCGGGACGGAGAGCGGATCGGCCGCGGGCTCGGAGCACCAACCGTTCGCATGCCCGAGAAGGAGGCAGGAGATGCTCCAATCCAGGCGATGCTCGATCACCAAGTCTTCCCAGATGCTGCCCAAGTTTGGTAAGTTGATAAGAATCCGGGGGGGGGGGGGACGGGGCGGCGCAGGTCGACATCGACGAGCACCGGGCAAAGCTAGGACGAGAGACGACCTCCATGGCGCGGTCCACCAGGATCAGGCAGCCGACACACTGCACGAGAATGAATAGGGCCTCCTTGGCAAAGAGCGCGATAGAAAGCCCGGGGAGTGTATATATATATATATATATTTTTCTATTAATATATATATATATATAATTTTTTTATTAATATATATATTTTTCTATTAATATATATATATATATTTTTCTATTAATATATATATATATTTCTATTAATATATTTATATATATATATATATATATATATTATATATATATATATATATATATATATATATATATATATATATATATATATATATATATATATATATATATATATATATATATTAAAACTATTGGTAACAAATAGCATAAAATACAACAAACATTTATATATAAAAATAATTACTTTATTTTTTTCTGTTAATAATAATAATAATAATAATAATAATAATAATAATAATAATAATAATAATAATAATAATAATAATAATATCTACATACATTTTGTAATTACTAATATATATACTACAATGTAGAAATAAATATTAATGATAATAATTTTTAGTAATTTTAACATTAAAAGAAAACATAGATATTTAGGTATACTATTTTCAAAATGTACTAAAATAATATTAACAATAATACTATTAAAATATATATAAATCCGCATATGCTCTCGTTTTTCGAGGAAGAGCATCTGTAGAACTTCATAATGAATTAATTAAAAAGAAGGGAGTACAGAAAACTGCGTAGCAAATACAAAAAACTCTAAGAAGGTACTCAAAGAGTACAAAGGTGAAGTAGAAAGAGTTACCGACCTACTAGCTGTGGTTAGAAGTAATGATAATTCTAGTGAGGTAGGTGAGCTCTCTTCTGCTAAGTTACAGTTACACGAGACCACAAGGCTATCCGAAGAAAAGATAAGACAATTAACAAATTAGAGGAAGACCTACTCAAAGAGAAGAAGAGTCTTCAACAAGCATTAGTCAGAAATGATGCACTCACTGCTGACTACAATACAATGTATGACACTTCCAAAAAGTTGGAAATTAGGTTAGGAAAATAGCCAGAGGTTGCTGCTTCCTACCCTAACACGGGTCACTTACCGAAACACCAGAACACTGTCAAACCAAACCCAACCAAACCTTTGCCAAGAAGACTAATATGTAAGCTTTTTATTATCAATATCCAACTAGAAAACCAAGACCTACCAATCATGCACAACACGCTGCATCCAACACTCAACTTGCTAGATGTCATTATTGTGGCATCATTGGCCATATATCTCCTGCATGTAGAGTGAGAACTCTTGTTGATATAAAGATATATGCATGGATACCGAAGACTAACATTTCAGGACCCTACAAGAAATGGGTACCAAAAGTTTCATCTACAAGTTCTTTTATAGGTGGAACACCCAACGCATGCTAGAAGCAAGTGGATCCTCGACATCGGTTGTTCACGGCACATGATCGGTGACGCTTCATTATTCGCAACACTGTGGAAGAAGAAAGAAGGATACGTCTCCTTCGATAATAATCTTAAAGGGTATATAGTAGGTATCAACAATATTGGTAAGGCTCCCTATCCTGTGATTAAAGATGTCTGTCTAGTAACCGAGTTAAAACATAACCTACTCAACATAAGCCATTTTGCTGACCATGGTTATGATATTAACTTTGTCAAAGATAAATGTACTATAGTTGATAGCTCAGCTGGTAGTACTATGTATATATATATATATATTCTATCCATTGGAAGAGGGTAATAAAGCAGGTAGATGCTTAATCGCCAAAAATGATGAGGGTCAACTATAGCACATGAGACTCGGTCATACAAATATGGATACAATTTTAAGACTATCCACAAAGAAGTTGAAACGAGGCTTATCAGACATCACCTTCAAAAAGGATACGATATGTAGTGAATGTGAAAAGAACAAAGCTACCCGATCAACATTTAAGTCCAAGAACGTTATAAGTACCACTAGACCTCTATAATTACTGCATATGGATTTATTTGGACCTAGTAGAATTGCTATCCTATGTGGTAAGTTATATGATTTTGTAATAGTAGATAATTTTTCTAGATACATGTGGGTATATTTTCTTGCACGCAAAAATAATGCTTTATATGAATTTGTCACATTTTTGCAAGAAAGTTCAGAATGAAAAAGGATTCATGATTACTTGTATTCAAAGCGATCATGACGACAAATTTGAGATTGCAGAGTTTGAGCAATTTTGTAACACATATGGTTATCTGCATGAGTTCTTCTACCCTAGGACTCCACAACAAAATAGATTTGTGGAACATAAGAACATGACTCTATCTGAAATGGCTAGAGTTATGTTAAACCAGTTTGGTCTACCTAAATACTTTTGGGCTGAAGCTGTTAATACAGCTTGTTATGTTCTCAATAGGGTTCTAATTCGACCTAAATCGAAGAAGACTCCCTATGAGTTATGGTTTGATAGGACATCATATGTTTCTTATTTCAAAATCTTTGGTTACAAATGCTTTATTCTTAATACAAAAGATAATTTGGGAAAATTTGACGAAAAGGCCGATGAAGGTATATTTTTAGGTTATACGGCCAAAAGTAAAGGGTACCGAGGCTTCAACAAAAGGACTATGATCATCGAAGAGTCAATAAATGTTACTTTTGACGAACTGAATCAACAGACAATAGTTGATGATGATGATGAAGACGTCAGCACACCAACTACAGCACCTGCAGAACCTTCAAGTACAACACCTATAGATCCTCCAAGCAGAGCACGTACAGAACCAGAAGCCGGAACCAGCTACCTTGGGAGTCTGCCAAAAAAATTTTGTTTTTAGCTGACCATCCCAAGGACTTGGTAATATGTAAGATTACTAGGGGTGTAAGTACTCGTTCCTCAAGTAGAGATATAGTTTTCTGTGTTGCATTTATTTCACAGCTAAAACTTAAAACAATTTAAGAAGCATGTAGCAATAATTTTTGGTTAGATGCTATGCAAGAGGAATTAAACCAATTTGAATAAAATTAAGTTTGGGAACTTGTTCCTAAGCCCTTTGATCATCTCGTCATTTGCACCCACTGGTATTCTGAAATAAACTTAATAAGAATGGTATAATTACTCATAATAATGCCTGACTCGTAGCTCAAAGATACAACCAAGATGACGATATACGATGAGATATATGCCCCAGTTGCTAGATTAGAATCCATTCACATGTTATGTGCATTTGCATGTTTTCATAATTTTAATCTTTTTCAAATGGACGTTAAAAGTGCTTTTCTTAACTGTTTTTTAAAAGAAGAAGTTTATGGAGTTCAACCTCTAGGTTTTAATGATTTCAAAAACCCTGATCATGTTTTTAAGTTGAAGAAAGCCTTATATAGTTTGAAACAAGCCCCTCGTGCTTGGTATGATCGTTTAAGCTCTTTTCTACTTGATAACGATTTTACAAAAGGCAAGGTTGATACTATACTGTTTGTAAAATCTTCTAATGGAAATCTTCTTTTAATTCAGATTTACGTAGACAATATTATCTTTGGATCTACTAATGAATCTCTTTGTCAAGATTTAAAGTGTATGCTGTTTGCCATCGAAATTGTGACATAGTTTTGTTGATTAAAACTTTGGTATTTTAATTACAAACAAAACAGTATACAATGTAGGAATTAGACGTAGTCCTAGGAGTACACTTTTGTTTTTATCTGAGAGCTGTATCGGTAGAGCGAGTAGTAATACGTTGACTCCGTTGGCGATCAAACGACGATCTTGAACTCTTTGAAGGTCTGGGTTGCTCTGGATGCCAGAGCGTTGCGAGGAGAAGCGACGTTAAGTGTCTCTTCTGGCCTCTGTATGTGTATATATCCATCCTTGTGTGTGTTGGGTGAAGGAATTGTAGAAGCATGGAAAATATTAGAATAAAGGCATAAATGGCCCATGCGGTTTTGGGTAGCAAGCCTGTGCGGCTCATACTGGAGTTGCCCTATGCGGCCCAAAAGAAGACCCTCAGACTCATGCGGCTCGGGGATGAATGCGGTTCAGCAGGAATATGCGGCTCAATTGACGACACGTGTGACCCCCCCACAGTTGGCCACTGGAGTAATGGCCTCATTTAATGCTCTGACACGACTCGACGGCCGTCTCTGACATAAAGTATCATAATGGCTCTGCCATAATGACAGACTCTTCGAGAAAAAAAGAAAATCTCTGACCCGATCTGACAAAAATCCTAGATTGCCACGTGGCAAAAGTCTCATGCGGCTCGGATAGAGAACAGCTTCATGCGGCTCATTGAGGAATCATTCTAATATGATTAACAAAAATCCGCCATATGCGGTCCACCCATAGCCCGGTCTATGCGGCTCAACACCACGCTAATTCATGCGGCCCACGGAAACTATGCATATGCGGCTCATGGAGAGATCGTCCCTTGCGGCTCGCAAAGATTATGCATATGCGGCTCATGGAAAGTTCGTCTCCTGCGGCTCGATGAGGCATTGACTCATGCGGCTCACGAGGAGTATCCTCCTGCGGTTCAAGTGTTGGTCACCCTATGCGGCCCTGGCAGGATCTTCAATTAAAAAATGTGGCACTGAAGATGCAACATAATCCGAACGAGAATATTCGACATCATCATCATAATTGCCGAGATCAGGGCATATCATTCATCATCAAGCCAATAGGACACGTGGCGAGCAATCAAATATTGGCATAATCAATCACGAAGATTTAAAGCAGTCAGCATTAACTGCTCATAAGATTTGGTGCTATCCGCATTAGTGGCCGAGATTCATTATGATCAGTATCAAGGGCCCAGATAGAATGAAGGAGCGCCGACATTCCAAACAGATAATCATCAGCAAACCCTAATGATCCTACCCCACTCTTATAAATAGCCAGCATCATTCCCATGTAAAAGAGGTCGGCAACAAAAGAATAAAAAAAAAGAGAAGAAGAGAGAGATATACACAGAGAGAGCTCCCCCTTTTCCTGATAATCACAGAGAGAGAGAAGCCAGGAGCGCAACCCGAGGAGAGTAAGAAGAACCTTTCTTCGTCAACGCCGAGCAGATCTTTCCCGAGCCAAGGCTGTATACCGATCGTCCAAGGAGTAAGGCAGAGCGGCCGTCGCTTTCCCGAGCCTCTATCGTCACCCCCCAGAATCAAAAATAAACAATCGTACTTAGTCTGCTGTACCTAGGTTTTCGTACCTAGGCTTTCTTTGTACGAGCGAGTTTGTATTGTGAGTCTAAGTTCAGTCCTCCGATAATTGTTCTGTTCTTTTACAATCAATGGCAAACACGATGGCGACTCTGCTGGGGACTAACTTCTCTACGGCTGAGGAGTTGGTGACACAATCGGATGCAGCCAAACTTGGCTCCACACAACAGAAGATGGTCGTCCGCTTCGACCAACAGGCGTTCGAAGAGATGCTCTCTGAAGGCAGCGCTGGCCCGGTCCAGAAATGCACCCGCACCACGAAGGCTCGCAAAGAGTGGAGGCTAAAGTCATTTGCTCCTCCCCAAGCCCTCGATGGGATACCCTCGGTCGCTCAAGACGACGAAAAAGACTCTCCTGCGGCCCTACTTCAGATCGCAGACACCTCTGCTGTCCCCAAGTCCGGCAGAAGAAAACACTATGATGCTGGACTTGCAGGGGCAAAGAGGGTCTCTGCTCAACCTGAACCGCAGAGGGGTATTAGCCGCAGAAAGAAAATCCATGCGGCCACAACCGTCAACCACACGAAGAAAACTCATGCGGCCACTTCTGTCAGCCGCATAACTTATGCAGCTACAGTTTCCAACCGCATGGATGAGATTCCTGCGGCTAGTAAAGTCAACCGCTTACAGAAAACCCATGCGGCCACAGATGCCAATCGCATGCGGACAGCCTGCACGGCCATGACTCCTAACCGCATAAGAACTCGTCCCACAACAGAAGACAGTCGCATGCAGATAGCTTGTACGGCACCCAACGCTAGCTGCATAGCATCTTTTCCGCGCTTCTCTCGATCAGTTTTCGACCGACTCTCATGCGGTCCTAACTCTGATCACTTTCTGGATGAAAATCCAGACTCTGTGATACCTAATGTGGACTCTTCCTATTACGCATCCACAAGTGCTAAAAAGAAAAAAGTCTAGGGCAGCGCGGGCTCATCAAGTCCAGACAGCTACCCCAACCTCTGACTATCGGGGCGTCCCGCTGAGTATCACGCGGGCCTCTGACGGAAAGTTGTATAAAACCACTCGGGTCCAGCCCCCGGCGGCAAACGGACAAAGTGGTCCCTCTGACCTGCGTGAAGCTATCCTCCACAAACGCAAGGAAAGAGAAGGAGCCTCAGCGTGCAGAGAGTCCTCACAGGGACATCACTGTACCCAAATTATCGTCAACTGCTGTTGCAACAACACGACAGTAACGGAAGACCGGCCATCCGTCTTCCAAAGATTACAACATCCGAGCTCGGAAGACGAGGTACCTCCCGTTGCCTCCTGCAATTCCGCGCGAAAAGTCCCCGTGGAGGGGAGAGGGAAGAAGACAAGCATCTCCAGCCTAAAGGTGTCAACTATTGCAGCTAAGAAGCCGTCGTCTAAAGGATTATCCTCTACTGGAGTATTCCAACACACCCGATCAAAGACGAAAACTGCTACAGTAGGAAGTTCGTCGTCTACGTCATTGGGGGTCGTCGGAACTGGGGGTAGCACTCCTCCAAACCTCCACGACAACCCAATATTCCAAGAAGACGGACTGGAGGAAGCAAATCCTCCGACGGATACAACAGATACCGACGTCTCCGAAGACGTCCTAAACGAAGCAAGCTCTGAAGCTGGGGGTACTGTTCCTTCCGAGTCCGAACCTGAAGAGAACATCCCCACATATCCTGATGATTTCTCGATGCATGAGTATGACTCGGAGGGCATGTCCGCCACTTCTCCTTCTGTCACTCCTCACGTGAGGACGGTATTCATGATGGACAACAGCCAAGGTGGTTCCGGCGATCGCCAACGTATCGACACCTTGGAGACCATACTGCACGCCTTGGTCAAGTCTGTAGACGAGATCAAAGCAGCGCTTCCTACTCTGCAGGGAGTGTCACCTGGTCAGACAAGCACGGGTCCTGCGAACAATATAGATTCAAATTCAGCGGCACCAAACCCGGACAATAATGCTCCCGAGATAACGGCCCCTACCGCGACAGATGAGGCCCGAGAAGTAAGGAGAGAGGTTCAGGAGCTTCGAGCGATGTTCCACGCCCGAGAAAATTCTCAAGACCTCAGAATACGGCAACCATACCCAGCTGAATGGAGGGATGTGCCCTTTCCCCCAAGATATAAGCCGTTCAATAACAACCCATATGATGGTAAGACTTCAGCAAGCCGGTACATCACTTACTTTGAGGTCACTACCGACCATCTGCCCCATGATGACGCCATCCTCACACGGTTATTCATTGGGGCACTGGAAGGAGTCGTCTTCGATTGGTACCGCAACCTGCCAGATAATTGCATCCACTCCTTCGCTGGCTTCAAGCGCTTGTTCTTGGAGAGGTTCTATGAGGTAGGGCAGGACGTCACGATGTCTACCCTCATGGACGTCGTCCAAGGAGAGAAAGAGCTGACAAGGAATTACATTGAACAGTTTTGTCAAACCGCAATGAAGTTACCATCTGGCAACCCGGACTCTTCCTTGATTAAAATTTGCCAAAAGAGACTACTCCCAACAATTAGTCTCTGGATGGGCGAAAGTCAATTCAAGGACTGGAAGGCCTTTATCATCAGCGCTACAAGTGCCGAGGAACGATTGAAGAAAGCTCGCCAACTGGGGTTGCATATCTCAGAGGGAGAGAGCAAGGGGAAGCGTCCCAACGCCAGCAACGACAATGGGGGTAGCCCCTCCAACAACCGGGACAACAAAGGCAAGCAGGCCATGGTGATCGATACATCCCAGAAGCCCGAGCCACAGCCAGCAGACAAACAATGGCCTCAAATCACTTATTCTTTCGAAGACGGCCACGTCAAGCCTATCTTGGACATGCTTATATAAGGAGATAGAATTCAGCTTCCTCCACCAAGGCGGGAACCTCGGCCTGCTGATTAAGAAAATTCGAAATTCTGCCATTACCACCGCTACGTCCACCATGCTACACACGACTGCTACCAACTGAAACGGTATATCCAGAACCTCATCGATTCGAACGCTCTGGCTATCGACTTCGAGGAGGTAACCGTAGCAGCCAACATGGTGTCCGTACAATTCGGCAATTTCCCTCCAACAGAGACTCAAGACGGTGTCATACCCATCCCTCTGGCAACGATGGAAATCACTAATCTTCCGCCTGCCCGTGATCAAACTCCCGGCCTAGTACCCCTCACCACATCACGAGGGGAAATCATGTGGGTCCATCCGGACCTAGTCCACGAGGTGACTCAGCCCACTTTACCTTCTAAAAAGAAAAGTGGAAAGGTCAGATCATGTCGCACCGCCTCGGCAGAGGAGGAGGAAGTCTCAGCCGTCACTACTCGATCTGGAGCACAAGCCCAACCAGTGGCCGAGAATCCGACTAATGATCAGCAGCCCACAAACGCTGATACTCCGGGACCGGCTCAGCCTTCGACGACCGACAAGCCTAGGCCGAAGGAGTCTCGCTTCGACAATTCCCTCCGAAAGGAGACACCTCAGGGGCCGGAGAGGCCCTACAACTTCGACATCTTGGCGCAATTGGCTAATACACCGGCCAAATTGTCCTTATATGAACTCCTGAGGCTCTCAAAGGATGTCCGCACGGCTCTAAGTGAGGCGCTCCAAAATGCCGATGCATACTTGGCTCAGGACAACCTCACGGAAGATAATCAGCCTACAGATCTCCAAGATAGTGCGTGTACAGGTGCAATGCCCAATATCGTCTTCTCTCCGCAGGATATGCTCATCAAAACTAACCTGCACGATCGCCCATTGTACTACACTGGATACATCGGCGACGTAAAGGTAGACCGAATGCACATTGATCCTGGGTCCTCCATAAGCATCATTCCGAAGGGTCTGCTACATCATCTTCGTATTCCAATGCATCGCCTGACGTCTACAAGCACCGCCATTAGCAGTTTCAATTCGGGCAGTAGCTACCCAATAGGGAAGATTCGCTTGAAATGTCAGATTGGCGATCTCCAATCAGAAGTCACCTGCTACGTCATAGATGCCGACACTTCTTACAATATCCTTCTGGGGTGGCCTTGAATACACGATTACATGATCGTGCCTTCCACGCTACACCAGTGCTTCAAATATGTCGATAAGTACGGCTTCGTGAGGACAGAGTTTGCTGATATCGATCCCTTCAAAGGGGTCGAATCTTATTACTCAGACTCCTGTCTATACGAAAAATTAAAGAAGCATCTGGTCGAAGAGGAGGTGCAAGCTCACACCAAGACAACCACAAGATCAGAAGAACCCCTGACGATCCACCTCCACGCTCGCAAACCGGACAGTTCTGCATCCCTTACGGCTACTCTGCGTAAGGACGCAATCAGTCTATCGACGCAAGAAGAGCAGATGAGAATCCGGCTGCCGAGGTCTGGCCAAGTGCCGAGACCCACACCAGGGCCTTTTACCATCAGACTACCGAGAGTCGGTCAGGTCCAAGCGGAGAAACTCAATCCCTCCGACAGACCGCTCACAATACGTCTTCCTAAAAAGGGCCGTCACCCCGACGCGAGGTCTGACACTTCCAGCGAACCAGCCACTCCTCGCCCCACGTCAGATGCCAAGCTGGGGGTTGCTAGTCTACCAACAACTCCACGACCTGCTCCCCCGGTCGAGCCTCTGAAGATCAAGCTGACTAGGTCGCTCTCCCAGTCTTCATTTATACAGGGGGTGGCCGAAGAAGAACCAGAATTAGCCAAGTATGTGGCTGCCCACTCCGATACCCCTTCTGCGGATGATGTAATCCCTCTCGAGAAGATACCTTATTTTATCAATAAAGGGCTATCTTTGAATTACATCGAGCTCAACAAGCTATGTACAATGTATGCTATGGACCACGGTATAGGCACTCACCTACACACACAAGTGACAAATGTATATACCACAATCCAGCTCACTCCGGCAGAAGACGCTTACCGAATAGTCGAGGGAGGGGACCACCCGATTATCTTCGGCCGGAAAGACGATCCGTACCCCTTCACCATAAAAGAAGTCGATCTTGGGTCAGATGCCGGGAGATTGCCTCTATACCTTTATAGTCCCCAGTCCAAATACCTCATGCAGAAACAAGGATATGATCTAGAAACTACACCAGGCTTGAATTACGGTACCGGACGGCGACTACCTTTGAAGCCCCCAGTACCGTCTGGTAAACCACGGGACTACTATAGCAAAACTCGATGTGGACTAGGGTATGTAACTCCCACAACGACTCCAGAGAGTTCAGATGAAGAATATGATTGGCAGTTACACTCAACCGGGTCACCAACTTCCGACTCAGACACAAGCATTGGGGACATATTCAGACAAGTCCTATCAGTCAACATGGCATTTGCCGACGCTTACGAAGAAGATGAGGATATTCCTGAAATCCTCGAGCTTGAGCCGTGGGCCCAACAGTTAGACGCACAATGGAAAAAGCGGTTCGAGCTAAGAGAACCTTCTACGGAGGATGAAGTTATGCAGGTCAACCTCGGCACCGAATCCTCTCCAAAGCCAATCTTCGTCAGTAAAAGCCTAACAGACGAGGAACGAGAATCACTGCTGGAACTCATCAGAGAATACATTGACGTATTTGCATGGAGTTACGAAGACATGCCGGGATTAGATCCCGATATTGCTCTCCATAAACTCAATATACGGCCGGATGCAAAGCCAGTCAAGCATCAGCAACGACGCTTCCGCCCGGGCGTCATGGACGCGATCGAAGCCGAAGTCAACAAGCTGATAGCCAGCGGCTTCATCCGTGAGGAGCAACACCCTGACTGGGTCGCCAATATAGTCCCGGTCCTTCAGAAGAACGGGAAGATCCGAATCTGCATCGACTTCCGTAATCTAAATGAGGCATGTCCGAAAGACGAATTTCCCCTCCCGATCACGGATATCATGATTGACAACACATGCGGCTTCGAACGTATGTCATTCATGGATGGATTCTCGGGATACAATCAAATCAAGATGTCCCCCGACGATGAGAAGCACACATCATTTAGAACACCGATCGGCACATACTGTTACACAGTCATGCCATTCGGTCTAAAGAACGCTGGTGCCACATATCAGCGGGCTATGAGTATCATTTTCAGAGAACATTTGCACAAAACAGTGGAATGCTACGTCGACGACATTGCTGTCAAGAGTCGCCGCAAGGAGGATCATCTGCAAGATCTGAGAACGGTATTCGACCTGATGCGAGCCCACAACCTGAAGATGAACCCTACAAAGTCATTTTTGGGCGTATCCAGCGGGAAGTTCTTAGGTTTTATTATCACTGCACGGGGTATCCATGTAGACCCTGAGAAAACCAAGGCAATAATGGAGATGGGTCCCCCGAAAAATCTCCACGAACTTAGAGGCCTCCAAGGGAGGCTAGCCTATATCAGAAGGTTCATTTCCAATCTCTCCGGACGATGCCGGCCGTTCACACACCTCATGAAGAAGGGAGTCTCATTCGTATGGGACGAAGAATGCCAACGCGCTTTCGACGACATCAAAGAATATTTGTCAAATCCTCCAGTCCTGGTGGCCCCGGTCCCTGGAAAACCATTTTTGCTCTATGTACGAGCAATGGAACACTCCCTCGGTGCCCTGCTGGCACAAAATAACGACGCAGGACACGAACAGGCCATATACTACCTCAGCCGAATGATGGTCGGGCCCGAACACCGATACACTGCCGTAGAGAAAGAATGCCTCGTCTTGGTATTCGCCATTCAAAAGACGCGGCATTATGTTACAGGACAAACCATACATGTGATCTCACGGGTAAATCCCCTCAGGGTCCTCATGACTAAACCAGGGGCGCTCAGCTCTCGCCTCGCTACATGGGCAATACTGCTGTCCCCATATCATATGATCTTCGTCCCACAGAAGGCTGTCAAAGGCCAAGCCCTGGCAGACTTTTTGGCGGCCCATCCAGGATCGGGGTCATCCAGAATATACGAGAAAATCCCAGATGAGGTCGCCGATTCTAATACAACCACCCACGACAACATATGGAGGATGTTCTTCGATGGCGCTTCAAGAACCGGACCCAAGGAAAATATCGTCGTCGGGGTCGGAGTAATATTGATCTCTCCTACCGGGCTAGTGATCAATCGCGCCTACTCTCTCACGGAACCCTGTTCCAACAATGTGGTCGAGTACAACGCTTTGGTCATTGGCCTCCAACTCGCAAAGGAGCTGGGTGTAGAATATCTCGAAGCATACGGCGATTCACAATTAATCGTCAATCAGATTCGGAGGTCGTACGAAGTCCGCCATGAAGACATGATCCCCTACCACCAAATAGCAATCAACATTATCTCCTCATTCGAGGGATTCTTCATCGAACACGTCCCCAGACTTCAAAATATCGAAGCCGATGCCCTAGCAGGCCTTGCCGCTTCCTTAGTAGTGCCGAACCAAGCGCATCACTCGGTTGAGGTGATAGGCCACGAACTGGTCTGTCCCAAGAACAATATTCAATTTGTGGCGAGCTATTCTGCCCAGACGGTCGACGAAACACCAGACTGGAGACAGCCGTTCATTGACTTCGTCGTATACGATATCCTCCCGGAGAATCCAAGGGAAGCCACCTCCATCAGACGGCGTTCTCTCAGATTCTTCTACGACACAGAGACAAAGATGCTGTACCGACGATCCTACGACGGATTATTACTTCGGTGCTTGTCAAACGTAGAAGCCAAAGAAGCTGTACGACAAGCTCACGACGGTGTCTGTGGGGCCCATCAGCCTGGCCCTAAGCTACAGGACCGCCTTCGCCGTATGGGCTACTACTGGCCCACGATGGTGGCAGACGCAATAGACTATGCCAGAAAATGCAAGGCTTGCCAAGTCCACGCGGACTTCATTCACCAACCATCCGAGTTTCTACATCTAACGGTGGCATCCTGGCCATTCGAAGCATGGGGAATGGATATCATTGGTCCAATCATCCCACCTTCCTCCCGAGGACATCGCTTCATACTTGCGATCACCGACTACTTCTCCAAATGGGCGGAAGCCGTCCCACTCGCAGAAGTTAAGACTTCAAACGTGATCAGCTTCCTTAAGCATCACGTCATCTACCGCTTCGGACTGCCGCGAAGGATCATCCATGATAATGGTCCGCAGTTTGCGAGCCATGCATTCTATCGATTCTGCGACAAACACCGCATTCAGAATGTCGCTTCGACACCATATAACCCGGCAGCAAACGGGTTGGCAGAGGCATTCAATAAAACAATCATCAAACTCCTCAAGAAGTTTGTCTCCTCCAACAAACGCGACTGGAACGAGAAGCTCGACGAATGCTTATGGGCTTATCGCACCACGGTTCGAACAGCTACTGGGAATACACTATTCTCTTTAGTATACGGGAGTGAGGCAGTCCTCCCACTGGAAACTCAGATTCCCTCACTCCGCGTCGCCCTCACTTATCAATTAACAACGGATGATAACTATCGACGCCGATTACAAGAGTTGGAGGCCTTAGACGAAAAGCGCCTCCTAGCCCAGCAAAGGATCGAGCTATACCAAGCACGTATCTCAGGAGCCTTCAACAAGAAGGTCAAAATCAGAACATTCCAAGTGGGCGATCTCGTTCTGGCAGTCCGGAGACCAATGGTCATGACTCACAAGACCGCAGGCAAGTTCCAGCCAAAATGGGAAGGTCCATTTGTCATCGAGGCCGTGTTCTCCAACGGCGCCTACCGCCTCGCCAAGCAGAATGGGGACTTGCTTATGTTGCCCGTCAACGGCAAGTTTCTAAAGAAATACTATGTTCAGCCACCATTTTCCAAATTATCGAGTCATGTACCCTCTTAGTACCCCTGAACTCGCACCCACCATTTTCTAAATTATCGAGTCATGTATCCATTGATACCACTGAACCCACATCCACAACATTTCAGATTACCGAGCCATGCACCCGCTGGTGCCACTGAACTCTCATCTCCTCAATATTCTAGAAAGTCCAAATTATGTACTTACATTCCGGTCACTCTCTCAGATAGTAAGTCACGTATAATCATACCTCTGAACTTTCTTCCTAAAAGAGATCCTCCCTCATGATCCACTACCCGCGCTCCCAGTGCACAAAAAGGGTAATCGATCCACTAATTTCTGAAACGACCATGTCCTCATTACCTCTGAGTCGTTTTCACTTCCACCAAAAACAAACCGCCCCCTCGCATAGAACTTCCATGTCCTCCTACCTCTGAGTAGTTCTATGCACCCCTTCTTCATTGAGCCCACTCCTGCTATGTCCTCATTACCTCTGAGTGGGAAGGCTCCATCGAAGAAATCACCATATTTGCCATGTCCACATTACCTCTGAGCAAGTATGTTGGTTCCCTTTCAACCTATTATCCGTACCCACAACCGGAGTGCAACAAGGATAATAGGTCCACAAATATCCTCTGTTGACCACAAATGTCCTCTGTTGACCACAAACGTCCTCTGTTGACCACAAATGTCCTCTGTTGACCACAAATGTCCTCAGTTGACCACAAACGTCCTCTGTTGACCACTATTGATTATAGAAAAGTCTTCCGTGAAGTCTTCCCCTACCATGTTCTCATTACCTCTGAGTAGGAAGATTCCACGGTAAAACCCTCATGTTTGCTACGTCCTCATAATCTCGGAGCAAATATGACTGGCTTCCTTCCACCTTATTATCCGTATCCTGAACCAGGGTACGCCAAGGATAATAGGTCCACAAATATCCCTTGCTAAGCTTCTTAGCATAAATCCACCATCCTACCATGCCCTGGGAGCCCAGCTGCTCTACGGCATTCCTTTCTCCAGTACCGAGACATCCATGACCATTTTATCGTGGCTGTCCCGGACATCCTGATCAAACTTGTTATCCGTACCTAAAACCAAGGTACGCCCAGGGTAACAAGTCCACAAATAATCCCCCAGCAAGTCCAATTCCATGAACACCACAAGAACAAGAAAGAGAAGATGAGTTAAAACATGCTCATTTATCTCAAAATTCAAAAGAGCTACATCAGTAGGGATCACATCCCTTGCAAATAAAAATATACACATATGAAAAAAAAAACAAAAAAAGAGAAGCAGAAGAAGACAGATGACGGATCACTGTTCCGGGGCACATAACACCGTGAGGCGGTCCTTTATCAAGGCGACCGACCGCTCAAACCTCTGTTTGGCTCGACGCTCAGCTTCCTGGTTCAACACCGCCAGGTCCTCCAGATGAACGTGGGCCTGCCAGTTGTCCTCGAACTTCTTAAAAGATCGCTCCAGGTTGGCAGAAGTTCGAGAAATCCGCTCGGCCTCCCGAGCGATCGACTCCTGCTCTGCACGAGCAGCCTCCAGCTCTGACTCGAATAGGGCCAACTCTTGCTGGAGTACGATAATCCGCTCCTGTGTGGCAGCTACTCCACGAGAAGCAAACTCTTCACGAGCCCTACAAGCCTGACTTCGACGACCCAACTTGGCATATGAAGCGGAGAACTTGTCAAGGTCCTCCCGCACAGCTGGCCTGGCAGCATCCCGAGCAAGCCTGATCCTATCCCGAGCAGCAACAAGGAAGCCCCGCTCCCGTTTAATCACGGCAGGCAAGCCAGCCTGTCGTGTTGCCAGCAGTTGAGTCACAAATTGGTCGGCCTCGACCAAATTGGGCTCCAGAAGTACGGCTTACCCCATCCCGCCAGGAAGGTCCTTCAAAGTATCAATCTGGCCGCGAGCACCCTTCAGAGACATAGTGAAAGGGATTCCCCGTTCCACGGCAGCATCTACACCCCTCCCTAAGTGGCGATAGAAGCTGTCAACTACATCTTGCGTCACCTCGTTCAAAGCTTCCGAAGAAGCCGGTGTTAACGGGAGTGTGGCTGGCAGCGCAGAAGAAGACGCGATAGAATCTGCCGCTCCTGCCACGAGAGAGACCAACTCTGCACGGAAGGACGCTTGAACAGCGGCCAACTCCTCTTCAGCAGTCCGTAGAATTTGAATGCTCGGTAGGACCGAGATGTCAGCCTCTGAAACCGCAAAAGAAACAGAGGATGAGGCAGAGACCGCAGTTCTCGGGACAAGCTCCATCCCCACCCGCCCAGGACTGGCAGGAGATACCTCAGTATGAGTCGATAAAGGAAGGGAAGCGCTTCCTTCCCCCGGATCAGGACAGGTCGAGCTCTTCCTAAGAACATCCGACGCGGGAAGTAAAGGGTCGGGACCTACAGGGCCAAAACAACCATGAATCGATTTGATCTGGAGGATATGCTGATAAAGCAAATAAGCCTCTGCATGAGTCAATATTTGACCTATCTTACCAACCGAAGAGCATGGAGGCTGAGGTTCGCTTGCAGTCGCTCCAATACCTTCACCGACAACCTCCGAACTAAATGAGATAGGCTCCTCCGCCCCAGCACCTTCAGAAGGAGATGCGCCGAGATCGGCATCGCCTTCCGAAACTCCAGCAATCTCGGATACAGGTCCAAAGGAACCTTCGTTATCCCGGATGGGGGTCTCAATAACTCGAGAGTTCTCAGCATCCGTTGAAAGAACCCCCGTAGAGAGGACCGTAGTACATACGCCACTAGTTAGAGCAGCAAGGGTCGGATCAACCGCGGGGGCGAAAGACGGTGCATAAGAGTCCGGTTCATCAGGTGCCTACAAAGGAAAGTGATCAAGTCATATCCCAAGAAGAGAAAAATCACAATAAACAGATAAATCCTATTTGATTTTACCTCCGGAGCATCGCCAGCACCTTCACCCCCCTCCGTGATAAACAGCCTACGAGATCTGGCTACAGTTCTCTTTACAAAAAAAGTCACTCCTTCATCGGCGGACTCACCCCTGCCTCGCTTACGCGAGAGACCAGGCATTGCAGACGGTGGTTTCGACCTCACCACCTCAGGAACAAGTGGCGGCTGATCTTCCATCTCACCAAAAACGGTCGATGGTCGGTCCGCCATCCCCTCTTCTGTCATAAGGGGCGGCTGATCCGCCGTTACTTCACCACTAGAGGAAGGAGAATCCTCGTCATCCCGCTCCTCCGGCTCGTTGTTTCTCTCAGCTGTGTCAGAGGACTCAGAATCAGGCATAGGGATCCTATTCGCCCCTTTCTTCTTCGCTTTCAACACTGGTGTCCTCTCCGCCAAGCGAGTGCCCAGAATGAAGCTCGTCCTCGGGTCAAAATCTACAGGAGCCTGGTTCACCGTAACATGGTAGAAGGCAGCCATATGCAAGATCTCCTCTAGCACGTTGGCCACAGGAACGGAGAAACTAGTCTGAGTATGATAAGTGTCATAATAGCTCTACGCCCTAATACCGTCAAGTATACTGCCCTCAAATCCCAGGCTAGGACTGGGACGCCCAAGGAATAGCTGACAATACCCAAATTGGCGGACAAATCTACTGGGCAAATAGGGCTCCAGGTATACAGTGTTACGGTTGCGATAAACTAAGTGTGATGGGCGAATGTTACGCAACCAATAACGCATCTTCTCAGGCAAGAAATGAGGAGGTCTCACGCCATCAACATGAACATTCCTCACCTCCTGGTCAGTAAAACGGGGGACAGATACGAAGAAGCTATACCCGTCTGTCCTCGCCAACATCCTCCGACACGCCGGCATAGTGCTATATTCCCAAGGCTGATGACGATATTTGAAAAGAAAGGCGTCATCGCCCGTGACGCTGTCTCCCGTCCCAGGCCTCATCAAAGACTGATAATGCAGCAGCAACCACCCCAACAGGTAATGATAAGGCAGCTCTATACGTTCAAAGTCCATCGCCACGTCACGTGCGATGACTCTGGACGAGAATGCGCGGAGACCATGGTGAATGCTGTATACCATTGCAGGAAGAAGAGCCAACCTGACCCCAAAAGCCAATTTTACGGTAGGAAGAATAAAAGGACGGCTGATCCGCTCGATAGCACCTGCCCCGCCTGAAACCACACAATTGCGTAGCCACACCATTAAAAATCCGGCCAGAAGGGCCTTATCTGATAACCGTCGAGTGCCATAATAGAAATAGCTGAAGGAGTCAATCCGACTCCCAAATTTGTCGCCCATAGACTTCGACCTCCTAGCGGTCGACATCAAATCTTCCACTTCACCAGGAGTTTGACGGTCGCGAGAAGTGACCCAGCCAGCAGCACTGAATTTAAAAAGATAAGAGACCCAATACTTGGTGTGAGGAGAATCCCCCTCCGAGCTATCATTTTTTTGGATAGCCACTCGATGGCAGGTACTATGATGGCATAACAGTTCTTGGTATACCACGACGAAGCCTAGGAATCGACGATCTAGATCCCAGAACTCCTCGTTCGTCGGAGTGTACGCCTCGAAAGGCTCATCTCCCCAGGGAAGCTTGGAGACGTCATATATCTCATGGAGAACGAGCCCCAGCTCCCCTACGGGGGTGAAGAACGTCCCTGTCCGATCGTTATACATCTCCAGAAGGGCCATGAATAACGGCTTATTGATGGGCAGTCCGTGGCTGGTACCCCGGATAGCGTCATAAATATTGAATTCTCTCAAAGGTGCCTCATATTTTTGCAGAATCCATGAAGTCAGGTTAGCCCATAGGGGAGTGGGGTGCAACCAGCCCTGCAGAGCCAACCTGCCAACAGGATAAGACCCCTTTCGTGCAAGCTGGCTCAAGAAGGTATCAGTCTGAGAAAATGAGAAGTTAGGACCGGGCGTGTTGATAAAAGAACCCGGAACTAACCCCATCACGGACCGACTGATTGGATTCTTGATCACACGCACCGACCCGGTAGCTTTATTATGACGGATCTCGCCCACAAACATCCCCGGTCCGATGGGAGTAAGAGGATCTGTCATCTGCCTGTCCAAGACAACCATGTTGAACCACACAAAGGGGAAATGACGCTTCATAATAGGAATATGAATCGGCCTCCCATCCAGAGCAAAATCCCAATTCTCAGAAATATCAAGAACGTGGGAGTTTTTAACGATCAGTACATCCCCAAAGAGGAAGACTGGTTTCAGATGCTTCCCTTCAGGATTCCCTAAGCTCATCATATCACGAAGGAATGGGAAGGATTGAACCCTGATAACAGTCACTCGTTCTAAAGGCTCGTCAACGAGGAGCTGCTCTGACACTTGATGAACTAAGTTGTCCAGTGGCACATTTTTGGCAAGTTGCTTCGAACCGACCAGGAGTTCTCCCGCAGAATTCACGGGCAGATTCACTAGAAAAAGATAAAAGAAACAAGGTCAGAAGACAAACAAAGAAAACAGAAGTATTGGAAAAGATTACTGAAGTCTATGCGGCTCAGGTTGCCACAGCCTCATGCGGCTCATCAGCAGATAGGTCTATGCGGCTCTGCACGTCATAGCCCCATGCGACTCTGAATTAACCAAGTCCGTACAACTCAGATTCAGAAGGGTTTATAGATTCATGCGGCTAAGCCCGACTCATACAAACCGCTGCGGCTACAAACCAACAAGTTCATGCGATTCAAAAGTGAGCAACGCTTATGCGGCCCAAGTCGAAAACACACATGCGGCACTGATCGAATGCGACAAGTTCGTGCGGCCATAATGGGCAAAGTGCTTATGCGGTCACATCGATACGTCTCGTATATGTGGCTTGTGCATAAAGTATGCAACAGAGCCATGGCAGCAGTTAGGGTTTTTCGGAGTGACCCCCTTACCAGCGATGGGCAGGTGAACATCAGGATGGACAGCGCCTACAGCAGCCGGCGGAGGAGCGACTACATTCGTCGCCGCAGTCGCCGTAGCAGCAACTGCCTTGCCCTTCGCGGCCTTTGATGCAGCAGATCTCTTGGGAGCCATGGTCGATGGATAAAGAAGGAAAACGAAGAGCGAAGTTGGCAACAGGGAATTCAAGCAAAGAAAGGAGGTAAAGAAATCCCCAAGAGCTGAAAAACTCCTATTTATAGGCGATCCATAAAGTAGAAAGACGCCTCGGATTATGCGTCGCCTCCAAAAATAAAGGCGAGAACGCTTCGGTCAAGGCAAAATCGACCCTTGGGATCCTCCCCCAAAAGGCGGCGTCAAATCAAATCGAAGGCAATTAATGAAGATTTGCTCACGTGGTCAGGGCGCGTGGCGAAGAGCCTATGCGGCCAGAAGAATCTATGCGGCCGAGATGCTAATGCGGCCAGGAAGCTCAGGTAAACAGAACATCCTATACGGCATGAACGGGGCCATGCTTCTTATTCAAAGTGTTTCAATTTTACAAATTGAAAACTTTGAAGGGGGTCCTGTAGAAGCATGGAAAATATTAGAATAAAGGCATAAATGGCCCATACGGTTTTGGGTAGCAAGACTATGCGGCTCATACTGGAGTTGCCCTATACGGCCCAAAAGAAGACCCTCAGACTCATGCGGCTCGGGGATGAATGCGGTTCAGCAGGAATATACGGCTCAATTGACGACACGTGTGAACCCCCCCCACAGTTGGCCACTGGAGTAATAGCCTCATTTAATGCTCTGACACGACTCGACGGCCGTCTCTGACATAAATTATCATAATGGCTCTGCCATAATGAAAGACTCTTCGGGAAAAGAAGAAAATCTCTGACCCGATCTGACAAAAATCCTAGATTGCAACGTGGCAAAAGTCTCATGCGGCTCGGATAGAGAACAACTTCATGCGGCTCATTGAGGAATCATTCTAATATGATTAACAAAAATCTGCCATATGCGGTCCACCCATAGCCCGGTCTATGCGGCTCAACACCACGCTAATTCATGCGGCCCACAGAAACTATGCATATGCGGCTCATAGAGAGATCGTCCCCTGCGGCTCGCAAAGATTATGCATATGCGGCTCATGGAAAGTTCGTCTCCTGCGGCTCGATGAGGCATTGACTTATGTGGCTCACGAGGAGTATCCCCCTGCGGTTCAAGTGTTGGTCACCCTATGCGGCCCTGGCAGGATCTTCAATTAAAAAATGTGGCACTGAAGATGCAACAGAATCCCAACTAGAATATTCGACATCATCATCATAATTGCCGAGATCAGGGCATATCATTCATCATCAAGCCAATAGGACACGTGGCGAGCAATCAAATATTGGCATAATCAATCACGAAGATTTAAAGCAGTCAGCATTAACTGCTCATAAGATTTGGTGCTATCCGCATTAGTGGCCGAGATTCATTATGATCAGGATCAAGGGCCCAGATAGAATGAAGGAGCGTCGACATTCCAAACAGATAATCATCAGCAAACCCTAATGATCTTACCCTACTCTTATAAATAGCCAGCATCATTCCCATGTAAAAGAGGTCGGCAACAAAAAGAATAAAAAAAAAAGAGAAGAAGAGAGAGATATACACAGAGAGAGCTCCCCCTTTTCTTGATAATCACAGAGAGAGAGAAGCCAGGAGAGCAACCCGAGGAGAGTAAGAAGAACCTTTCTTCGTCAACGCCGAGCAGATCTTCCCCGAGCCAAGGCTGCATACAGATCGTCCAAGGAGTAAGGCAGAGCGGCCGTCGCTTTCCCGAGCCTCTATCGTTACCCCCCAGAATCAAAAATAAACAATCGTACTTAGTCTGCTGTACCTAGGTTTTTGTCCCTAGGCTTTCTTTGTACGAGCGAGTTTGTATTGTGAGTCTAAGTTTAGTCCTCCGATAATTGTTCTGTTCTTTTACAATCAATGGCAAACAGGAATGATCCTTCTATTTATAGATAGTAGGCTGACAGCTCATGTGCGCATATGTCAGATGCATCTGGAAGTGGAGATACCACGTGGCTGATGCTGGCGGGTGTGCATGGACAATGCACCCTGAGTTGTAGTAGAATCTGTTCCAAATGCTTCGTCGGGCTACGAAGGAGCTGACACGTGGCAGTTGCCGAGATTTGGTTGCTGCTGAGATCTTGGGTGGTTAGCACCCATTCTTTGAACAGAACCGAGTCAAGGGACGTATGGTGTATGCTTGTGGCTCAATGATCTCATTTTTGGAGAAGAGTGATCTGTCGGGGTGCGCCTAGGATCGAGCAAATTGAGGCGACTTAGTCTATGAGTTTTAGACATCATAGACGAGTTTGGGCATATGGATTTTGAGGTACATGCAGAGCTTCGCATCAGGGTGCACCTAGAATCATGTGCAGGGGAGGCAACTTGGTCTCATGACTTTTAGGAGCCATGAGCAAGTACATGCACATAGCTTTTGAGGCGCATGCAGAGCTTTGTCTTCTATTGCTTGAAGAAGTAAGCCTGAGGGCGCATATGACCACTAGGGCGCACGCAGTCTTTTGGGCACATGGCCATGAGGTGCATAAGAATGATCGATCGGCCATGCGACAGTTGTTACCTACCCAAGGTGTAACGAGGTGCATATGAATGATCGATCGGCTCTTCATTTTCTACAAAGGCCTGCTGATTGGATGGCTCTTGGAATGCGTTGTCGTCTTTGTCATTCAGCATTAAATGCTTGATGGTGATTAGTTTGAAAGGGGTGCATCGGTTAATTTTGATCTGGGTGTATGGGTCTATGTCCCACTGGGCGCATCAGTACGAAGCGCCTGGTGCTGACGGCGCATCAGCCCGATGTTACATCCTCTTTGGCCCGCCTGTTGAGTTCTCCGAGGCGTTAATGGCTGCTTTGACTTAAGCTAAATTCGAAGAGGCAGATTCATTGCATTAATATAAATTCATTGTACTAAATTCGGAAAGAGTGCCACTTGGCGCATGAGTTTGATCTGCCTGGCCTATAAATAGCAGTGTGAAGAAAAGTTTATTTTTTGTTTCATTTTTCTTCCCGAATAGAGATGAACTCGGTCGGTCCTCCTCCTTAACGAGATGTTGCATTGTGGGTTGCCGATCTCCTCGTTCGAAGAAGCTTTAACGATGAACTACTTCAGAAGACTGAGATGCGCCGAGTTGATATATTCGAACCCTTTGCTGGCATTATTCTTCTATGAGACGACATTGAGTGTCAAGTTGAATGTATAGTTTGGGTTTGATGTGCCCAAGCCTCATTGTGATGGAAGATCCCCAGGATGGCAGATGCGCCTGTGCGTTGATGGTAAAGTAATTCGTTCTGATGGGGCAGAGTAATACGCTGGCAGAGCAATGTGTCAGGCTGAGACGATGCGCCTAGCTGAGACATCTGAGTGAGGTGCCTAGTTGAGTGTAGGCTGTTACAAAGTCTTCAATTGGCATCATATTTTCGAGATAATGTCAGATAGGTGCAATAGGCTGCAGTCGCTAGAACACAGACTGCCTTGTTAGTGGGGCCACTATTTTATGACAACAGCAGTTTATGGCGATCGTAGCACAAGTATGTCCCGTGAGGGATGAGTTGTGCATGGTGGTCGTCTCTCTCGATCTACGTCTGTGAGGGATCATATTACGTAAATCGCAAGAGGAGAGTTTCATATTTACACCCCCTTCAGGCACATGGCAAGGCCAGGCGCCTGGATGGTTATGTGAATGCTGCAGCTCCTTGATCCAGTTCCAGTGCATAAAATATACCCAGATCATATGTTGGAGAGCAGCATGTATTGCAACTTGAATCCACTTCGTGCGCATCACCCAGGTGGGCGCATAGACTCAACATTACAGTTGCCCAGCCAGACTTGGTTCGATATGCAGTAGATGCGCCCAAGCGGGACATGAACTTTGAAAGTTGACTTATTTCTAGCATAGTTGCGCCCGAGTCGACTCTGAACAGCTTACCATCAGTAGCGCACATAATTTTGAGCGCATGCTTCTGGTTTGCTGTCGGCATAGCACATTCGAGGTGCATGGCCTGTGCTGCCTTGGACTTCTTTGCACTAGCCTAACTTTTCCTTGCTAAGATGGTAAGAGAAGAACTTGCAGCCAATCAAGAAGAAGAAGAATTACTGTTGTAACTTGTTGTGGCTCGAACGGGCTCCTTGGACAACGGGCTCCCTTTTTTTTTCTTTTTTATTTTTGGTGCCCTTTTCAAAGAAGGCAAAGGGGCTCTATATATAGAGTGGAATGAGACCTCTCTTCTTCTTCTTTTTGATGTGGGATTAAAAGCAATATCCCTCTTTTTCATGCTTGTACAAGTCCCCCTTCAAAGTTTTTAAAACTTTTGGACAAGTTTTGAAATACTTTGAACATGAAGCGTGGACAATAGTACAGTTTAGGTGTGACAATCCTATCATAGGTAGTATGGACGTGATAGGTTTGGGTACTTCCACTGGGGAATTTATATGGACTTATCATCCTTGGCACACCTTGGTTTTAGGTACAGATAATAAGTTGAGAGAGAGAACCAACATATTTACTCAGAGGTAATATGGAAGTAATAAATATGGAGCTAATGGTAGAGTTTTTCTACTCTGAGGTGATATAGACATGGTAGGAATGAACTCGGTAGGAGTACATAGAACAACCCACAAGTGATATGGATGTGGATGTCTTGTCGTTTTTGGTGGACTTATTATCTTTTGCGTACTTTGGTTTCAAATACAAATAATAAATTGAATGATGCACCCAGCATATTTACTCAGAGGTAATATGGACGTGGTGAATATATGGTAATTCTACTAGGGATTTTGTGTAGACTTATCATCCTTGGTGTACCTTGGTGTTAGGTATGGATAATAAGTTGAGAGAGAGAGGACCGACATGTTTACTCAGAGGTAAGAAGGACATGGTAAATATGGGCTACAATGGTGGAGTTTTCCTACTCAGAGGTAATATGGACATGGTAGGAGTGAACTCGGTGGGGTTTATAGAACAACTCAGAGGTAATATGGATATAGATGTTCTATAGTACAATAATACAGGGATTGTTGTACGAAATGTTTACTCAGAGGTGATGTGGACGTGGTAAACATTGCCTTAAGCATGATCTGGTACAGGATCCTGCTTGATGGGGTGTAGAGAGGCGACTCAGAGGTGATGTGGACATGGTTGTCCCTCTACTGGGGATAGAATGCAATGAAATAGCTGGGTTCCAGAAGCATATGATTTGCCAAAAGAAGGGGTGTGAACTTGGTTTGGTCAAGTGTTCACCAGTCCTCTCTTTGGAGAGAGGCAATACATTCTCGACGGAGGTCAAGGATAGTATTTTTTTAGGAACTTGTCATTGATGGGCATCATGAACAAGTCTCCATTAGCTTGAGCGAGACGATAAGCACCGTTTGAGTATATCGTCTCTATGATGAAGGGTCCTTCCTATTTGGGTTTGAACTTTCCCGGTATTTTGAGAGTCATCACCATTGGTCTTCTGACTGCCAGAACCAGGTCGCCCACATGGAAAGTCCTTTGTCGGACTCTTTTGTTGAAAGTCTGTGATATGCGGGCTTAATAAAGTTCGATGCGAGCCAAGAGGCATTTTTCGTCCAGCGTCTCCAACTCTTGCAGACGGCGACATTGATTGTCTTCTTCCGTCAACTGATAAGTGATTGCCACCCGTAGGGAGGCTATTTGAATCTCCAGAGGTAGCACGGTTTCGCTCCCATAACTAGGGAGAATGGTGTGTTGCCCGTCGGGGTCCATACCGTTGTACGATAGGCCCAAAGGCATTCGTCGAGCTTATCGTCCCAATTGTGCTTGTTGGATTTTACGACCTTTTTGAGTTGCTTGACGATGGTTTTATTAAAAGCTTCAGCCAATCTGTTTGCCACCGGATTGTAAGCGGTTGATGCCACATTCTGAATACGGTTCTTGTCGCAGAACCAACTGAATGCATGGCTAATGAATTCTGGGCCATTATCGTGGATAATCCTTCGAGGTAACCCGAAATGGCAGATGACGTGATGCTTAATGAAGCTGATCACTTTTGAGCTTTTTACCTCTGTGAGAGGTATTGCTTCCGTCTATTTAGAGAAATAGTCGATGATTGCCAGGATAAAGCGGTGTCCCCTTGACGAAGGAGCGGTGATAGGCCCTACTATATCCATGCCCCAAGCTTCAAATGGCTAAGAGGCAACCGTCGGGTGTAGAGGCTCTGACGGCCTGTGGATGAAGTCAGCATGCAGCTGATAGACACGATACTTCTTTGCGTACTCGACAGCCTTGGCCATCATGGTGGGCCAGTAATAGCCCATGCGTTGAAGTCGGTCCTGTAGCTTAGGACCTGGTTGATGAGCTCCGCATGTTCCATCATGAGCTTCTCGAAGAGCTTCAATAACTTTTTCGTTAGATAGATATCGGAGGAGAAGTCCATCGTAGGAGCGCCGGTACAGCATTTTGGAGGCTGTATCGTAATAAAAGAGGAGGGAGTGCCTTCAGACTGAGATTGCCTCCTTCGGATCTTCTGGAAGGATTCCGTGGATAGCAAAGTCGATGAATGGGAACCTCCAGTCTCTGACATTGATGCCAGGGTCTGCGGCCATGGCATAAGTTATCGTATGCATAGATTATTTTTGGGCAAGACAAGTCCCGACCCGTTACCATAACAAAGTGTTGAGTCCCGACGGGCACAACCAATGAGGCTGCGAGGCCGGCCAGAGCATCAGCTTCCAAGTTTCATAACCGAGGCACATGCTCTATGAAAGGTTGAGATGATGACCAACGCTGCTTTGTGATAGGGATGAGGTATTTGTGGCGGACCTCATATTGTCCCCAGATTTGATTGATGACGAGCTTTGAGTCACCATAAAATTCAATGTAGTCCACCCTAAGCCGTCTTGCTAACTGAAGTCCCATGATGAGGGTATTGTACTCCGTAACATTGTTGGAGCACGGCTCTGAAAGAGAATAGGAGAGCTGGTGACCAGTTTGTCGGAAGAGATTAAGACCACCCCCACACCCGCGATAATTTGGCCTTTGGGGCCTGTTCTGGAAGCACCGTCGAAGAACATCCGCCATACTGGACTTTCTTTGGTAATGTTTGCTTCTTGTACCTCATCGGGGATACCTTCGTAGAGCCTAGATATTTCCGGGATTGGGTGCACGGCTAGGAAATCGGCTAATGCTTGGCCCTTGACAGCCTTTTATGGTACGAATACCATGTCATATGGTGTCAATAATATCGCACATGTAGTCAACTAAGAGTTTAGCGCTCCTGGTTTTGTCATGAGAATTCTGAGTGGATTGACTCGGGAGATGACATGGATTATTTGTCCAGAAACATAGTGGCGAGTCTTCTGGATGGCGAACACCAAGGCCAGACACTATTCTTCTATGGGGTTGTACCGGTGTTCGCCCCCAACCATCGTCCAGCTGAGGTAGTAGATGGCCTATGCATGGCCTGCTTTATTGTTCTAGGACAACAAAGCGCCAATGGAATGGTCCGTTGCACGAACATAAAGCAAGAATGGTTTGCCTACGACAGGTGCCACCAGGACTGGGGGACTTGTCAGATATGTTTTGATATCGTCAAAAGCTTTCTGACATTCTTTCGTCCAAACGTAAGAGACTCCCTTTTTCATGAGCTTGGTGAAGGGTTGACATTTTCCAGAAAGGTTTGCGAAAAAACTCCGGATTTAGGCGAGTCATCCTTATAGGCCTCGAAGTTCTCTGAGGTTCTTCGGAGGGTCTATGTCAAGGATGGCTTTAGTCTTCTCGGGATCGACATGAATGCCTTTCGCAGTGATGATAAAGCCCAAGAAGTTTCTACTAGAAACCCAAGAAAGGATTTAGCGGGGTTCATTTTAAGCTGATACGCCCGCATGAGGTCGAAGACTGTCTTCAGGTCTCATAGGTGATCACCCCTAAGACGGCTCTTGACGGCGATGTGGTCAACATAACACTCGACTGTCTTGTGGAGGTGTTAACGAAAGATGGTGCTCATAGCTCGTTGGTATGTGACACCTGCATTCTTCAAGCCAAAGGGCATTACTGTGTAGCAGTAAACCCCCTTTGGAGTTCTGAACGATGTGTGTTTCTCATCGTCTGGGAATATCTTAATATGATTATAGCCTGAGTAGCCATCCATGAAGGACATACGCTCGAAGCCACATATGTTGTCGATCTTTACGTCAGTGATTGGGAGTAAGAACTCATCCTTTGGGCATGCAGAGTTGAAATCCCAAAAATCGATGCATACTTGGATCTTTCTGTTCTTCTTGGTGACGGGGACGATATTGGCTACCCAGTCGGGTTGTTGCTCTTCAATAATCAAACTGCTGTCCAAGAGCTTGTCGATCTCTTTGTCAATGGCATCCATGATGTTCGGATGGAAGCACCGCTGTTGTTGCTTAACGGGCTTAGCGTCAGGCAAGATGTTAAGATTGTGCATTGCAACTTGTGAGTCGAGTCCCAGCATGTCTTCGTAGCTCCAGACGAAGACGTCGATATAGTCTTTGACCAAATGGATCAAGGATTCTTGGTCCCCCCTACCAAACTCTTGCTGATGAAGATGGGTTTGGATGAAGATCCATCCCCAAGGTCGATCTGTTCGACTTCATCTTCGGTAGGGGGTTCGCGCAATTCAAAGCGAGACTCCCATTGCGTGCCTAGGCGTTGAGCCTAGGGTTCTTCTTTGAAGAACTCTCCTGTTTGATCGTCATTTATATTTTTTGAAGGATGTACGGATGTCATGTTAGCTAAGAGCACCTTCATGAAGACTGAGCCGACGCTGGTGTCGGAGTCCCAAGTTGAAGTTTCAGATGATTTAGAATGTATAACATCCTCTGCTTTTGATTCTTCTGGAGTTGTTGGAGGCATGATTTAGCCTATCCCCCGTCGGGTATGGTGATTGCAGTCTTACGGCTTCCCTTTTGGCACTGGAAGTCGTAGGGGAAGGCGTCGACCTTTGTCGTAGTTCAGACCTTGGCCGCTCTTTAAGTTGTAACCCATCTTTTGGATGAGATACTTAGCTCGATTGTTGTACCGGTAGATTTGTATTCTGCCAGTGTCGAGTTCTGGCTCTGTCGATGGGAGGTCTTGGTGACGCTCGACTTTGCCAAAGATAATGAGCTTCTTGTCCTTGTTCCGAGGTAGAACTATGTAACATACTCTTTGGTACAGAACGACCCAATTTTTATGACTTATAGTCGTTATTTGTGTTTGCAATGACTGCAGAGCATTATCTAGAGTGTACATGGTATTCCAAAGTGGAAGACAAGAATAATTAAAAGACACTCTATTATTGATAAAATACGGGATCTTGTCCCGAGGGATTACATCTTCGAGGGATGGAGCATCGACATTAGCCGATATGTACTCTCCAATTTCTTCATCAGTGAGAACTGGAGCAGCCTTGGGAGGTTCAGAAGAGTTTTTTGTGAGCTTGCCCCGTACTGGCTCCTGGACTGTGCTGAGAAGGATGCCGAGGCCTTCTCTTGTGGCATGACGGGTGCCGATAACTGAGGAGGTCTGCCTTTGAGCCGCACCTGGAGGGGAGCCTAGGTTGGTGTGCTGGGAGCTGGAGACTTTCTCCATAGCTTGGCTACAAGAGGAGCTGCCACTTGAGCGGGCTTGCCTTTGAGGCGTATCTTTAATGGTGCTTCATCGGGTGTAGTGCCCGGAGAAGCTGGCGCCTTCCTGCGGAGTTTGACTACCATAGGATCATTGTTTGAGGCGACCTACCTTTGAGTCATACTTTTAATGGAGTATTGATTATCATGTCCGCCTCTGAGTCAGCTTCGACCTCAGCTTTTACATCGTCGTCAGCGTCATTGGCTTCATCTTCGAGATGAATTGATTTGTACAGATCGGCGTCGGTGAAGAAGGCTTCAATCCCTCTAAAGGGATCGATATTAGCAAACTCTGTTCGGATGATGCCGCTGGTGGACATGTATTTCATACATTGATAGAGAGTGGATGGAACCACCATGTATTCATGTATCCATGGCCATCCCAATAGGATGTTGTAGTTGACGTCTGCAGCCATAACATAGCAAGTCTCCTCGATCTGGAGATCGTTGATGTGACACTTCAAGCGGATCTTCTCCAGCGGCTCACTCTTACTGGCGTTGAAGCTACTGATGGTAGTATAAGATGCTGTCAGGTGATGCATCGGGATCCCCAATGTCTGAAGTAGAGTTCGGGGGATGATGTTGAGAGAAGACCCAGGGTCGATCTTCATTCGATCCACCTTGATGGTACCGACATACCCTGTATAATACATAGGTCTGTTGTACCTGTTGTTCTTGAGCAGGATATCCTGTTTAGTGAATGTGATGTTAGGGATGATCTCCCCCACATTATGGCAGCACAGACATGCTGTAGGATCGTCATCAGGCTGCTTGACCTGACTGATAAAAGACTCGGCGTCCTTCAGGGCTTCACAGAGAGCCTTCCGAGTATCTTTGGATTGGCGGAGGAGCTCGAATAGGGAAAGCTGTGCTGGAGTACTGGCCAGTTGTGCCAGAATATCGAAGTTGTGGGGTTTGGCTAACCTCGGAGCGTTGTCTTTTCGAAGAGGCCTGTCTAAGCGGGCTTTCTTCTGCTTTTGTTTATCAGCTGTAGGAGGTTGGAATGAACCTTCTCCTTGGACAGCTATGGTGATGATAAGAGGCGTTACTTCAGCCGGATCCTCCTCTGGCTGGGCGTTCTAATATGAACGTGTTTGTACGGGCATTGCTTCCTTAAGGGAGGAAGTCACCATTCGGCAAGACTTGGTCTTGTTGCCTTTGTTTTTTGAGGTAGAGGGTACCCCCGGTTGAGTCATCTCTGGAACGGGATCCGGGTGAACGTACATAATCTCTCCTTTGGATGTTGTGAGTGGTGTGAGCCCACCCATGTTGTCACAGGTTAGAGGAAGGTTGACTACTTTCATTGTCGTCTTTGGGATGGGGACGACGCCATCTTGAGCCGTGGTAGGCGGTAAGGAGCCGAACTGGAGCGACACCATGTTGGCGAAGACTGTCTTCTCCTCGTAATCGACTGAGATGACATTCGCATTGATCATGCACTATTTGTAGTCTTTGAGGATGTGACAGTCTTTAGTTGGATGTCTAATGAACTGATGGTATTGACAATACCTCGGATCGTCGACTCTGCCTACTTCGTCAGGACGCTTGGGATCTGGCAATTTGATTTTATTGCCCTGTTGCAGCATCTCAAAAAGATGTAAGGTATCCTCATCGTGGAAGGAGTAGACCATCTTTGGTCGTGGTACGGTTAGAGGCCTCTGGACAGGACCTTACGTGCTGTTAGACGCATTGACAGTCAACGCCTGCTTCCCTTTTGCTTCGCGGCTGCTACTGCTGGTCGCAGGCCGTTTCCCGTTATCGTCAAATATGGAGAAGTTAACCCCCAGAAGGCGAGCATTACGTACCTTCTTCTCAGCAGCTTCGGCTTCCATGATCAACGAACTCTAATCGGGCGGAGGAGTGGAGTTGAGTTAGAGCTTGATCGCGGGGATCATGTTTATGCTGCAGGACTCGATGTGTGCATGTTCCGGCATACCTAGAGGCAAGCTTAGGCATGCTTGTCTGAAACGCTCGATGAATTCTCGAACGGTCTCCTTCTCAGTCTGCCGCACTCCTATTAGAGACGATATGGTCATGTCTCTCCCTCCGTCGTAGAACCGATCGAAGAAGAGGCGTGTCAAATCATCGAAGGATGATATGGAGTTGTCAGGGAGACTGCAGTACCAGTCGTAGGCGACTTCCTTTAGAGCCCCGACAAACAGGCATATGAGCAAGGCATCTTCCTTAGGGAGATGTCCCATATGAGAATGGAAGTAGGTCAAGTATCGACGACGAGAGTCCTTCCTGTCGTATGGCGTCAGTGTATGCGGTTTATACTTAGGAGGATAAACCACCTTGTTCCACTCAAGAGGGTAGGGTCGAGGAAGCCCCAACTTCTGGCGTTCTTCTTGCCTGTTTTGGGCCTCGAAGCGTTCACGCAGGTCTCTGATCATCTCGGCCAAGTCTTCTGTCGAGCTGAGAGCAGGTGAAGGCGGTACAACCTGAAGTTGGATATTGGTGGGAGCTGACGCACGTGGTATAGTATGGTGCTCCGCCCCTGAAGATACCTATTGACGGGGTATAGTTGAATCTCCGTTGGCCCCTGGATCGGGACTGGTGGAGACAGGTGCCTTTGCCAGCGTGGTTTGAATGTCGAACACCGACTGGGTCAAGATCTGCATGGAGGCAAAAAGAGTTTTGAGACTCCCCTTAAGGGTGTCTATGTGCTGCACGATGTCCAGAACTGGAGCGTCTGATTCTCCTTCATCACCACCCCTGCCATGTAAGTTGTCATGACATGGGTGGAAGTGGATGGATCGGTCGAGGTTTCGCTTTCGACCTCGCTTTCCTATGGAGGCGCCTCCTCTTCTGGGGCCTCGTGTTGGCTACCCCCTATAACTCCTCTTTCCAGAAATTTTTTAAATACTTTTATTATTTATTTGATTTAAATGGTAATTTTTAGAATTTTGTAAATAATTATTTAGTTAATTATTACGGTAGATGACTTTAGCCATGGTTGAGTTTTGAAGTACAAGACGACTAGGAATCATGGCACGAATAGTGCAGTGGCATGCTTTGACTAGTGTTTAGCCATGGTAGGGGAATGCCGAGTCATATGTGTGTTCTAACTAAGAAAACCAGCCCAAGTTTCGAGTTGATCCCTATAAATGATTTAATTAGTTATTTATTAATATTTTGACTTTTAGGAAATTCGGTTATACCAAACCAGCTCGAACTGGACCCGTACTGTCACTTTTCGTTCCCAGAATACGTATTTATTTAATATTTACCATGTATTGTTCTGTATTTAAATTCTTTTAATTTTACGTTAATTATTTTTCTCTATTTTACTTTCTGTATTTTACTTTCTGCTTTGGTTATTGGGTTCGGCTTAGATTGGTTTATTTTCAGTTTTTCTTGGTTCATCATGAACCCAACTCCCCACCTACCACCACTCCTTCATATAAAGCATCCCCTTCCTCTTTCTTCTTTTACTTCACCATTACTCTTCTTCTTCCTCCATTACTCTCCCACCCACCCATTTGGAGAGGCAAGTACATCTTGTACACCATAAGGGATTTCATGCGTCCCTATTTATTTTTAGTCTATATTGTTCATCTTCTCTTCCTCTACAAGTTTAGGTCTTGAAGTTATTGATTTCCATGGATGGTTGGGTGTAGATCTAAGTTTCAAGTTTTGGTTTTCATATGGATTTTATGGTTTTGATCTATCAAACTTTGTTGTTTTCAAAAATAAGTGGTTCTATGTTGTAGAGAATTCAATTCTACCCAAATTTGGCTTTTGAAAAGTTAGTTTTCGACTTGATTTGAGAAAGTTATGGCCAAAATAATTTTGGTCAAACTTCTATGTTCATCTGTCCTGATTCTGGCAGGGACGATGAATAGTATCTGGCCGCATAAGGATTTCTGGCCGCATGACCATTTCTGGCCGCGTAAGGATTTCTGGTCGCATGACCATTTCTGGCCGCATAAGGATTTCTGGCCGCATGACCATTTCTGGCCGCATAAGGATTTCTGGCCGTATGACCATTTCTGGCCGCATAAGGATTTCTGGCCGCATGACCATTTCTGGCCGCATAAGGATTTCTGGCCGCATGACCATTTCTGGCCGCATAAGGATTTCTGCCCGCATGACCATTTCTGGCCGCATAAGAATTTTTGAGCCGCATGACCATTTCTGGCCGCATAACCATTTCTGGCCGCATAAGGATTTCTGGCCGCATAAGTATTTATGGCCGCATGACCATTTCTGGCTGCATAAGAATTTTTGAGCCGCATGACCATTTCTGGTCGCATAAGGATTTTTGAGCCGCATAAGCATTTTTGAGCCGCATAAGGATTTTTGAGCCGCATAAGCATTGTTGAGCCGCATGAGGCTGATTTTGGCTGATTTTGATTATTTGATGCTTTTTTGACTATTTTCTGGCCCGAATTTCTTCTAACTTCCAACATGAAAGTTGTAGATCTTTTCCTTGACTTCAAGAATATGTTACCAACTATTTTATGCTAGTTATAGACTCGACCATGCTTGATACTAATTTGACTTTTCATGCCTTGTCACGAATTGACACCGACTGTTACTTTGACTAATAATTGATCATGCGTTCCTAGTTGGAACTAAGAGACTGGCTAGTCGTCTTATTGAATTAAATGAAAGAGACACGTTCATATTAACTATGAACTATTATAATCGATTGGCCGATCCCGAATATTGACATACAGGCATGTGCAGGCTTCAATTTATTTATTTTTCTACAAAGCAACATGTATACATTATGGTCAAGGCATGATTATTCCGTGGTTAGATTTGATTGTTGCATTACGCTATGTAAGACCTACAACCTAGCTGCACGGGTATCGTTGTAGAGTTGCGCATATCGTACCCCGTACGAAAGTACTCATTTGAATGACCATGATCCACGGCATGGGATTTCACTAAACGTAGAGACTATTAAGTTAAGTAAAATAATGATTGCATGGAGAGAATGGATCCCCGAGTTCTTACATGGCAGCCCTCTTGGGACTGGTAGTGCCCGACAGACCGGCTGGTCCCCACAGATACTGCAACTCTGCCACACGGGCAGGAAGCGGTATCTGGTTATATTATTGTATATTGATGACGGGCGTCCCGCTGGGACTCGTCTAATTCATGATTGGCGCAATTGATTGACTGGGTAAACTAGCCTTACTTGTACATAGTAAGAACTGAGGAATCCTTATTGTATATTTCCAGGATAACTTAGAACTCACAGTAGCAAGCCGTAGTAGTTGAATGGCCGTTTAAATTAATTTGTTTGTGTACTGTATCTACTCTGTTACCTAACTGAGATGATCAGAATGTCAGGAATGACGTGCCAACTTCTGTCCTTGTTTGGTTGGGAGGTTGGTTCGAAGTATCATGATACTATGTGAATCCCAGTAGAAAGCAGAGATCTATTTATCGTATTTTCTCATTGCAGGTTTTAATCCCTCATATCATGCTTCCTTGCGGTACTTGCTATTAGAGGTCTAACCTCTCTGGTTTTGCATGGCCAGATTTAGAGCCAGTTCCCGAGGACTCAGCTTACTTCCACCTCCAAGATGGTCAATACTAGAGGAATGATCGCAGGAGGACTCGAGTGTGTCCCTTACTTCCCCGCTCGTTTTGTTAATTACTTTATACTTTGCCGTTCGGCACCGACTTGTTAGTCGGATCGTCTTATATTTACTTTTACATAATTGTAACTAAAGTCAGACTGCAGCTGATAACAATTGTGTATACTTTGCTATATCATCTGGCTATGTTTTGTAAAGCCAGATATCCAGAACATTTTGACTGAGCGTTTGGGACGCCTTACTGCTTTATCTTACATGTTCTCTATTTCTGTTTCCTGTTGGAATGATTGAGACAATAGATGTGAAGTGACCATAGAAGACTTCCATGTAGTATACACCCCCTCGTCTTGTTAGACAGCATTGATCGTATTATACGGTATTCATCTACCCGTAGTACGTAGCTGGCTGAGTCATTCCCCCGCTCTCCAGTATTCTAGTTCTGGGGCGTGATAATGTTTTAGTGGTGGCCCATGCTGGTCTGATTTCAGACTTGTGGGGTGTTTTAATTTATAGGATGTCTCAATCACACATGTTCCCCCTTGATCTCATGATTCGTTACTCTCGACTCTAGCTTGACATTCTGGTATCCTTTGACTTCATTGATCTTTTCTGTCTGATCGTTTGATTGTTCTCTTATCCCTTTTCTTAGAGGCACCTCGTCCGCATCTGTCAGGACTGGACAACAACAATAAGCACATCATGGACAACCTGACCAGGTTGGTCAGCAACAAGGACCAGTACTACCTCAAGGGACTATCCAAGAAGAAGTGATAGTAGAACCAGCAGTTGGACTGCAGTATCCGGAGGTTCCTACACCACTCATAGTTCCACCTACCCCTGTGGAAGTGGACACTCCGGCCCTTCTGGAGATCATGAGAGGGATGATGGCCACTCAGCAACATCAGATGTTAGCCCAGCAGCGCATGTACGCTCAGTTGCAAGAGCAGAATGTACTACTCAACCAAGGGTTACAGACAGCATTAGAAAGAGGGGCCAAGCCAGATTCAGGAGCATCAGCCAGGTTTTGCAAGTACAACCCCCGCCGTTTCAAAGGCACAGAGGATGCCATCTCAGCAGATGCATGGCTTAAGGATATTGAGGCTATTTTAACAGCAGCTAAGGTGCCGACAGAAGAACGTGTGGATCTTGTGAAGTTGTTACTTCAGGATCTCGCACGTAATTGGTGGGAATCAGAGAAGGTAGGCATCAGACGTCCCGTTGCTTGGGACGATTTCACAGCAAGATTTAAGACGAAGTACTATGGAGTTGTGGCGCAGTTTGAGCTACAACAGAAGTTTATCAACCTCAAGCAGGCCGGCAAGACGGTAGATGCCTATGCAGCGGAGTTTTACAGATTGAGCAGTTCGCCCCAGAGATGGTAGCAATGGAGAGCCAGAGGGCTATGAGGTTCCAGCAAGGGTTTCATCTAGAGCTCTTGCAGTTGATAGAGGGGCACAATTACCAGACTTTCGATGAAGTGTTGACGGCAACTCGAAGGCATGAGATCACCATTCAGAGAATCACGGCAAGGACTGGGGGCCAGAAGAGATCCCACAGTCAGATTGAAGGAGGAGGGGGAGCAGCACCCCGAACAACAGTACCGTCCCCTGGCATTCGTATCCACGATGTGGCGATACGAGAGCCAGCACCACCACCTAGGCAGCAGCAACAGCAACAGAGAAAGAACCAGCAACCCCCAGCGGGCTGCACTTATTGTGGAAAGATGGGGCACACTAGAGATGTGTGTCGGGCAATGAACGGACTGTGTTTGATATGTGGAAATTCGGATCATCGGGTTACCACATGTCGCATGAATACGAGGTCAGGAGGACCAGTACAGCAGTTTTCTACTCTGCCAGCACCAGGAGCAGGACAGTATCTAGGACCAGCGGTAGCAGTGAGACCGTTGGCCCAGCGTCCGTTGATGCCACAGGCTCAGATGTTTCGACAGCAGGGACCGCCGATGCAGCAACACCAGCATAGACCACCCCAGCATCATCAAGGAAGGGGCCAGCAGCAGCACCAGGCTAGGCTGCAGCATGGGAACCAATAAGAAGGTCGAGGGCAGGCATTCACTCTGTCCTTGGAGGAGGCATTAGCATCGGGAAATGTTGTGGCAGGTAACATTCTTGTCACCTCATATCCCGCAGTAGCATTGTTTGATTCGGGAGCATCACACTCATTTATATCTGCACAATTTGCAACACGGCTAGGAATAAAGTTCGAGGCATTGCCAGGGAGGTTGAATATACTCACTGGTAATGGGCTCGTAGGAGTTAGTAGAGTTATTCTAGCATGTAGCATTGTAGTTTGTGGGCATTCCTTACCCGCCCGGTTAATAGAATTTCCTGTTGGAAATTTCGACGTTATCTTAGGCATGGACTGGCTGAAAGACAGTCATACAACAATAAATTGTCGTAGTGGGAGTGTATCTTTTGATATTCCAGACATGAAGCGATTCACCTTAATCAGATCAGTGGCAACTCAACAAGAACAGGAAGTAGTGACGGCAATGGAAGAAGTTCAAGTTCCGAAGGTAGTTGAAGAGTTTCTAGACGTATTTCCTGAAGAATTTCCAGGTCTACCACCGGTTAGAGATATTGAGTTCAGTATAGAATTGGCACCTGGAACTAAACCGATATCAGATCGAGTTTACAGAATGGCGGATTCAGAGCAGGCCAAGGTATATTAGTACATAGAGGAACTGAAGGAGAAGAAGTTCATCCAAGCTAGCGTATCACCGTGGGCAGTACCAGTGGTACTTGTGGGGAAGAAGGATGGATCGTCCAGATTGTGCATTGATTATAGGAAGCTTAACGCAGTGACAGTAAAGAACAAGTACCCATTACCGAGGATCGACGACTTATTTGATCAGTTGAGCAGGGCTAGAGTTTTCTCCAAGATAGATCTTCGTTCAGGGTATCATCAAGTGAGGGTTCGGAAGAAGGATATTCCCAAGACATCGTTCAGGTCGAAGTATGGGCATTATGAATTCTTGGTAATGCCGTTTGGTTTGACCAATGCTCCAGCAATATTCATGGATTTGATGAACCGCATCTTTATGCCGTACTTAGATCAGTTTGTCATGGTGTTTCTCGACGACATTCTTGTATACTCTGTTAGTGAAGAGGAGCATGAAGACCACCTCAGGAAAGTGTTACAGGTTCTGAGAGAGAACCAGTTGTATGCCAAGCTCAGCAAGTGTGAGTTTGGTCGGATCATATTTCATTTTTGGGTCATATCATATCAGGAGCTGGAATAGCAGTGGATCCCAAGAAGGAAGAAGCAGTAGAGAGTTGGCCAGTACCCAAGACCGTAGCTGATGTACGGAGTTTCTTGGGATTGTCAGGGTATTACAGAAGGTTCGTGTCAGACTTTGCAAGGCTTTCAGCACCCATGACCCGCTTGACACGAAAGGATGTACCATTTATCTGGTCGGCAGAATGCCAGGCATCATTTGAGAATCTGAAGCAGAAGTTGATATCAGCACCTATTCTTACATTGCCAGTTGGACCCGGAGGTTTTACTGTATATTGTGATGCGTCAGGTAAAGGACTTGGATGTGTCCTCATGCAACATGGGAAGGTGATAGCGTATGCATCTAGGCAACTTCGAGACCACGAGAAGAATTACCCAACTCATGACTTGGAGTTGGCAGCAGTAGTGTTTGCTTTGAAGCTATGGAGGCATTACTTATATGGTGACCGAGTGAACATGTATACAGATCACAAAAGTCTGAAGTACATTTTTACTCAGAAGGAGCTGAACATGAGACAGAGAAGATGGTTTGAGTTGATCAAGGATTATGACGTGGAGCTTCAGTATCATCCAGGCAAGGCTAATGTAGTAGCAGACGCTCTCAGCAGGAGAGGCGGCACATTTATGTTGACAACACAGAAACACATTTTAGAAGACCTTCGGAAGATGGGTATAGAAGTTATACTTCCTAGTGATGTAGGAGTTCTGGCGAGTCTACAAGTTCAATCTGACTTGGTAGATAGGATCAAGGCAGCTCAGGCACAGGACCCAAGAATTCATAAGCTTAGGGCAGAGTGTGAGTCAGGGCTCAAGAAGGAGATGCAAATCCACGAAGACGGTATACTTAGGTTTGGATCACGTCTATGTGTACCTAGTGGAGATATTAGACAGGAGGTTATGACAGAAGCTCACAGTTCTCAATATTTTATACACCCTGGAGGGACCAAGATGTACCAAGATATCAAGCAACACTTCTGGTAGAACGGAATGAAGAGGGAGATAGCTAGATTCGTTTCCCGTTGCTTGGTATGTCAGCAAGTGAAGGCAGAACAGCAGAGGCCAGCTGGGTTATTGCAACCGCTTCCTATTCCGGAATGGAAATAGGAACATATTACAATGGACTTTATGACCGGTTTACCGAGATCACCAAGTAGTAAAGATGCTATTTGGGTGATAGTAGACCAACTTACAAAGGTAGCACACTTTCTTCCTTTCAGAGTAGGGCAATCTACAGAAAAGTTGGCAGAGTTGTATATGCAACAGATAGTCAGGCAGCATGGAGTCCCTGTCAGTATTGTGTTCGATAGAGATACCCATTTTATATCACATTTCTGGAAGAGCTTACATCATAGTCTGGGTACTAAGTTAAGATTTAGCACACCTTACCATCCACAGACGGACGGACAATCAGAAAGAATAATTCAGACTTTGGAAGATATGTTACGAGCACGTACTCTAGACTTTGGAGGATCTTGGGAGAGCCACCTGCACTTAGTTGAGTTCTCATACAATAACAGTTATCAAGCCAGTATCCAGATGGTGCCATTTGAAGCACTATATGGTAAGAAGTATAGGTTGCCACTAGCATGGAATAATATCGGGGAGAGGAAGATGCTAGGCCCAGAAATGATTATCCAGACCGTTGAAGTGGTTAAGGGAATTAGAGAGCGACTTCGAGTTGCACAGGATCGGTATCGTCATTAGGCGGACCAGCATCGTAGGCCGCTAGAGTTTTCTGTTGGGGACCACGTGTTCTTGCGGATCTCACCTACCCGTGGGGTCATTAGGTTTGGCGTTCGCGGGAAGTTGAGTCCGCGGTACGTGGGCCCATTTGTTATCCTTGATAGGATAGGCGATGTTGCTTATTGTTTATCCCTTCCACCTTCGTTACGAGAGGTACATGACGTATTTCATGTATCTCAGTTGCGAAGGTATGTATCAGACCCAAGCCATATCCTTGATCATTCTGAGCTGGTTGTTGGTACCAACCTGTCTTACGAGGAGCAGCCTGTGTCCATCTTGGACCGAAGAGAGAAGATACCCAAGAACCGAACAATTAGCCTTGTTCGGGTTGCTTGGGGTCATCACTCTTTATGAGAGTCAACGTGTGAACGTGAGGATGATATCCGATCACGGTATCCGCACCTGTTTGACTCACAAGGTATATCTCTCTCTGTATACCTTGATTGTTTTAACTCCTCATGCTTGTCACCTTATGAGTAGAATTGCTTGATGTCGTAGATTGTTAAACATAGATACATTACTTACTGTTAACATTTTAGAATGGTTGCTTGCTCCAATTGCTTATGCTTAGATTAGTTTAGCTTTGATGTTCCTATCCTGTTTGGATTTAAAATTTCGAGGACGAAATTTTTACTAAGGAGGGTAGAGATGTTACTTCCCGTTCCCAGAATACGTATTTATTTAATATTTACCATGTATTGTTCTGTATTTAAATTCTTTTAATTTTACGTTAATTATTTTTCTGTATTTTACTTTCTGCATTTTACTTTCTACTTTGGTTATTGGGTTCGGCCTAGATTGGTTTGTTTTCGGTTTTTCTTGGTTCATCATGAACCCAACTCCCCACATACCACCACTCCTTCATATAAAGCTCATCCCCTTTCTCTTTCTTTATTTACTTCACTATTACTCTTCTTCTTCCTCCATTACTCTCCCACCCACCCATTTGGAGAGGCAAGTACATCTTGCACACCATGAGGGATTTCATGCATCCCTATTTATTTTTGGTCTATGTTGTTCATCTTCTCTTTCTCTACAAGTTTAGGTCTTGAAGTTCTTGATTTCCATAGATGGTTGGGTGTAGATCTAAGTTTCAAGTTTTGGTTTTCATATGGATTTTATGGTTTTGATCTATCAAACTTTGTTGTTTTCAAAAATAAGTGGTTCTATGTTGTAGAGAATTCAATTCTACCCAATTTTGGCTTTTGAAATGTTAGATTTCGACTTGATTTGAGGAAGTTATGGCCAAAACAATTTTGGTCAAACTTCTTTGTTCATCTGTCCTGATTCTGGCAGGGACGATGAATAGTGTCTGGCCGCATAAGGATTTCTGGCCGCATGACCATTTCTGGCCGTATAAGGATTTCTGGCCGCATGACCATTTCTGGCCGCATAAGGATTTCTGGCCGCATGACCATTTCTGGCCGCATGACCATTTCTGGCCGCATAAGGATTTCTAGCCGCATAAGGATTTCTGGCCGCATGACCATTTCTGGCCGCATAAGAATTTTTGAGCCGTATGACCATTTCTGGCCGCATAAGGATTTTTGAGCCGCATAAGCATTGTTGAGCCGCATGGGGCTGATTTTGGCTGATTTTGACTGTTTGATGCTCTTTTTGACTGTTTTTTGGACCGAATTTCTTCTAACTTCCAACATGAAAGTTGTAGATCTTTTTCTTGGCTTCAAGAATATGTTACCAACTATTTTATGCTAGTTATAGACTCGATCATGCTTAATACTAATTTGACTTTTCATGCCTTGTCATGAATTGACCCCGAGTGTTACTTTGACTAATAATTGATCATGCGTTCCTAGTTGGAACTAAGAGACTGGCTAGTCGTCTTATTGAATTGAATAAATGAGACACGTTCATATTAACTATGAACTATTATAATCGATTGGCCGATCCCGAATATTGACATACAGGCATGTGCAGGCTTCAATTTATATGTTTTTCTACAAAGCAGCATGTGTACTTTATGGTCAAGGCATGATTATTCCATGGTTAGATTTGATTGTTGCATTACGCTATGTAAGACCTACAACCTAGCCGCACGGATATCGTTGTAGAGTTGCGCATATCGTATCCCGTACGAAAGTACTCATTTGAATGACCATGATCCACGGCATGGGATTTCACTCAACGTAGAGACTATTAAGTTAAATAAAATAATGATTGCATGGAGAGAATGGATCCTCGAGTTCTTATATGGCAGCCCTCTTGGGACTAGTAGTGCCCGACAGGCCGGCTGGTCCCCACAGATACTGCAAATCTGCCACACGGGCAGGGAGCGGTATCTGGTTATATTATTGTATATTGATGACGGGCGTCCCGTTGGGACTCGTCTAATTCATGATTGGCGTAATAGATTGACTGGGTAAACTAGCCTTGCTTGCACATAGTAAGAACTGAGGAATCCTTATTGCATATTTCCAGGATAACTTAGAACTCACAGTAGCAAGCCGTAGTAGTTGAATAGCCGTTTAAATTAATTTGTTTGTGTACTGTATCTACTCTGTTACCTAACTGAGATGATCAGAATGTCAGGACATGACGTGCCAACTTCTGTCATTGTTTGGTTGGGAGGTTGGTTCGAAGTGTCTTGATACTATGTGAATTCCAGTAGAAAGCAGAGATCTATTTATCATATTTTCTTATTGCTGGTTTTAATCCCTCATATCATGCTTCCTTGCGGTACTTGCTATTAGAGGTCTAACCTCTCTGGTTTTGCATGGCCAGATTTAGAGTCGGTTCCCGAGGACTCAGCTTACTTCCACCTCCAAGATGGTCAATACTAGAGGAATGATCGCAGGAGGACTCGAGTGGGTCCCTTACTTCCCCGTTCGTTTTGTTAATTACTTTATACTTTGCCGTTCGGCACCGACATGTTAGTCGGATCGTCTTGTATTTACTTTTACATAATTGTAACTAAAGTCAGACTGCAGCTGATAACAATTGTGTATACTTTGCTACATAATCTGGCTATGTTTTGTAAAGCCAGATATCCAGAATATTTTGACTGAGCGTTTGGGACGCCTTACTGCTTTATCTTACATGTTCTCTATTTCTGTTTCCTGTTTGAATGATTGAGACAATAGATGTGAAGTGACCATAGAAGACTTCCATGTAGTATACACCCCCTCGTCTTGTTAGACAGCATTGATCGTATTATACGGTATTCTTCTACCCGTAATACGTAGCTGGCTGAGTCATTCCCCCGCTCTCCAGTATTCTGGTTCTGGGGCGTGACACGTACCAAGCCCAAGCCCATGTAGTGATGCAGTATGATAAAAGACGTCCGTGTGGATATATATTAAGGGGTATTTGTTTTAGTGACATAGTAGCAATTTTATAAAAGTTTGGTTATACATATATTATATATATATATCCTTAATATTTTAAATAATATTTGATTTTGATGTATGTCAAATAATTTTCTTAAAAACATCTTAGTCAACTTTTGGGAACTTTTGGGCTGTATATATTTGAGTATAAATATATTCATAATGGACATGCACAATGTTTTGTGTGTACACCCAGAGTTTGTTATTTACAAATTTTAGTATTTATGATTTAACAAAAATATAAGTAAATCATTTGTTTATATTATTCTCTAAATATGGCTTATATATTTATATGGTGTATGTATATATATATATATATATATATATATATATATATATATATATATATATATATATATATATATATATATATATATATATATATATATATTATCATCATACATATAGATGTAGATGAATATGCACATATATGAAGTTGTATATGTATATATATAAGTATATACGGATTATAGGTTTTACACATATTTGTAAGTATACATATAAAAATATATGTATACACACACACACAATACTAGCCAAGGGCCTAGCAACCCAAAGCTTAGCCCAGCCAAGCCCGCAACAACCCAGCCCATTTAGAATGGCCCAGCCAAGCCATTGGCCGACCCCTTCTCTGTTCAAAACCGAACACAAGTATATATATATATATATATATATATAGAGAGAGAGAGAGAGAGAGAGGGAATGAGAGGGAAAATATATATATATATATATATATATATATATATATATATATATATATATATATATATATATATATATATAGGGAATGAGAGGGAGCGGAGAGTTCTCAACAAAACCCTAACCTAATCTCGTCGTCACCTACACACGCTCGCCCAAGGATGACTGCGCGGCCACCCGCCGCCGTGGCAACCGTCGCGCGCGACAAAACAGAGACACGACAGCACGCAGTGCCGACCCCAGTTGATGACGAGATTTCTCGTCACACAGTGGATCGTTTTTCGATCCAATTGATCAGGTGTGTTCACAACATATACACCTTTAAATTTCTCTATTTACTTTATATATATATGCTCTAGATAGGCCAGGAGATCGACCCTAAATCGACGGAAAACTGTCTCTAAAATAGGGATAGATGTTTCAAACAACTCACTTAGGAAGGTAAAATTAGTTCAAATCACAGAGAATTCTTGAAAACTAATTGAATAGATTTGTAGATAACATAACCATGATCGAAACCCAGTAATTAGTTTATTTAGTCGTTTATTTTATTCAGTTTTAAATTGGAGGAAAGTCGAATAAAAACCATTTTCAAAAGTAAACTTTTAGGAAAAACCTCCGATACGACGTGCGTCCCGCCAAACCGGGCGACGTGGTCACGCACCGTAAGCATCGAAAGTTGCGTACGGATATTGCGGACGTGCGGGCTTTGACGGAATTCAAATTGGTTGCATGTGCGCGATGAATTTGATGCGTATCCGTCGAAATTTACCGTATCGGCCACTTTGTAAAAATCCTAATTACTTTGTGCACGTTCGTCAGATCGAGACAAAACTTGTCCCAATAGGACCATATTATTTTTCTGGTCCTATATGCCAAGTTTGGTCCGATTCTGAGACAGTTGATCAGATCGCCATTTTACGGGCCCCACGATCCAATTCAACGGACGATTTTGTCCACGGTCCACCGGAATCCACAATTGGACATACCGTTGGGTTCCTATCATCAAAACGAATCTGTAGACATATAGTTTAACGACTTTAGAGACCTTTGACGCTGGCACATTTTTTGGTGTAAAGCGGGTCCAACGGTAGATACCGTTTTGGTCCAAAATTACCGTTTTGCCCCTGTGTCCAGAATTGGACTTAAGGATAGGCAATCCTGGCTAATTTGACTATTCTGAGAATGTTGGCAATGTCTGTTTCACCTTTCGGAGATAGTTGTGAGATTTGGACTTTATGGCCTACCAGTTGACGGTATATTGTCGGTTCTTCGTGCTACCACCAGATACCTTGCCTATAGTTGTGAGATTTGGACTTTATGGCCTACCAGTTGACGGTATATTATCGGTGCTTCGTGATACCACCAGGCAAGATACTTTGGCGCCCTCTACAGTTATTTTCATGCTTATACTTTTTTTTTGTTTTCATATGTTATCATCTTATTATCTAGTTGATGTGAGTTTATCTATATGTTTCTTGCGTTCTATATTTTACTAGATTATCGTCTTGCTTGTATATCAGCTTCATGATTAGATGGCATAGTTACACCAGGCTTGTTCACTTTATAGTTCTTGCTACGTTGTACCTTGTCTCACCTGTGCCTCGACTGAGTCGTGTATTGGAACAAGTATGTGTAACTGAACTTATATTCCTGATTTGTCTTCATAACCCATGAGTCCACACTCGGGACGAGGGTATTTGTCTTGATTGATTGCACTTGCGAGTCCATATTTGGGGCGAGGGTGATAGTCTTGAACTAACCTGCGAGTCCACGCTCGGAAAAAGGGTTAGTGATTCGTTTGCACCTATGAGTCCACACTCGGGACGATGGTGCCTTGCCTTGAACTAACCTGCGAGTCCATACTCGGGGCGAGGGTTAGTGATTAGTTCAAACCTGTGAGTCCATTCGGGACAAGGGTTTGGTATTCCATTAATCTCTTGCTTATTCGTTCTTCAAGCAGTTTATTTATGCATAATTGATCCCGTATCCGTGTTCATAGTTACCTGTCCGTAGCCATATGTCAGTCTCATGTCTAGTTTCCTATTTATATTCTTATGCATGATTAAACTGCTAGATAGACTTGTTTTTATGTATCTTGCTATGTCCCCTGAGGACCTGATGATCTCTTCAGGTTAGTTATTGCGTGGAGTAGTTAGAAGCTCTGGATGGCGGATGATTATGACACTTGTGGGTGTTAGATAATTAGGATATTGCTTGCGAGATTCAGGTAATGATACCATGTTTATTATCTAGCTCATGCTTTTCTTTCACTATCATGAGATATCCTATATATTGATCAATTTGTAGACTCTCGTTATATTCCTTGGAGTCTTATCGGACATTATGCTAGTGGGCTGCAGACCATGACCCATAGTTGTTCATTCATGCTTATATTACTCTTGTGGATTTGAGATATAGGTTGCATTGCCATGATTTGGCAGTTTACCATAGCCATGATAGCGTTTACGTATTCGACTTGGGCTGGAATCCGCTTGATGCATAGCTGGCTTGCTCACGAGCTCGTATCCGAAAAGCAGGTGCGAGTTGTGACACCTCCAGCTACGTCGGGGTCGGTTTGTCGAAGTACTTCTTCGTCTTTGAGGGGAGGGTTGTCAGAGGTTTGACTAACCCTGGCTGTGGCTTCTGCCTGGGCCTTGATCCTTGCTCGGGTGCGCTCGTACACCCCTGGAGACGGGACCACTGTTTTGCTCTTCCTCAGCTGAGTCTTGGATACAGAGGCTGAGGAGTTGGTGTTTGTCTTTCTTACGGATGAGTGAGAATTAGAGACAACATGATAAGAAGCGATCTTGGGCTTCGCTTCATCTTCAATTGGCACTTTCTTTTCGAGGCGATGTCGGATAGGTGCCGTAGATTATAGTCGCTGAAACACGGACTGCCTTTGTGGTAGAGTCATTGTTTTACAACAACAGCAGTTGATGGTGACCATAGCACAGGTGTGCCATACGAGGGACACATTGTGCTCATTGGTCAGCTCTCATGATCTGTATTTATGATTGATCATATTACGCAAATCATGTTGGAGGAGCTTTACTTTAACACCCCTATCAGACGCATGACAAGGCCAAGCACCGGGCTGGTCATGTGAATGTTGTACCCCTGATCTGATTTGTATGCATGAGATACGCCCAGATCATTGGTTGAGGAACAACATTTATGGCAACTTGAGTCCACTTTATGCGCATCACCTAGGTGGGCGCATGGACTCAATATCGTAGTTGCCCAGCCAGACTTGGTTTGAAACACAGTAGATGCACCCAAATAGGATTTTGACTTTGAGAGTCGACCGTTTCTGGCATAGATGTGCCTGAGTCGACTCTGTACAGCTTACCATCAGCAGCGTTCATGATTTTGAGCCCATGCTTCTGGTTTGCTGTTGGCATAACACGTTCGTGGCACATGGCCTGTGCTGCCTTAGATTTCGTTGTACTAGCCCGCGAAGGTGCATAGTACTCAAAATCTAATTGTGTCTCACCATGACAGTGAGTGAGTCTGTTGAAGACAAACGTTCTCTTCTACGCACCAGAGCTCATGCGCTAGAGATTGGTTGTACCTCTGCTCCGTTAGCACATCTTATTTGGCTGGAAAGAAGAAGGTTGGAGAATGCAGTCAACACTGCGTTTCCCAGACAGATGTGTGGCACCAGTGGGCGCATCCTTATTGCTGAGAGCGTCAGCAGGAAGGGCCAGCTGTGGTGGTGCATCCTTTTTATTGATGGTGCCAGGCCCATCGGCCTTGCGCACCCAGACTTAGCGAGTCTTCTTCGGCTTTGGCTAACGCTTCGAAGGACTCGAGCTGCCTTCAGAGATGAACTCCTCATACGCCTGTTGATTGAGGCATACCACAAGTATTTTGTGGGAGGAGCTGAGTTTGATGTCGTCAGCTTGTGATACAACTTTTCGTTGGAGGAGAAAGAAGTCCCCAGCAGAGTCACCATCTTGTTTGCCATCGAAAATGCGACAAGGTTTTGTTGATTAAAACTTTGGTATTTCATTTACAAACAGAACAACGTACAATATAGGACTTAGACATAGTCCTAGGAGTACACTTTTGTTTTAATTTAGGAACTGTATCGGTGGAGCGAGTGGTAATGCGTTGACTCCGTTGACGATCTGACGATGATCTTGAACCCTCTGAAGGTCTGGGTTGCTCTGGATGCCGGAGCATTTAAGGAGAAGTGGACGTTAAGTGTCTATTCTGGCCTTTGTATGTGTATATATCCATCCTTGTGTGTGTTGGGTAAAGGAATGATCCTTTGATTTATGCTGCTCATGCGGGCATATGTCGGATGCGCCTGGAAGTGGAGATGCCACGTGGTTGATGCTGGCGGGGGTGCATGGACGATGCGCCCCAAGTTGTAGTAGAATCTGTTCAAACTATTTCGTCGGGCTGCGGAGGAGCTGACACGTGGCAGTTGCTGAGATTTGGTTGTTGTTGAGATCTTGGGTGGATAGAACCCATTCTTTGAATAGAACTGAGTCAAGGGATGCGTGGCGTATGCCTGTGGCTCAAAGATCTTAGTTTTGGAGGAGAATGATCTGTCGGAGTATGCCTAGGATCGGGCGTATGGAGGCGACTTAGTCTATGAGTTTTAGGCATCATAGATGAGTTTGGGCACATGGATATTGAGGCGCATGCATAGCTTCGCATCAGGGTGCGCCTAGAATCAGACGCAGGGGAGGCGACTTGGTCTCATGACTTTTAGGAGCCATGAGCAAGTCCATGCACATGGCTTTTGAGGCACATACAGAGCTTTGTCTTATGTTGCTTGAGATCAGAAGTAAGCCTGAGGGCGCATATGACCAGTGGGGCGCACGCAGTCTTCTAGGCGCATGGCCACGAGGTGCATACGAATGATCGATCGGCCATGTGGCAGTTGTTACCGACTCAAGGTGTAACGAGGTGCATACAAATGATCGATCGGCTCTTCGTTTTCTGCAAAGGCCTGCTGATTGGACGGCTCTTGAAATGCGTCGCCTGCTTTGTCATTCAGCATTAAATGCTTGATGGTGATTAGTTTAAAAGGGGCACATCGGTTAATTCTGATCTGGGTACATGGGTCTATGTCCCACTGGGTGTATCATTACGGAGTGCATAGTGCTGACGGCACATCAGCCCGGTGTCATATTTTCTTTGGCCCGTCTGCTGAGTTCTTTGAGGCGTTAATGGCTGCTTTGACTTAGCAGAATTCGAAGAGGCAGATTCATTGGCATTAATACAAATTCATTGCACTAAATTCGGAGAGACCGCCACTTGGCGCATGGGTTTGATCTACCTGGCCTATAAATAGCTGTGTGAAGAGAAGTTTGTTTCTCGTTTCACTATTCTTTCCGAATGGAGATGAACTCGGTCGGTCCTCCTCCTTGGCGAGACGTTGCATTGTGGGTTGCCGATCTCCTCGTTCGAAGAAGCTTTGACGATGAACTACTTCAGAAGACTGAGATGCGTCGAGTTGTTATATTCGGACCCCTTGCTGGCAGTATTCTTTTACGAGACGACATTGAGTGTCAAATTAAATGCATGGTTTGGGTTTGATGTGCCCAAGCCTCATTGTGATGGAAGAGCCCTAGGCTGGTAGATGCGCCTGTGCGTTGATGATGAAGTGATTCGCTCTGACGGGACAGAGTGATGCGCTGGCAGAGCAATACGCTAGGCTGAGACGATGTGCCTAGGTGAGACATCAGAGTGATGTGCCTAGTTGAGTGTAGGATGTTACAAAGTCTTCAATTGACATTATTTTTCCGAGATGATGTCGAACAGGTGCAGCAGGTTGCAGTCGTTAGAACATAGACTGCCTTAGTAGTAGGGCCACAGTTTTACGACAGCAACAGTTGATGGCGACCGTAGCATAAGTATGTCCCATGAGGGACAAGTTGTGCATGGTGGTCGTCTCTCCCGATCTACGTATGTGAGGGATCATATTGCGTAAATCGTAAGGGAAGAGTTTCACATTTACACCCCCTTCAGGCACATGGCAAGGCCAGGCGCCGGGATGATTTTGTAAATGCTGCAGATCCTTGATCCAGTTCCAGCACATGAAATGCACCCAGATCATAAGTAGGAGAGCAGCATATATTGTAACTTGAATCCACTTCATGTGCATCACCCAGGTGGGCGCATGGACTCAACATCGCAGTTGCCCAGTCATACTTGGTTCGATACGCAGTAGATGCTCCCAAGCGGGACAAGGACTTTGAAAGTGGACTCATTTTTAGCACAGATGCGCCCGAGTCGACTCTGCACAGCTTACCATCAGCAGCACGCATGATTTTGAGTGCATGCTTCTAGTTTGCTGTAGACGTAGCACATTCAATGCGCATGGCCTGTGCTGCCTTGGACTTCTTTACACTAGCCCAACTTTTCCTTGCCAAGATGGCAAAGAAAGAACTTGTAGCCGATCCAGAAGAAGAAGAATCACGGTTGTAACTTTTTGTGGCTCGAATGGGCTCCCTAGACAACAGGCTTCCTTTTTTTTCATGGTTTATTTTTGGTGCCCTTCTCAAAGGAGGCAAAGGGGCTCTATATATAGAGTGGAATGAGACCTCTCTTCTTCTCCTTTCCGATGTGGGATTAAAAGCAATATCCCTCTTTTTCATGCTTCTACATATGCATAATGAGTTTGAGATGAGCATGATGGGAGAACTCAAATTCTTTCTTGGTCTGCAAATCAAACAAATCAACAATGGTATGTTCATTAATCAAGCCAAGTACACAAAAGACTTACTAAAGAAGTTCGATCTGGAAACCGTCAAACCTTTTGGCACTCTGATGGAAACTTCAACCAAGTTTGATATTGATAAAAAAGGCAAACCAGTCGACATTCGTAAGTATCGAGGTATGATTGGTAGTTTACTTTATTTAACTGCTAGTCGCCCTGATATAATGTTTAGTGTTTGCTAGTGTGTAAGTTTTCAAGCTAACGCTAAGGAATCATACATGTCCTTTGACCTAACCGGTTACTCAGATGCTGAATTTACGGGATGCAAAGTAAATAGAAAAGTACTAGCGGTACGTGTCATTTTCTAGGTAAGGTTCTAGTCTTTTGGTTTAGTTGTAATGCCCCAATCCCAAAATACTTAGGACTAAGTACGTAGACTTGCCAGCTGTATACATACGAAGTATACTCTAATGTATGGAACCCTGTATGTATACATAAGCTGTAAAACAGTAAACCAAGATAACAAAATTCCATCCACAACAATAGAGAATAATATTATAATCAACTCAAGAATTTGTCACTTATACATGTAGTTGGGCGGAGACAAATCCATTACAAACCATTTTAAATTAAAAAAATATATACAAGGATATGATCGATTAAATGGCAATACGAACCAAGAGCAATCATCCTCGAAGAAATATAGAAGATCACGGCCTTGGCTAGAACCCCTGCAAAAGTCACAATGCACACACCTGAAGAGATAACCAGGTCCTCAGAGGGACGTAACAAGATACGAAAAAACACCATGCCATATAAACTGTGATATATAATATAAGAAAAGATGAATGCAAATCGGGTGCCTACCAGTTCTACAGTAACAATGCAGTTAAGAACAGACCTGCAACGTATAGGCATCTGGCTCAGGAGCATGTAACTCATGTATGGTCCCATCAGGATACCAGGGACCTCAAAGAATAACATTCTTCAAATGTCAGAGGCCAGCAGGATCAGGAATAGAAAAGTACATAAGTGACCCATACATTAAGAAAACTGTTCTCTCCACCCAATGCCTAGTAGGGTCACATCCATGACTCATGAAACCTCTAGTAACTGCCAAGTCTACTAGCATGTAATTCTACTGGCAGTTACTCCTATCCATCGTACGCCTCATACGTATCGGTGGCCAGTCGACTACGCGAACACGTGTCCTACATGTGACTCACAACACGTGGTAAAGCAAGTGTCAAGGCCGCATGAGATATAGTAATACCTCATCAACAAAGGGATGGTCACTAGACTAAGTCAATGCAAGAGAAATAAATAAAAGCGAGAAAACGACCGATAGAGTCGCTTGCACCTAAGTGTGAATTGGACGCATAGTTTTATTATATCGACAAATAAAAAATACTAAAAATAACAACTAAAAATAAGAATACATAAGTCACAGAGTAAGGTGTCAAGGTATCTTGCCTGATTCCGTGCTGCGAATATGAAACGCCGCTCCCGCGTCTACGCCTCCGGAACCCAACGCTCCTAGATAATTAATTAACTAGATTAAGTCGCTACTCACGAAACTTACGATACGACTTAAATAGTCAAAGTAACGTGTTAAAATTATATTCAATCTCACGTGGAACCATTTAGATCCATACAATCACACACATGTTCCATGAGACATCAAAACACAGTTTTAGGATTTCTAACTCTTCATTAGTCGGTTATGCCCCTACTTCAATAACATACTTAAAAATCATATAAATATCATAAAATAATATTTAAAATAATTTTCTACAGATTTATCTCTGAAATTCCAGAATTAATATTTCTAAAGACATTTATGACTAGTTGATTACTAAGTCAGCTAGTCTACCCGAAACTCGCCCGAAACATAGTTAATGACCCAAAATTGCTAAAATAACCAAAAATATATTTTAAACAGCAATAAAATGCCTTATTTCACAGAATCATAACAGAGGTACAAGGGTTGAGTTATACTACAAGTTTGAAATATTCTAGGTCAGTCGGTTATCCGAAATTAGCTAGTTTTGACCTACAATTTTTCTGAGAAAATTTGAGTTGCTAAAATTTTCCGAGCAAATTTGGGTCGAAAGAATTCAGTCGAGGTTTGGTCTCTAATTGAAGTCAGAGTGTGCATCGGTATTACGGTAAGGATGATAGTTAGCCTTTATTACCTGAAGGTCGTATCATAAAAATATAGTACAAGGTAACATGTTTGAGTGGGACATGATATGTCTACTTGAAGGTGGACTCGTCTAGATCTTGCATATAAATTTTGTTGGAAGATAACAGCTAGTATTACACTCCGAATATCAAAGTCACGGTTAGGGACATCAAAAGATCTAAAAAGAAAGTGGGAGTTCACGAGTCACTAATTTATCATCCTAGCGAAAACCAATTTATCTCAATCAATCAGTGATCCCATAATTCCTAAAAGTAAGAATTGCTTACCATCTATTCACTCTAGAGACTAGGACATGTTTTGAGGAATAATGAGGTTAGGAATATTTGAGTCGCGCCTCGTACCTTGACCTTTGGTAATAATAGTCATCATATGATCGATAACGTGATATGGTAGTTATGAATCAGTTTCGAGGACCGTACACCAATTTCTAATAAATGGATATGATTTCGTACAATGATACATGAGACAAATAATATAATGACCCACTCCTCTATAATATGCAAGAGTCTATCGGTGGGATAACAAACTCTAAGGCACGTCATTTGAAAGATCTCTAATGACTAAGTCATAAATTTTCTATTTGTGTCAAGCCTGCCAAACCATGGTCATAAGGGTTCTAATGGCATCGAATTTAGTGCTCATGCGTTGCTTGTTGATAACTAGTAAGTCAATATGATAAAGTGTTAAGCTACAGATATTGGCTAAGCTGGAGAATGTGTTGTTCTAATGCTAAGTCACTTCTTTAATAACAAAATTGTATGCCTGGAGTAACACCGGTTGGATCATAATCTCGAAATGGGTATCTATCATAGTCATGGTAAATGCTTGTCTTTGTTTTTGTCTGTTTCCCCTCGTGTCTAACTGTGGGCTTGGTTGGGTAAGGGTTGGGTTAAGGCATAAGGGTTGCTAGTTAAGGCAAGAATTAAGAAAAATATTTAGAGACCCATAATAATTTGTTTCCTAAGAATAGATAGTCTCTTATGTTGGTGTTTCGACCAAAGGTATGATTCTAATTATTATCATATTCAAATGACTAGAAGGTCACAATAGTAGTTTCAGGGCAAGGAAGAACGAGTAATCTCAAGGCAAGGTTGTAGTCACATGGCTGGTCGATGGTAGCTACACTTGTGTATACAACTATCATGGCCATGGGAATACTTTGTATCCATCTATCAAATACGAGCGTTTGTCTTTTCAATCAGTGAAGACAAAGGCAATAAAGAGTTCAAATAATGTCATTGAATACAATTATGCGATTCAAAGGCGAATGTATAATTCAAGAGAAATTGTCAATGTAGTCGCGGATGAGATCCTAGATACCTCTATATCTCAATCCACGTAGGATAATTATATGATGAGCGAACCAAGTGCACCAAGGTTGATCAGACCATAATACACTGATTCTGATTAGACAATATGTTAGCGGGCGTTGCCAGTATACATATTTCCTGAACAAGCTCGATAAAAATATAAGCTTACAAAACTAGGTTATAAATAGCAACATTATTTATGATATTGCGACATATAATTACGAAAGATAATGATAAAAGTAGCAATAAATAGTTCACGTTTTCACAAGAATCTGTCTTGTTCGGTGTTCCTGCTTATACATTCGTCCTACTGTCTCTTGTATCAGGCTTTGGTTGACTAATGGAGTATGGGATACTAAAACTCTATCTTCTAGGTAACCATATCTTCCTACACTAGCATCTATTCATTATCATCCTGTTACACTTTAATACTAGGTTACAAGGATACGGGTGGTAGGTTGTAGTCATACCACCCAACTTATAAAATAAACTAGTAGAGTAACTGAGAAATATAACACGTATAACTAGTACAAGTCATATTTCTAAACTCTCTACTAGGCATGAAGGAAAATGATAAGATTTACAGTGGAAAGGAATCAAGCAGAAGGATATCGAGGTAGCCGGATGAGAGTTCGAAATTGGAATCAATGGAGGAGGTCAAGTATATGGATGAGATTCTAGACTCTAATCCTATTTGCAGGATCACATCGGTACAGTAACGTAACCGAAGTGATATTCGAGACCTGTATTGGCCACCACAAAATCATGTAACGTCCCAGTCCCAAAATACTTAGGACTAAGTACGTAGACATGCCAGCTGTATACATACGAAGTATACTCCAATGTATGGAACCCCGTATGTATACATAAGCTATAAATGCAGTAGACCATGATAACTAAATCTCATCCACAATAATAGAGAATAATATTATAATCAACCCAAGAATTTGTCACTTATACATGTAGTTGGGCGGAGACAAATCCACTACTAACCATTTTAAATAAAAGAAAATATACAAGGAAATGATCGACAAAATGGCAATACGAACCAAACGCAATCATTCTCGAATAAATAGAGAAGATCACGGCCTTGGCTAGAACCCCAACAAAAGTCACAAAGCACACACCTGGAGAGATAACCAGGTCCTCAGAGGGACGTAACAAGATACAGAAAAATACCATGCCATATAAAATGTGATATATAATAGAAGAAAAGATGAATGCAAATCGGGTGCCTACCAGTTCTACAGTGATAATGTAGTTAAGAACAGACCTGCAACGCATGGGCATCTGGCTAGGAGCATATAACTCAGGTATGGTCCCATTAGGATACCAGGGACCTCAAAGCATAACATTTCTCAAATGTCAGAGGCTACCAGGATCAGGAATAGGAAAGTGCATAAGTGACCCATACGTTAAGGAAACTGTTCTCCCCACCCAATGCCTAGTAGGGACACATCCATGACTCATGAAACCTATAGTAACTGCTAAGTCTACTAGCATGCAATTCTACTGGCAGTTACTCCTATCCATCACACGCCTCATACGTATCGGTGGCCAGCCGACTACGCGAACACGTATCCTACATGTGACTCACAACACGTAGTAAAGCAAGTGTCAAGGCCGCATGAGATATACCAATACCTCATCAACAAAGGGATCGTTACTAGACTAAGTCAATACAAGAGAAATAAATAAAAGCAAGAAAATGACCGATAGAGTCGCTTGCACCTAAGTGTGACTTGGACGCATAGTTTTATTATATCGACAAATAAGAAATACTGAAAATAACAACTAAAAATAAGAATATCTAAATCACAGAATAAGGTGGCAAGGTATCTTGCCTGATTTGGCGCTGTGAATGTGAAATGCCGATCCCGCGTCCACGCCTCCGGAACCCGACGCTCCTAGATAATTAATTAACTAGATTAAGTCACTACACACGAAACTTATGATATGACTTAATTAGTCAAAGTAATGTGTTAAAATTATATTCAATCTCTCGTGGAACTATTTAGATCCATACAATCAAACACAGGCTCCACGAGACATCAAAATACAGTTTTAGGGTTTCTAACTCTTCATTTGTCGGTTCAGCCCCTACTTCAATTACATACTTAAAAATCATATAAATATCATAAAAATAATATTTAAACTTATTTCTACAGATTTATCTCTAAAATTCTAGAATTAATATTTCTAAAGACATTTATGACTAGTTGATTACTAAGTCAGCTAGTCTACCCGAAACTCGCCCCGAACATAGTTAATGACTCGAAATTGCTAAAATAACCAAAAATATATTTTAAAAAGAAATAAAATACCTTATTTCATAGAATCATAATAAAGGCATAAGGGTTGAGTTATACTACAAGTTTGGGACATTCTAGGTCAGCCGGTTACCCGAAATTAGCTAGTTTTGACCTAAATTTTTTTCGACCATATTTGAGTTGCTAAAATTATGGAAAAATACTTAAAAATCCTAATTTATGTATATGAGCACATATAAAATTTAGTTTCGAGAATAGGCACCAATAACTCATAGTTTTTTCACAATAGGGTTAATTTTGATCATACCGAAACATGAATATTACGCGTATATTTCATGAAACCTTTATGGATGATTACACTTAACAAAAGCCATCAAAATATAATTTCTACAGATTTAATAACATATTTTCTACAGAATTGTAGTGAGGGTTTGAGATGGAAAGATTAAGATTTCTTACCAAAGGTCCTTGCTAGAGAGGTTGTGACGACTTCTCCTCGCCAAAGCTCCAACCTTTCTCGTTATTCTTGCTTGCTAATCCTTTTTTGGTGAGTATGGAAGGGTTGGAAATGGCTATAGATGGTTGGATGGGGATGATGGCATTTCTAGGGTTTGTTTTGAGGGGTTGGGTGGATGTAGGGTGGAGGAGATGAGTTTTTGTGAAGGATGGAGAGATCTGCAATGGAGGAGATGATGTATGGAGGCTATGGGGGGAAAGGTGCTGCCAAAAATATGGAGAGGGAGAGGGGTGTTCAGCTATGGAGATGGAAAGAAAGGAAGAATTAAGTTAGGGTTAGGGTTTGGGCTAAGTTGATGTATATATATAGGATTTATTGGGTTGCATGCATGAAAAGGAGTGGGAAACCTATTCCTATAAGGTGTTCGGCCATGGGGGGTTTGCTTGGCCAAATAATCTATGATGGGGGTCCACTTAGCATAATTTGTTTGTTTGGTGAGTTGGCTATTTGATTGGATTGAAGATTTAAAAAGGTCTTTCCTAATATAGAACTAATTAATTCTATCTATGAAATACAATCCAAATCTGAATTAAATACTAATATATGTAATTATTAATATTTATTAATGCCCAACCTGCCTACGTAGGGCTGGGTTTGGCTTGGAAGAGGTTTATGAAGGTTTGGTGCAACCAGGTCTCCTAAAAAGTCATAACGACTTTCTTAACTAATTAATTAAACAAAATATAACTTGTGCCATAATTTGAATGGTTAACATGCAAGAACTGTATGACCATGGCATTCCTAACATGGCTAACATGCTAGTTAAAGCACCCGACTACGCTAGACATGCCATACTTTCTAGTCGTCTTGCATATTCAAACTCAACCATGACTATAGTCCATTTATATAATGTCAATAAGATAAAAATAAATTAGAATTAAATAAAATCCAAAAAAATAAATTTAAATATTCCTTTAAGTTTTGAGGGGTTTTACATTAGTAAAAAGTAAAATTATGTTGCATTGTCAACTACTGAGGCTGAGTATATCGTCGTAGGACATTATTGTGCGCAAACTTTGTGGATGAAGCAAACCTTAGAAGACTTTGGTTTACAGTATTCATACATACCCATTTTTTGTGATAACACTAGCACTATTAATTTGACTAAGAATCCTGTATGTCACTTTTGCACTAAGAATATTGAGATTCGACATCATTTTCTTAGTGATCTTCAAACAAATGGTAATATAGACCTTGTATATGTAGACCTAGAGAACCAATTACCTGATATCTTTACAAAATCATTAGCAGAAGATTATTTCAATTATTTACGTCGAGTGTTAGGAATTTTATATGTCAATAATATTAATTAATTTACAAAGGGTCTGTCTGTCACCCCGGCTACGGCTAAAGCGAAACGGTATTTAAGCATTCCTCGGTGAACCTCCGATAGATGGGACAGTATCCCTATAGCTAATCTGAGAAAGTAGCTTTGTAACAAAATTTAATTCATAAAATAATATTATTTATATTAATTGAAATTGAAAATAACTAAACTTGGAATTAAATAATTGAAAATATAAAGCGGCATTGCATTTAATTCTGCTAAAAAATACCTCAACAGAACCCTAGACGAACTCTGACCGAATTCGACCCGAGTTCTGTTTGTGTCGGGTATTTTAAGTCAGAACTTGAAGTGCCCCTTCCTATTCATCTTCTCCATATCCTCAAAAGATAACAGCAGCCGTGCCCGAAGTCTCCAACCCCTAGTTTTTTCTTTATCCCATTGCTCTCAATTCTTTTGGAGATTTTAATCTAAATTTTGGATTCGTGCGGAGTATCTCGTTCTCTTCCACATACTCAAATCTCAGAAGGTATAACCTCCTCCTTCTTTCTTTTTCAATTTTGTAAATTTCTATAGTTTTTATAGAAATAATGCGTAAGAACTTCAACCCCTTAAGTGGAAGAAGACGGTAGCTAGTGAAGAGGCCTCGTCTTCGGATTCAATCCATGAATCAATCTTTTTCACATGTCTAATCGAACGACGAGACATTCAATGGGTTTTTCTTCCAAACCCATGATCAATTACTTTTATGATATATAGATTTCTCTATTCGCAACATATGTCCCGACGTACCGATGAAATGGACTATCTTTCCATTCCATCAGACTTACATTTAAGCATTAGGATTGCATAACCTTGTTACTCATTCATATCCGATTGCAACTAATGTTATTCCTTTGTTTTATTGTAATTTCACTCTTGATACTTTTACTGTTAAAAGTCGTCTCGTCAGAATCGCTATTCAATTCAATGATGTCGACTTAGCAAAAATCTTTGATATTCTAAATGAAGGTGCTCCGCTAGACGATATCATGGAATTTGAATTTCCTGTAGGCACGACCTTAAACAGCTTCAAGAACGAACTTTGTTGTCCAGATCGTATTCGTTCTAGTAAGTTCAAAGATGCTAATTTGAACTTATTTTGTTAAGAATTATATTGCATCGTCTACTCCACTATCTTGCCCAAATCTACTTCAAAGGATGATGTGACTACCCTTTAAATGTCTCCTCTTTACCATATTATAAGGGGATTCCTTTTTCTGTCCCCAAGACTATCATTCAGATAATGGGTTGTTATCGCGAAAGGAACAGAAACCCTGCTTACAAGATGATTCTTCCAATCATCTTTCAGCATTTTGAGATTTATCTATCCACTTGTGCTCGTGACTCTGAGCCCAAGTATCTTCAGCTCTCTCGTCATAGCGTAGCTGTTCCTCCTACTGGTCCACCTCCACCTACAAAAGACTACCATATGTCTTATGCGGCTATTCACCAGCATCTTTCTGATTTGCTAGCATTTATTACTGACACATCAAGGGAACGCAAGTTCCGAGATGCCAGTCGGTTTTAGGCTCTCACGAATTCTTTTACGGATCTGCGATTTGCTTAGACTGGTTATTCTGCCAATTCTCTTCCCCGAGATCCAGTTGTATCTGGCTATCACTATAAGGATGTGGCGGTTTGTCACTTCTTTGAGCTCGGTAATGCTTATGATTGGCACCGTGGTTCTGGTGCTACTCTACACCCTTCTAGAGCTGGCACTTTTGGAGCTAGTACTTCCGGACATGGTGGTGCTGCTGGCGCTGATGATGATGATTCTGAGAATTTTTGATCTAGACTTTATGTACTTTGTCTGGATGTGATCTAGTTAGACTTTATTTTGTCTATGTATGCTTGAAAATGCTCCGACATTCCAAGATAGTACTTTATCTTTCCTTTTTTTAGCAATGAGACTTATATTGCTGAGTTGATGTATTTGGTGTTAGGGTTATATACTAAAAGCATCACTTTTGTAGTAACCTTATTTCCTTAAATTTTGAATGAGAATCATATGGGCAAATGTTTGCATATTGTATTTTTTGCAAGTGTTAATGCAAATGTCTGATATTCTATATTGTAGATAATATGGTGTGTGGTGTCACACAGAAGATCATATTATCAGTTTCCTATGGAGTATATAAATAGTTCACAACCTAGATGGACTTGGACAATCTATTGGAAAGGTTGTAGTGTAATCTGGTATTAGTCTATCTTGACTATAGGTTTACACTAGTACACTTTGTGTGTATTGAACAGGACCACTTGAGGTTGTTCTCTTTGTACTGACTACATAAGAGAACAAATACCTCTCTTATTATGGATGCTTGTGCTCTTAATCCGGATATAATAATGGACATGTATATGTAGTATGTATTACTTTCACTCATAAAAGAGTGAGATTTATTATGGATCAACAACCTCTATGAATTGGGTAATAACATTATATGTATGATGGGCTATTGATTATAAATAGAATTCATGTCCCAATACATCGGGTTGATGATGTCCACTTAAGGAGCTCATAAGGATTGTCATGTAAAACCTGCAGGTGGAATATATCCGACATAACAAATAAAGTTGAGCGGTACTACTTAAGGATAAAAGATGTTGAATCAATATAGTTGTCAGTAACTTGATTTGATCGACGGACATACGATATCTTATCATAGGGAGCCAAACGAGCATATAATAAAAGGAGCCCACAAACATAATTTAGGATTAGGAAGGTAGTACAACAATAGCTCATTAGTGGACCGAGCTATTGTTAATGGGCCTGGAGTATGTGTTCAGGCTGAACACGGGATATCCAGATCCGTTAGGAGGCCTAATCCTAATTTCTCCTCATGGTCCCTGCCGTAGCCTATATATATCCTCTATTCTCTGGTCGCCAGATTACTGATCAAAAATCTAAATTTTTTTCTAAATTCGTGATTCACGTAAGAAGAGAAAGAGAGGGCTGCCAAGGAGAAGAAAAGGTTGGGAGATCGTCGCCCACACGACATCCAACTCGAGGAAGGAATACGTGCAGAAGATCTTGGGGTCGTCCGCTCGAGATTGTCAGAAATTACTTGTCTCCTTTTTGCCACAGGTATAATTCGTGAACCCTAGTTTCTGCCTATGAAGGATTAGAACACGTATTAGATCTGTTTAACTTTCTATCGATCAATACGCACACCAAAGGAAGGGTCTTGGGAATCCCCAGTTTCATCAATTGGTATCAGAGCCACTTTGGATCTACGTATTGATTGATACGTCCATGTTGTCCAATAAAACCTGCGCTATGTAATAGTCGGTAGATATAGATGTAGTAACCTTAGAGGGGGGGTGAATAGGGTCAAGCTAACTAATCAAGCACTTAGCACAAGCTAATTGGCAATTTAAAAATGTAAGTGCAAGAGAAGAAACAAAGCAATACCGACACACGATATATCTTGGTATCCTCCCTAGAGGCACTCCAGTCCCGGAACTCTCTCCGGATTTAATCTACTATTTGAGCAAATAGTTACACACGAGTTTGGATCCGAAGAACTCGCCAACTTCTTACACAAGAGCTTTAATCCGAAGGGCTCTCCGACTTCAACCGAGAGTTTGGATACGAAGACTCTCCAACTTCAACCGAGAGTTTGGATACGAAGACTCCCCAACTTCAACCTTTCAATAGGTTTAGATCTCCTTATACAATAAGATGAAGATCTCACTTTTCAACTCAATAACTCTAACACAATTTGTGGATGGCAAATGAAAGCTTTGTAGAGTTGCTTGTGGATAGGCTTTGGTGGTTTAGAAATTTTTAGGTTCAAAGCATCAACCTTGAATGAAGGAGTTCAAGGCTATTTATAACCAAAGCATTGAAAAGAGCCAAAGATAACTTTTCAGTCACGAACCGGCATACCGCCGGTATGATCCGACATACCGTCGGTATACCGGTCTGGGATTGCAACGGCTCGAAATATAGCCGTTGGGATCATTTAATGCTCGAAATCCGACCATTGGAATTTCAACGTTACTGAACCGGTATACCGTCGGTATGATCCGGTATACCGTCGGTATGCCGATTTTGTTAGACAGAAACTTTCTATGAACAAAATCGGTATACCGTCGGTATAGACCAGTATACCACCGGTATGCCGGTTTGCATCCAAAAATGATCCTGGGCTAATTTCTACCCTAGCTTTCGATTTGCCATCCACAACTTGTGTTTACAATTATTCCTAAGACTCATTACAGACTCCAGATATACTTAGGCAGGTGCAGGCTTCTTCAGAGTCTTGAAATGATGATGGCATGGCTTGGCTTCTTCCTTTGATAGGTGCTGGCTTTTTTCCTTAGCGGCAGCGGAACCCCCGGTGCGTGGCTCCAGAGATGTCGTCGGGTGGTTCAAAGAAATCTTGTGGGATCCGTCGTCTTTGGTCCACCATGATTTCTTTATTGCATATGTCCACATTGATCTTGCTTATTGCTTTTCTGCATGTACATGTTAGACGAACAAAGCAATAACATAGTAGCAAGTGTGATAAGTTTAATGCACATTAGGATAATGTTGAGTTTAAGTATAAGTGCTAAGGTGATAGTATAAAAGTTAGTGACATCATAATGATTAAACTTAATTGAATGACCACGATCAAAAACATAGTTTTGATTTTGGCAACCTGATTAAATTTAAGATAGATAAGCTCATATCACTAATATGTAAACCAATAGGCACATATCACCAAGGGTATAAGTATAAGTAGAAATGCTATAGTGATAGTATAAAGAATAGTGATAATGAAATGCTAAACTTAACAGATTAACCATATTCAAAAACATGATACAATCATTGGGCCAACAGTAGATCTGTTCTAACTCGGTTTTGCAAGTATCTTAGATCCAACTATTATGGTTCAATGCATTTTTTTTTGTGTTGTTTAAACCATGGACATGTCGTGGATGTTGTTGTTGCTATTGATGTAATTAAAATTACGAGGGTTGATCGTGCTTATTATTTTAACTTTTCAATCTAGATTATGTGTGAACTCCTTCGGGAGGCATAGGATTGATGTAATTTTAATTATTTTTGATCAATCGTGATGGTGGTGGTGGCTGTTTCTGACGCCGGACGAGGCATAGGTCGAACCCCTTATAGATCTGCACAGTGCCAGATTTTGGATTCGGATAGTTGAGAACGGAGCAGCAAAGATGACCATAATAGTTGGATATTTTCTCTTATTTTTGTCATTTTGCTTTTTCTGATTATGCATGTTTATTATTGTGTGGTTGTTTTTTTTGAAAAACTAAGCCTACATTAATAATGGACAACATGGACATAATATCAACTAGTAGAAAAACCCTCATTGTTAAATAACTAAGTGGGAGAGGATTTTTATTTAGTATAAATCCTATGGTCTCCATTACTGGTTTGTAGGTGATGTAATTATACTTGCGTGTTGGCTTTAGTGCTTTCCTCCATATCGGATGAGTATAATTATGGATTACCAGTACAAATTTCCTTAGGAATAATTGTAGAAAGTTACCTAGTATGTGTTCACTTCTCCATCTGAAGGAACTCATTACAAGGTAATGAACTTAGTATTAAGTAATGGTATACACTTAGATACAAAAAATAGTATCCTCCCCATCGGAGTCACTGCTATTATTTGTATGACCAGAGCAAGACCAGCATATTAATCTTATTTGTCATAAAGTTATATTGACATGAGAGTAAAATTAATAAGAAAAATCTACTTGAACAAAGTTAAATTTGTATACGTCCACACTATCGTGGCATGCTAAATTCATGCTGTTCAAGGTGTTGGTGAATTTCTTATTATTGTTTTGAGGGAATCAATATTTAGTTAATTAAAAAAGTTTTTTTTGCCCTACATAATTTTATTTATGTGATTCTTAGGATTTCAAAAATGGGTTCTTTCAGTCCACTTATGGTGATTCTTAAAGAAAACAAACTAACTGGACCTAATTATATTGACTGGAAACGTAATTTGGACATTGTTCTGACTGCTGAGGAGTACAAATATGTATTTGTTAAGGAACGCCCACCTAGGCCTGATGCTAACTCTGATGAAGAGGTCAAAGAGGCTTATAAGAAGTGGAAAAAGGCAGATGAGATGGCGCGGTGTTACATTCTGGCATCTATGTCAAATGTACTGCAACATCAGCATCAGGCCATAGCTACAACTTATAACATGATGTATAACCTCAAGGAACTCTTCGGACATCAGAGTAGAGCAGCTAAGAAGTTTGCTATGAAATGTTTGATGAATACAAAAATGACAGAGGGTACACCAGTAAGGGATCATGTTCTAAAGATGATGGGTCATCTGAATGAGATAGAAATCCTTAGAGCTGAAATCGATGGGGAAACCCAGGTCGATATCATTCTCGGGACTCAGCTAAAAGTTTTGACAATTTTTGCCTTAATTACAACATGAACAAAAGGTTGTATAGTTTGGCAGAACTTGCAAAAGAGCTACAGGATGCTAAATCTCTCTTTAGGCAGAGTGGTCATATTTTTGTTTCTGAAAAGGCTTCTACTTCTAAACCAAAAGGCGGTAAGAAGAAGAATAACATTCAGAAACATGCAAACTCAGCAAAGAAGGGCATGGGACCTCAAGGCACGGTAAAAAAGCCGAAAGGCAAATGTTTCAAGTGCAAAGGGTCAGGATATTGGAAGACTGATTGTCCACTTCTGAAACAAAGGAGCAAAGAAGGTATATCTCATTTACTAGTAGTTGAAACATGTTTAGCGGTGTTATCTACCGGCACCTGGTGTGTAGATACAAGAGCCACTAATCATGTCTGCAATACATTGCAGGGGTTCCAGGAAACCAGACGGCTCAGTGATGGAGAGATATGCTTGTTCATGGGTGATGCTACAAAAGTATCGATCATTGCATTAGGAGATGTTACTTTATCTTTTGGTAGAAATAAGACTTTGACATTGAGAGATTGTCTTTATGCACCTTCACTTAGAAGAAATTTAGTTTCTGTTTCGATGTTAAGGATGGATATTCAGTTTATTTTAAAGACAATATTATTATTAGAAAGAATAAATATTTTATCTGTTCTGGTGCATTGGTTGATAATTTGTAGGTCATTAATCCTATTTCGCCCACAATATAACTTATGGAAATGAATAATATGTCATCTAACTTAAATATGAGAAAAGAACCTTCTTGTATGAACCAAATATATCTCTGGCACTTACGATTGGGGCATATTAATCTAAAAAGGATTCAAAGACTGGTTAAAGATGGACCTTTGAGTTCATTGGAAGTGGAGGCACTACCAGTCTGTGAATCCTGCTTGGAAGGTAAAATGACCAAAAGGCCTTTTACGACAAAGGGGTATAGGGCCAAAGATGTGTTGGAATTGGTTCATTCTGATTTGTGTGGACCCATGACTATCTAAGCTAGAGGTGGCTTTGAATATTTTGTCACATTTATTGACGATTATTCAAGGTACGGATACATTTATTTGATGCACCGTAAGTCTGAGTGCTTTAAGAAATTTAAAGAGTACAAGGCTGAAACGGAGAAACGTCATGGAAAATGTATCAAGTCATTACGATAAGTTCGTGGTGGCAAGTACCTCTTTGGAGATTTTAGGGATTATTTATCAGAGGCTGGGATTGCATCCCAATTGACTGCACCTGGAACGCCCCAACAGAATGGTGTAGCCGAAAGAAGGAATAGAACTCTTATAGAGATGGTTAGATCAATGATGAGTTATTCGAATTTTCTAGATTCGTTTTAGGGATATGCCTTAGAGACTGCAGCTTATATTTTGAACTTGGTTCCTTCTAAGTCAGTACCTCTTACTCCCACAGAGCTGTGGATTGGGCGTAAGCCTAGTCTGAAACATGTTCGAATTTGGGGTAGTCCAGCACATGTACTGAATGGGAAAGCAGATAAGTTGGAATCTCGTACAGAAGTACGCTTGTTTGTAGGCTATCCAAGAGGAACGAAAGGAGGTTTATTTTATAGTCCTAAGGATCAGAAGGTCATTGTTAGCACCAATGCCCGATTCTTAGAGGAAGACTATGTGATAAACCATAAACCCACAAGTAGAGTTGTTTTAGAAGAACTGAGACGTGAGACACCAAGTACTTCAGTACCAATAGTACAAGAGGATGAACCACAAATAACTGCACAACGTGTCACAAATGTTACACCACAATCGATAGTGCCTCGTCGTAGTGGGAGGGTTGTGATACAACCTGATAGATATATGTTCTTGGGAGAGTCGTCAGACTTCGTCCCTGAGGAACAAGATTATGATCCCTGTACCTACAATAAAGCACTCCAAGATAAAGATGCAGAGTCTTGGCAAAAAGCAATGATATCTGAAATAGAATCTATAGATTCTAATCAGGTCTGGGAACTTGTAGAACCACCTATTGGTGTAAAAGCCATTGGATGCAAGTGGATCTATAAGAGAAAAAGAGGATCAGACGGTAAGGTTGAAACCTTTAATGCTCGGCTTATAGCAAGAGGTTTTACTCAAAGAGAGGGTATCGATTATGAGGAAACCTTTTCTCCTGTAGCCATGCTTAAGTCTATTCGCATTCTTTTATCTATTGCAGCTCATCTTGATTATGAGATTTGGCAAATGGATGTCAAGACAGCTTTCCTTAATGGAAGTCTTGAGGAAGACATCTATATGAAGTAACCAGACGGGTTCATTGAAAAGGGCCAGGAGCATCTTGTTTGTAAGCTCAAGAAGTCCATTTATGGACTTAAGCAAGCTTTCAGATCTTGGAACATATGTTTTGATCAGGTGATAAAATCCTATGCAATGTCAGGATGAATTATGTGTATACAGAAAGTGTGACGAAAACGTGGTGGTATTTCTAGTACTTTATGTGGATGACATCTTGCTCATTGGAAACAATATGAAGGTATTATCTGATGTAAGGGTATGGTTATCCAAACAGTTTGATATGAAGGACTTGGGAGAAGTAGGTCACGTCCTTGGGATCAAAGTTCTACGAGATCACAAGAAAAGGATGTTGGGCTTATCCCAAGCTTCCTATATCGATACTGTACTAATTCGTTTTAGTATGCAAAATTTTAAGAAAGGTTTCTTACCTTTTAGATATGGAATTGCTCTATCAAAGGAGCAGTGTCCGAGGACACCTAAAGAGATATAGAACATGAAGGCAGTTCCTTATGCTTCAGCAGTAGAAAGCTTAATGTATGCAATGCTATGTACGAGACCAGATATCTGCTTTGTTGTAGGTATGGTCAGCAGATATTAGTCTAACCCAGGACAAGAGCACTGGACTTCTGTAAAGCATATTTTGAAGTACCTGAAAAGGACTAAAGAGTATATGCTAGTTTACCAGACAGATAGTTTAGTTCCCTTGGGGTATACAAACTCAGATTTTCAGTCAGATAGGGATTCCAGGAAATCTACCTCAGATTATGTGTTTACTTTGGGAGGTGGAGCCATTGTGTGGAGGAGTATCAAGCAAAAATGTATTGCTGATTCTACTATGGAAGCCGATTATGTGGCAGCCTCTGAGGCATCCAAAGAAGCGGTTTGGCTCATAAACTTTCTGTTGGTCTTGAATGTGGTACCTAGTTTGCCTAAGTCTATTATACTTTATTGTGATAATAGTGTTGCAGTTACAAACTCGAAGGAACCACGAGCCCATAAGACAGGAAAACACATTGAGCGCAAGTACCACCTGATACGAGATTTTGTAAAGAAAGGCAAAGTTGCTGTGATCAAGATAGCATCAACCGACAACCTAGCTGATCCCTTTACAAAGAGCTTACCAGCTAAGGCTTTTGACAGTCATGTTGAGGGAATGGGAGTCCGATGTGTAGCAGCATGGCTTTAAGTATAAGTGGGAGATTTGTAACAGTATACTAAAAAGTAATGATTTGAGTATAAGTGGGATATTGTTAGGGTTATATACTAAAAGCATCACTTTTGTAGTAACCTTATTTCCTTAAATTTTGAATGAGAATCATATGGGAAAATGTTTGCATATTGTATTTTTTGTAAGTGTTAATGCAAATGTCTGATATTCTATATTGTAGATAATATGGTGTGTGGCGTCACCCAGAAGATCATATTATCAGTTTCCTATGGAGTATATAAATAGTTCACAACCTAGATGGACTTGGACAATCTATTGGAAAGGTTTTAGTATAATCTGGTATTAGTCTATCTTGACTATAGGTTTACACAAGTACACTTTGTGTGTATTTAACAGGACCACTTGAGGTTGTTCTCTTTGTACTAACTACATAAGAGAACAAATACCTCTGTTATTATGGATGCTTGTGCTCTTAATCCTGATATAATAACGGACAGGTATATGCAGTGTGCATTACTTTGACTCATAAAAGAGTGAGATTCATTATGGATCAACAACCTCTATGAATTGGGTAATAACATTGTATGTATGATGGGCTGTTGATTATAAATGGAATCCATGTCCCGATACATCGGGTTGATGATGTCCTCTTAAGGAGCTCATAAGGATTGTCATGTAAACCCTGCAGGTGGAATATATCCGACATGACAAATAAAGTTGAGCGGTACTACTTAAGGATAAAAGATGTCGAATCAATATAGTTGTCAGTAACTTGATTTGATCGACGGACATACGATATCTTAACATGGGGAGCCAAACAAGCATATAATAAAAGGAGCCCACAAACATAATTTGGAATTAGGGAGGTAGTGCAACAATAGCTCATTAGTGGACCGAGCTATTGTTAATGGGCCTGGATTATGTGTTCGGACTGAACATGGGATATCCAGATCCGTTAGGAGGCCTAACCCTAATTTCTCCTCATGGTCCCTGCCGCAGCCTATATATATCCTCTATTCTCTGGCCGCCAGATTACTGATCAAAAATCTGAAATTTTCTCTAAATTCGTGATTCACGTAAGGAGAGAAAGGGAGGGCTGCCAAGGAGAAGAGAAGGTTAGGAGATCGTCGCCCACACGACGTCCAACTCGAGGAAGGAATATGTGCAGAAGATCTTGGGGTCGTCTGCTCGAGATTGCCAGGAATTACTAGTCTCCTTTCCGTCGCAGGTATAATTCGTGAACCCTAGTTTCCGCCTATGAAGGGTTAGAATACATATTAGATCTGTTTAACTTTCTATCGATCAATACGCAGGAAGGGTCCTGGGAATCCCCAGTTCCATTATTTGAAACATCTAGTTATTATTCTCTTATTAGTATGTATTTCAGTGTATCGTACTCTCTCTATTATTCTCTGTATGCATTTTCCTATTCTATGCGTAGCATTACCTATCTTAGTTTATGCTTTTTACATAGAACTGCCTGTGAAATACATGTTATTCTCTCTATTTTTTTATTTTTTCAACATTTGTTTCTTATGCATGAATTGCGGTAGAGCTTCTCTCTTTGCAATTATTTTGCTAAGTGACAACGGGGAAGAAATAGGATCTAACATCTTTTGCAGGATAAAGATTTATTTTGGATACAATAGCATACAAACTGAATATGTAAATTATAATTTTGATTCTTTACAAATCAAAAGATCGATATGTTATATTGGTCAAGGTTTGTCAATTATCAAAATGGGGAAGATTGTTGGCCCATTGGTCATGGTCGAACCTGATTTTAATAATTGATCTAACCCTATCACGATATAAGGGGTACTTGGACAATTGCTGAGATAAGCTACTGCTACCGTTCAAGACTGAAGTCGTTTTACCACTTGAGCTGTATGTATTGGTATTTAATGTAATTGTTACATTTTATTGAGTCTAAGAATACGATGTACACCGAGTCGTATTAGCAAATAGGCTATCACAAAATTTTAAAATATCTTTTGTTTTGAAAATAGCTCATTATATAAAAAGCTCCTTAACTGCTTAAACTTTTCAAGAAGCCCAAAATCCGGTTTACAAAAATCCCAAAAATCAAACTCTGCACCCCAGAAGAATTCGGCCAGAGTTCGGCCCGAATTCGGCTCGAATTCTGCCCGAGTTCGGTTAGTATCCATTGGATTTTGAACTTGGTCATCCCGCAGTTATGAATGCAATGGCTATTTGCCAAGATTCTTCCAAATAATTTTGCTCGAATTCTGCCTTTGGAAAAACTATAAATAGAGAAGAATTTCCCTCATTTCAACACAATCCCAAGCCAGTTAGAATCCTCTAGATGATTTGTCAGTGTGGTACGGTCTAGAAGTTTCTGAATGATTGTAAAAGAGGCTTGATTAAAGAAAGACACTTCACAATTGAAGTCGGTCGAGTACTTCGGATCAAAGCTCGCGTTGTAGAAGTTGCAAGGACTTCAGATAAAAACTTGCGGTATTCTTCCATAGTAGATTTCAACTGAATCTAGAGTTCTTTCGATTGGAGTAGTCCTCACAAGAGATAAACCAGTATACATCCTTGTGTTTGCGTTTGCTTTTTGTCTTTGCTTTTTCATTTATATACTTGTGATATATATTCTGTCATCTTGCTGCTAACAATTTTTTTATTACTTAAATTTTCGCTGCCTACTCTATTCACCCATCTATGTTTGCCATCGAAAATACAACCAGGTTTTGTTGATCGATAAAACTTTGGTATTCCGATTACAAACAGAACAATATATAATGTAGGACTTAAACGTAGTCCTAGGAGTACACTTTTGTTTTTATCTGGGAACTGTATCGGTGGAGCGAGTGGTAACGAGTTGACTTCGTTGACAATCTGACGACGATCTTGGATTTTCTGAAGGTCTAGGCTACTCTGGATACTGGAGCATTTGGAGGAGAAGTAGACATGACGTGTCTCTTCTTGTCTCTGTATGTAGATATGATGATCTCTTCTCTGTCTATGTGTGTCAATGGATGAAAGAATGATCCTTCTATTTATAGATAGCAAACTGGTCTACTCACGCACACATATGTAGAATGCGCCTGTACGTGGGAACGCCGCATGGCTGATGCTATAGGGCGCTTGGACGATGCATCATGAGTTGAAGCTAAATCTTGTTTGAACTGCATTGTTGGACTGCGGTGGAGCTGACACATGGCAGTTGCGAAGATTCGACCGTTGCTGAGGTCTTAGGTGGTTAGAACCCATTCGTAGACAGAACTAAGTCAAATGACACATGGCATGTTCATGGCTCAGAGATCTCGGATTTGGTGGAGGCTGATCTGTGAGGATGTGCCTAGGATTTGGCGCATAGGGCGACTTGGTCTATGACATTTAGGGTCACAGACAAGTCTGGGTGCATGGCTTCTGAAGCGCATACAGAGCTTCGAGTGCATGGCGGTGGAGGTATATACAAAGAATTGGCTTCTATCATTTAGGATCAGAAGTAAGTCGGGGCGCATGGCTTTTGAGGCTCATACAGACTTATAGTCGCATGCCTGTGGAGGCGCACGCAAGTGATCGGCCAGCCACGTAGCAAGGACAGCTGTAGCCGACAAAAGCAAGTAATGATGTTGCTGACGTGTACGACTCTTTGTTTTCTGCAAAAAGTTGCCAACCGTTCAGTCTTCGGGGAACGTACTGCCGATTTTGTCACACAGAATTAAATGCTTGATGGGTGACGAGTTGAAGTGGGCGCATCAGTTTGTGCCCCACTAGGCGCATGGGTTTATGTCCCATTGGGCACATCGGTATGCAGCGCATGGTGCTGACGACGCATCTGCCGCATAACACATCCTTATTGGCCCGTCCGTTGAGTTCTTCGAGACGTTAATGGTTGTTTTGACTTGGCTGGATACAAAGAGAAAGAATCATTGGCATTAATGTAAATTCATTGCACAAAATATGAGTTGACTGCCACGTGGCGCATGGGCAAGGGTTGCCCCAGCCTATAAACAGCTTTGTGAAGAGGTTTTTTTTCTCATTTCACTTAGCTTTCCTTAATGGAGACGAACTCGATCGGTCCCCTGCCTCAGCGAGTTGACGATGAACTTCTTTCGAAGCCGAAGATGTACCGAGTTGGTTTATTTATCATCTGCCCTGTTTTCGTACAAGCCTGTAAAAGTGCCTGTTTTATACAAATATCGGGTTCGTCGTGTCCCGAAACAGGCTGAAGGTGCCTGTTGCATCCAAAGATCGGGGCAGTCGTGCCTTAATTTTTCTTATGCTGGAAGAGTCGCAGGTCGGGGCTATCGTGCCCCAATTTTGTTAGGCTAGCTCCTCCTGCTAGACTGCCCGCACGTTGATAAGGAAGTGATTCGCTCTGACTATGCACGGGGATGCGCCTACGCGTAGATGTTGGACTGATACGCTTGGCTGTAGCACTTGAGTGATGCGCCTAGCTGTATGTTGAAGTGATTCTCCTGACAAGTGATGCACCTGGCTGTAGCTTTTAGGATTTTCTTTCTCTTTGTAAAAGAATTTTCCTTTGTAAAAGAGTTTTAGACATGTAATAGACTTTCATATGGAATAAAAGCCCAATTTTTATGTCTCTTTTCTATTTTTTGCTGTGCCAAGTGTTCTATTGAGTTTCCTGGCGCATGTCAATTTGGGCGTATGAGAGTTAGGGCACATAGGTTTTGGCCTAAGATGCGCCTAAAATTCTTTGCTTTTACAAGACCCCCTTCAAAGTTTTCAAAACTTTCTGCCAAGTTTTGGAATACTTTAAACAAGAAGCATGGGTAGTCGTTGTTCTGGGCGCATGTCCTCGTCTGGGCGCACGACTCTTCTGGGCGCATGACCGTTTCGCACACTATTGTGGGGGCACATGCTCTTCTCATTTTTAATGCAAGAATATAACGCCTCGTAGTTTAAAAGATTAATGATAATCTTTTGGAAGATATGCAGCCATCAGTTTCATGAGACTTGAAGAGTTTTGTTGATGTCAGCCTTTATCGGTTCACGCGCGTAGCTCATGCCTGTGAGGGAGAGAGAGAGTCTTCTACTTTTGTTTTATCCTTCTCCTTCTTCCTCTAGAGTCTTTTGAAAACCCTAGCATGGCTTCTAAGACTCTCCGCGATGGTGCTGGCCGAGGAAAGGGCAAGGACAAGAAGCCTGTAGAGGTTGACGTGGAGGACACTCCCGTCGTCGCAGCGACATACGTTGATGTTTGGCCGGCAGTGATTGATGGGTGATCCGTTGCCTTGGTGTTTTTACTTCGTTGCAATACTGTTAGGGCACATGGGTATGAATGGAATGAGTCGCATCCCGATGACATGCCTAGGTTTTTTTAAATGCTGACCAGCATGGACTCTGTCCTGATGAAGCGCCAAAGGTCCTTCTACTGACGCGCATGGACTTAGGTCCTGATGATGCGCTGACGCCCTATTTGCTGATGCACATGGACTTAGGTCCTGATGATGCACCGAAGCTTCTCTTGCTGACGTGCATGGACTTAGGTCCTGATGATGCGCTGAAGCTTCTCTTGCTGATGCGCATGGACTTAGGTCCTGATAATACGCTGAAGCTTCTCTTCAATTGCGCCTGGGCTTCGGTCCTGTGTGTGCGCCTTTGGTGAGATTCTATCTGTGCACATGGGTTTCGACCTAGTCAATGTGCCAGATTGTTGATGCACCTCAGATGCTTGTTTTGAGCTTCTAAGTCTTTTGCTAACTTTTGAATGGCTTTAGTCTTTTTGGCTGACAACTTTGTCTTGTTGCATGACAGTGTCGATGACTATACCCTTGTTGAATGAAGTCCTTTCACTACTAAACTATGCTATATTAGCGACGTAATTTAGCGACGTAATAAATAACGTCGCTAAATATGTAATATAGCGACTCCTTTCTATAGACATCGCAAAACGTTGCTGTATAGCGACGTTCAGCGACAGTAGATAAATTACGTCGCTGTATAGCGACGTTCATCGACATATTATTAAAATATGTCGCCATGTATTAAAATGTTTGTGACGTTTAGCGACGTTAAATGTTGACTTCGCTAACTTTTTTACTTAGGCACACTGTTTTCTTTTCCCCCCTCACTCGAAAAACTCAAAAATTTTAGAATGAGCTCCTCTCTCTCGGCGATCCCTCCCCCCCGGCGACTCCCTCCCCCCCGGCGACCCCTACCCTCCCGTCTAGCTCCTCCTCCCCCAATCCGAGCTCCTCCTCCTCTTCCTCAGGTAAACCCTAACCTAACTCCTCTCCCTCCTCCTCCTCCTCCTCTTCCACGGACACACACATACACAGACACACACACACACACTCACACACAGACACACACACACACGGACACACAGACACACACACACAGACACACACGACACACACACGGACACGCACACACGGGCCGAATCCAATCGGATAAACCCGTTAATGGGTTGGCTTAGGGTTGAAGATACTCGGGTTCGGGCTCGGATTTGGGTTAAAATATTTGAACCCGATCAACAATCGGTTACTTTAAAGAGTAGACAAACAAAAAGCTTCCATAGAGGAAGAAATATAAGAGAGGTAGAGAATTCCATTCAGGACTAGATGACTTATCTCCCTGAAAGCTTGGGAACCCGTATCTGCAGTTACTGGGCCTGGGTGGCCTCACCAGTCCAGTAGGTCTTGACAGCCACAAGGATCTTCTCTGCATTGAAGGGCCCACTCTCATGGTCCATGATCTTGCTCTTCCACTTTATCCCGTCCGTTATCCCTTGGATCTTAACAAGGACCTCTACCGTGTCCTTGAATATCAATTTGCCTTCTGGTCTCAGTATCCTATCCATCTCCAATAGAATGTATGTTATGTCACACCTGCAACCATTTCCACGATAAGTGAGATTTACATCGACATTATATTTGAATATCAAAATATGATAATGATGAGCGCTGCAATTCGTATCAAGAAATATTGATGCAGATGGTATGATATGAATGATCGTATCATTATAGTATCGTAGGAAGCAAGTGCTCCAAAAATTGTCCCGGGTCCCTGTCAGTGTTATTTCGGACTTGTATAAGACACAACGCTCCAAAATACTCTAGGACACCAAAACATGTGGCGTCTCTATGTTCTATTCATGTCTGTGCAACACACACAATAATTAAAACCATTACTGTAGGCAAGAGGTTTATGGTGCATCGAAGTTCAAACAGATAGCATGGCAAATGCAAGTTGAAAATTGAAGAAATGATTCCGTAAAATGTACAATGTCATCTTACTAGTTGTAAGTAGACTTGGTTATAATAAATCTTATGAAAAGAGTTCATATGATACAACCGAACTTAAAGTAAGCTCGAAGGGAGTACAAGGTACGATGCTTCAGTTATGTGGAAGAATAATATGCCCGAGTTATTTTCAACATTTTTGACTGCAAGGCTATCTAAAATTACCGAACTTCAAAACGTTTCATCTGTCCTTGATTTCGCTATAACTGACAACAGTCATTTGAGTTTAATTTGATCCAACAATTGTTATCTTTTATAGTGTTTTACTTTCTCCCTACAACTATTGGATCCTCAATAAGAATGACGAAGCAAACAAGGAACTATAAATATAGAAGCAATGGGAACTCCAAAACAAAAGTCAAGGAATTAGATGACTGACATGAAATGCATGCATATTACTGTAACTAAACGAGAAAGAAAAAAATAGTAGAAAAAAGATTTAGATGACGAGATCTGTTGTTACCTATCCTGATAGATGCTAAACACACCATCCGCATGGATGAGGTCATAAGTTCGTGGGTATGTTGAAAAAGCCTCGCACCAGTCCTGGTAAGTTCCAATAAATCCCCGTTCATAGATAGCGCCGAGTGTGTCTCTCTCTGAGTTGGCAAGGACTACATTCATCACCCATACTGGATACTTTGCCACTACTACTGCAAAACCTCCAAAGTTTGCATTCATGTCCATCACATTCCTATAACGTCCTTTAGCCAGGGGTGGGATGATCCTCTTATAGTGCACTATTCTTTCCTCCTACATCTTATTATCATCCTGAAATATCTTGGGCTTCATATGTTGAACCCGAGGTCGGGCCGGGCTTAGGCTCGGATTAGGCTTATGATTCATCTGGTTGGGCTCGGGTTGACATCAAGCCCGACCCAACCCGCCCGAGTTGCACCCCTACACACGGTTACCATGTCTCTTTACTATAATATACACTAGGAAGTTCGGACACTGGAAATATCAGTGTTTCTTCCATGTCTATGTCTAGTGAAGGATAATTGCCTAGACTTAGTCAACTTTACCTAGTTTGACTAGTTTTTCCAGACGGATATTGACATAGTCAACTCAACTTCACCCAGTTTGACTAGTTACTGCGCTGAACATGTGTGTCCATCTTTGCAGAATTATTTCTAAATGGATATAAATTACTACTTGTTAGCACCCTGAAATTCGGGTTGTTTTTTTTTCATTTTATCTATTTTCTGATTGTTTGGTTACATTAAATATTTTATTCTATCTATTTATCTGTAAGTGTACTTTCCCGTGCTATTAGTATTTGGAGTATCAGGGATGTTCAATTCTGGAAATCTTCTTCATGAGTTTTGGAGTGGACACGATTACCTTCATGACGGTATATAGTGTCCCATCCAAACTTGTTCTCTTGTGCTCTTTCTGCTTCGCTGAACTTCGGGTCGGTTTAGACCATTAGATTGATATTTATTTTTTTCCCACTTTTTCCTTGATCATTTTCAGCGCGTTACCATGACATTTAAATTGGGAGCGCCAGACCAGTCATTTCCTTGAAACCAACTCCTCATTGATGATCTACTCGAGACGCTCGTCACCCATGACCTTCGTTCCCACTCATCCATGTCATTTTGGGCTCCATTTGATTCGCACAACTTTCCCGACGCGTGACCCGATTTTATTCACGCCACGGCGTCACATTCATTTTCCAACTTGATTTGTGGGTCCCCTGTCGACCAAAACCTGTCAGCCCCAACTATGGACATGGCCCACTTTGAGCCTACTATCCGTCCGCCACTTGTGTCCCATTTATTGGAATCCCCATGTGCTACTTATTTACTCATGATCATCAACACCTAATTTTAATTCTATTTATTTAATTCCTATTGGAAATTCCTATTTTTCCCTATATTCCAATCTAGCCATTCATCACCTAATTAAATCTCAACCATTTATTGTCCCACACTCCTACACAGCCTCCCCTAGCCGGCCCTAACTTTTTTTGGAAAGAACTTTTTCTCTTTCTCTCTCTTTCCTCTCTCTTTTACCTATCTTTCTCTCTCTTCCTTTTGAATTAATCTCTACAAAAAAAAAAACTACTCACAGCACTCTTCATTCCTCACCAACCCAAAGCCATGCAACCCGACACCCAACTCCTCCTCCTCCTCCCTGGATCGGCCGACCCTACTCCGGCCTCGTCGTCGGCAACCACCGCCGTCTCCTCCACCATTCACCTCGGCTTCCTCTTCCTACTTTTCCTCCTCCTCATAAGCAACACTCACCACCACCTCCAACGCCAAACCGCCGCCGCCACCACTGGAGCCATCACCACCACCTCCTTCCGCGCCTCGCCGGGCTAGGCCAGGAAGTGCGCGGCCAACCGCGCGTCGCTGGCCAACCATGCAGCGCCGCCACGTGCAACAGCCACGGCAGCAGCGGCCAACCGCGCGCGCTGGCAGCGCTGCCGCGCCGCCGCCGGCGTCGTGGCCGCCGTGACAGGCGAGGACGACCTCCCCCATTGTCGGGCGCACCCCCCAGGCAGGCCCAGTGGCCTCCACTCTCCTCTCCGATGCGTATCGGGGGCGATTCATGCGTTTGGCACGGGTTCCCGTCGTGACGAGCTCGGAAACGACGCTAAAATTGCGCCCCGTCGCAGCGACTTTGCGCTCGTTTTTCTGGAGATCCGACCGTTGGATCGGCGATTTCTTCGCTCCTTCGCAATCTCGGTATATCCACCTTCATCCCTGTCAATTTTCGTCCGTTAATTTTATCGTTTGATACATGAAAACCGGCCACCAAGTTGACCGTTTAAATTGTATTAAATTTGGACAGTTTCGCGGGGACAACTTCGTCAGCTTGTATCTCCTCCACCGCAGCTCCGTTAGACGTGCTACCAGTTCCGATGCGAAGCTGGTATAACCCTCTTCCTGCCCCCTTTAGATTTCATTTCAGTTTGAGCTTGTTTGATTGGTTGAATTTGACGCCAAAGTTGGCCGTCCGAATTCGTAATTTCCAACTTGTAAAATTCCATTTTTGAACACGGGACTCCAGATTTCATTTCTGACACCACCATTAGATTCGTGGCGTCGTTCTGGCATGTTTTCATATAAAATTTGTTAGATTTGGAGAACGTGGGCCCGGGCACGCATTTCGGTGCAAAGCGGGTCCCACATTCTGGGTCAACAGGACTTTTTGACGCCGGCTCATCGGAATCCAATTCCGGAGATACCGTTGAGTTCGTATCGTCATTCTGGACTCGTTGACATATAATTTGCTAGGTTTTGGTGGACATTGGGTCTGGCACGCATTTCGGTGCAAGTCGAATACCAATATCCGGGTCAACGGGTCATTTTGAGATCGGCTCATCGGAATCCAATTCCGGAGATACCGTTGAGTTCGTATCGTCATTCTGGACTCGTTGACAGGTAGTTTGCTAAGTTTTGAGAACTTTGGCTCCGATACGCATTTCCGTGCAAACCGGAATTCCAAGTTTTGGTCAACGGGCCAAAATGAGATCGGGTCAACGGAATCCAATTCTGGAGATACCGTTGGGTTCGTATCGACATTCTGGTTGCGTGGACATATAATTTGTTATATTTTGTAGACTTGTTTTCTTGCACATTTTTCGGTGCAAAACGGCTCCGACACGGACACCGTTTTGATCCGAAATTACCTTTTTGCCCTTGTGTCCAAATTGGACCGTTGGGTAGGCTATCCTAGCTAATTTAACCATTCTGGACACGTTGGCGATGTTCATTTCATCGTCCGACAATGTTTGTTAATAATTTCTCTAAGCTTAACCTTTTTATAATTAATTAAAAATTAATTCATATAATGTTCGTATTTCGGGATTAGTACAACGAAACTGGGATCAGTCAATTCCAGTGATCTCACATCGCTGAAATTGACAAGTTGGATACGTGGATCACTATAATAAGATTATCAACCTTACCGATAATCTTCTTATCTCGATTTACGTGTCGTAAGTTTCAACGTACAAATAACGAAGTACACTTTATAATAGACTAGAATTGACCCTGATTGACCAGAGTTGACCAGTTGACCCAAAGTCAACTGTAAGTCAACACTTGACCTAGTTTGACTAAATTATTGACCGGAGTTGACCTAGAGTTGTTTTGACTTAGAAGAACCTAGAATAATGTAGATTGCTTGTAGAGTTTCTTTTATTACAACTTGAACCCCTTGTAACCTGTGTTGCTTTAAATAGGACTCTGTGGCTTCAGTGGGACCCCCCTATACTTATCAGCTGTTCAGGTTATCGAGGCGAGTACATTCTCTGATCATTTCATAGCCTGCTTAGAATTATTTCCTGCAGTAGATTACTTTACTTGTACTGTCACGTTGGTCACACGGATTGGTACTATATAAATCCTTCTTTGAGATGTTATCCTTAGGAAGCATCGGATACTCTATGTTCTGTGCGTTTCACTTACATAGCGTATCACTATGCTTCGTTGGTTCTTTGATCACTTACGACATATACTCTTATGATCGTAGAGTCTTCTCAGAATCCTTATCCCATTTATGGGACTACTATGTATCACCTTCGGGGTCTATCACCTTCGGGGTCATATCACCTTCGGGGTCATATCACCTTCGGGGTCTACCACCTTCGGGGTCTGTTACATAGCATCACATAACATAACTTGGTTGGATTCTTGTGTATTAATTGGGGGTACGGGGGAGTATATGTGGACATGTGAATAATACACCAGTAGTGTAGCATCAGAATCATTCCATAGTGTAGCATCAGAATCATCCCAGGCCATTTACATGTTCATATTGTACTCTGACTCACTAGTCACATGCTAGTTCTCTATGTATAGTAGATATTTCTATTACAGTTATTTCTCTGTTTACATACTATTTTTCTTCAGTACCTGTATCTTACTTTACTGCATGTTATATGTTTTCTAACCTGCTATGATATGTTGAGATGTACTGTGCTCGCTCCAGTCCTGACTGGACCTGTTGATAAATTTTACAGATAGCCTGGAGGTGCCTGCTAGCCTAGAGGAGACACAGTAGGGTTTGTTTAGGTAGTTATTTCTTTGTCTGGAGTTGTATTTACTTTGTGGATTACTGTATCTTATTGAGTTTTGAGATGTACTTCTGGGTTCATGTATCTTAGACACTTAGACTTCTATCTTCTGTATCTCTTTTGGATTTCATGTTTTATCTATTCTTATCATGCTCTACCTTAGATGTGATTGAGTTTGTATCTGCTATGTCACCCACATTCGGGGAGTATAAACTGTTTAGCCTTATACTGTTAGATGCATGAGACCTAGGACAGCGTTCTACCGCCGACACTGCGGCGTAGGCTGGGCGTCGTTACGTTCTCGTGCCCTAACTCTAGGGTGCGGGTCGTGACACGTTTTTAGTGGTGGCCCATGCAGGTCTAGACTAAAGTGTAGTGGTATTCGAACTAGAGTACCACTACAGCCTACAGTAGTATTAGGATATATTTTTGAAGGTACTCAATCACAATTAGGACCCCTTGAGAGATTCCCGGGACGACCCTGGAGAATCTTATTTAACTTCGATTAGAAAACTCTTTTCTATTGTTGTTTTGTCTTTATTTTCTGTTGTTAAATTTGATTTTTATAAATTATTGTTGAATTCGAGTTTGTAATTATTGATTTTGATGGATTTCGTTCATTTTTGAATTTTGAAGTTCGTTGATAAATTTGAGCTGATTTTTGGATAATAATTGTTGATTTAATTTAATTTTTGGCAAGATGAAATTATATGGGCTAGGTCATCTGAGTTATGGAAATCCAGTCTTCTATAGTCACATTAGCCAGCATAGTGAGGACATATAGTCTGACTCTGGATGTATTTCTTGGGTGTGGGAATTTAAGGTTTTCGCAGCCAAGCTTAGCGGCACCGCAAAAATGTTAAATACCATGATTCTAGAGATATGTGCATAAGTCAAGGGCTCTGTGATTATCGTAGCCTTGCTTACTAGTATGACGAGGATTTAGAGTACCATGATTTTGGATAGACGCATATGATTATCGGATTGCACCTTAAAATATTTTGAACATATTTTCTCTACCTTTTTCTCAGTCATTCAAAAAAAGGGAATTATTGTTTGTTGTTTTGCCTAGTTTTTTGTCATTTAACTTAAGAGTATGTTTAGTTGTTTTCATAAACCTTGTGAAATTTCTTGCTATGAGTTTTTCACAATACCATGAGTCGATGATTTTTGCTAGACTTTATCTTGAATTTGATATTAAGTCTGGATTTCAAAACGGTTCCTTCTTTAAACTGATAAGCAGAACAATTTTCTCATTATTTCTTCTTGCTATTATTCTTGTATTAAGTAATAATAATAATAAAACTGTCTTGATTTCACTAATCACCTGCTTCACAATCTTGGTAGAAATCTAAATGCTGCTCTTGATATAGAATTTGGTTTTTATTTTGGGATATGAGGATATAGATATAGTGGACACAAACACTTTGTCTGATACATATGCATGCTACGCTTGATTTCCAACATATCTAGATAATATTAATATGTCATTAATGTTAAATTTTCAAATTTTCAATGTTTCTGGCTTTCTGCTTTTTCAGTTTAAAATTCGTAATTTAAATATAAAATTTATGTTATTAGTTTTGTCTACATAACTGCACATGTATAATATCTACATGATTTTAATTTTAGAGAAATTGGTGAAGTTATGTGAAATTTGTAAAATCTAAGACTGTGTGCATATTAACCTTAATGCTGAGTTTCCAAATGTTTAGTTCAAATTGCTGTTTTATTTTCTTTAATATAATATTTAAAGCTGTGTACAATGTTGTATGTAGGGATATAATGTTAGGTTTTATATTCTTACATGATAGTTTGTGATAAACATTGAGTTGGTTTTAATGTTCAAATTTCTCCAAAATCTTGAAAACTAGTTACATATTAACATTTTACATTGATTTCCATGTTTAGTTAAAATTCAGATTTAACATGTAATATTGACTGTATGCGTAGATAAACGTATTGATAGTATGTTAGGTCTCATTTCCATCATGTTAGGATATATTGGGAGCATTGAGTTAGTTGTGATCTTTTAAAAACCCTAAAATCTGAGACTGCATTATGTTGATACTTCACTGGTTTAAATGTTAGCTTTTTCCCCTCTAACGCTCTCTCTGTATATGTTTTGTGATTGGATTTCAATGCAAGTGACTTTCAATTCTTCAACTTGTAATTTTGGTTTTCTTGGGATAGTACTTTTCAGATGATTGGTAGTTACTTTTTATGAGTACCAGTTTTCATGTGGGATGGTAGACTGTCTTACAGTTTTGATGATTTGATATTTCTGCATCTTTTCTCGTTTAGCACCCTAGATTTGCTTGTGTGTTTGATACCCTATGACCGTTGGTTAGTACGACTAGTAAACCTAGATGAGACTACACTGTCACCGTATGCCATGACCCTGTATGCCGTTTTTATTTGATGGTATGATTTGTTTAAGTTCTGGGACTTTGATTGTGGGGGTTTGACCTAGAGGTAGTAGGGACATTTTAATTTCGAGGACGAAATTTTTATAAGGTGGGTAGGATGTTAGCACCCTGAAATTCGGGTTGATTTTTTTTCATTTTATCTATTTTCTGATTGTTTGGTTACATTAAATATTTTATTCTATCTATTTATCTGTAAGTGTACTTTCCCATGCCATTGGTATTTGGAGTATCAGGGATGTTCAACTCTGGAAATCTTCTTCATGAGTTTTGGAGTGGACACGATTACCTTAATGACGGTATATAGTGTCCCATCCAAACTTGTTCTCTTGTGCTCTTTCTGCTTCGCTGAACTTCGGGTCGGTTTAGACCATTAGATTGATATTTATTTTTTTCCCACTTTTTCCTTGATCATTTTCAGCGCGTTACCATGACATTTAAATTGGGAGCGCCAGACCAGTCATTTCCTTGAAACCAACTCCTCATTGATGATCTACTCGAGACGCTCGTCACCCATGACCTTCGTTCCCACTCATCCATGTTATTTTGGGCTCCATTTGATTCGCACAACTTTTCCGACGCGTGACCCGATTTTATTCACGCCACGGCGTCACATTCATTTTCTAACTTGATTTGTGGGTCCCTTGTCGACCAAAACCTGTCAGCCCCAACTATGGACATGGCCCACTTTGAGCCTACTATCCGTCCGCCACTTGTGTCCCATTTATTGGAATCCCCATGTGCTACTTATTTACTCATGATCATCAACACCTAATTTTAATTCTATTTATTTAATTCCTATTGGAAATTCCTATTTTTCCCTATATTCCAATCTAGCCATTCATCACCTAATTAAATCTCAACCATTTATTGTCCCACACTCCTACACAGCCTCCCCTAGCCGGCCCTAACTTTTTTTGGAAAGAACTTTTTCTCTTTCTCTCTCTTTCCTCTCTCTCTTACCTATCTTTCTCTCTCTTCCTTTTGAATTAATCTCTACAAAAAAAACCTACTCACAGCACTCTTCATTCCTCACCAACCCAAAGCCATGCAACCCGACACCCAACTCCTCCTCCTCCTCCCTGGATCGGCCGACCCTACTCCGGCCTCGTCGTCGGCAACCACCGCCGTCTCCTCCACCATTCACCTCGGCTTTCTCCTCCTACTTTTCCTCCTCCTCATAAGCAACACTCACCACCACCTCCAACGCTAAACCGCCGCCGCCACCACTGGAGCCATCACCACCACCTCCTTCCGCGCCTCGCCGGGCTAGGCCAGGCAGTGCGCGGCCAACCGCGCGTCGCTGGCCAACCATGCAGCGCCGCCACGTGCAACAGCCACGGCAGCAGCGGCCAACCGCGCGCGCTGGCAGCGTTGCCGCGCCGCCGCCGGCGTCGTGGCCGCCGTGACAGGCGAGGACGACCTCCCCCATTGCCAGGCGCACCCCCCAGGCAGGCCCAGTGGCCTCCACTCTCCTCTCCGACGCGTATCGGGGGCGATTCGTGCGTTTGGCACGGGTTCCCGTCGTGACGAGCTCGGAAACGACGCTGAAATTGTGCCCCATCGCAGCGACTTTGCGCTCGTTTTCCTGGAGATCCGACCGTTGGATCGGCGATTTCTTCGCTCCTTCGCAATCTCGGTATATCCACCTTCATCCCTGTCAATTTTCGTCCGTTAATTTTATCGTTTGATACATGAAAACCGGCCACCAAGTTGACCGTTTAAATTGTATTAAATTTGGACAGTTTTGCGGGGCCAACTTCGTCAGCTTGTATCTCCTCCACCGCAGCTCCGTTTGACGTGCTACCAGTTCCGATGCGTAGCTGGTATAACCCTCTTCCTGCCCCCTTTAGATTTCATTTCAGTTTGAGCTTGTTTGATTGGTTGAATTTGATGCCAAAGTTGGCCGTCCGAATTCGTAATTTCTAACTTGTAAAATTCCATTTTTGAACACGGGACTCCAGATTTCATTTCTGACACCACCATTAGATTCGTGGCGTCGTTCTGGCATGTTTTCATATAAAATTTGTTAGATTTGGAGAACGTGGGCCCGGGCACGCATTTCGGTGCAAAGCGGGTCCCACATTCTGGGTCAACGGGACTTTTTGACGCCGGCTCATCGGAATCCAATTCCGGAGATACCGTTGAGTTCGTATCGTCATTCTGGACTCGTTGACATATAATTTGCTAGGTTTTGGTGGACATTGGGTCTGGCACGCATTTCGGTGCAAGTCGGATACCAATATCCGGGTCAACGGGTCATTTTGAGATCGGCTCATCGGAATCCAATTCCGGAGATACCGTTGAGTTCGTATCGTCATTCTGGACTCGTTGACAGGTAGTTTGCTAAGTTTTGAGAACTTTGGCTCCGGTACGCATTTTCGTGCAAACCGAAATTCCAAGTTCTGGTCAACGGGCCAAAATGAGATCGGGTCAACGGAATCCAATTCTGGAGATACCGTTGGGTTCGTATCGACATTCTGGTTGTGTGGACATATAATTTGTTATATTTTGTAGACTTGTTTTCTTGCACGTTTTTCGGTGCAAAACGGCTCCGACACGGACACCGTTTTGATCCGAAATTACCTTTTTGCCCTTGTGTCCAAATTGGACCGTTGGATAGGCTATCCTAGCTAATTTGACCATTCTGGACACGTTGGCGATGTTCATTTCATCGTCCGACAATGTTTGTTAATAATTTCTCTGAGCTTAACCTTTTTATAATTAATTAAAAATTAATTCATATAATGTTCGTATTTCGGGATTAGTACAACGAAACTGGGATCAGTCAATTCCAGTGATCTCACATCGCTGAAATTGACAAGTTGGATACGTGGATCACTATAATAAGATTATCAACCTTACCGATAATCTTCTTATCTCGATTTACGTGTCGTAAGTTTCAACGTACAAATAACGAAGTACACTTTATAATAGACTAGAATTGACCCTGATTGACCAGAGTTGACCAGTTGACCCAAAGTCAACTGTAAGTCAACACTTGACCTAGTTTGACTAAATTATTGACCGGAGTTGACCTAGAGTTGTTTTGACTTAGAAGAACCTAGAATAATGTAGATTGCTTGTAGAGTTTCTTTTATTACAACTTGAACCCCTTGTAACCTGTGTTGCTTTAAATAGGACTCTGTGGCTTCAGTGGGACCCCCCTATACTTATCAGCTGTTCAGGTTATCGAGGCGAGTACATTCTCTGATCATTTCATATCCTGCTTAGAATTATTTCCTGCAGTAGATTACTTTACTTGTACTGTCACGTTGGTCACACGGATTGGTACTATATGAATCCCTCTTTGAGATGTTATCCTTAGGAAGCATCGGATACTCTATGTTCTGTGCGTTTCACTTACATAGCGTATCACTATGCTTCGTTGGTTCTTTGATCACTTACGACATATACTCTTATGATCGTAGAGTCTTCTCAGAATCCTTATCCCATTTATGGGACTACTATTTATCACCTTCGGGGTCTATCACCTTCGGGGTCATATCACCTTCGGGGTCATATCACCTTCGGGGTCTACCACCTTCGGGGTCTGTTACATAGCATCACATAACATAACTTGGTTGGATTCTTGTGTATTAATTGGGGGTACGGGAGAGTATATGTGGACATGTGAATAATACACCAGTAGTGTAGCATCAGAATCATTCCATAGTGTAGCATCAGAATCATCCCAGGCCATTTACATGTTCATATTGTACTCTGACTCACTAGTCACATGCTAGTTCTCTATGTATAGTAGATATTTCTATTACAGTTATTTCTCTGTTTACATACTATTTTTCTTCAGTACCTGTATCTTACTTTACTGCATGTTATATGTTTTCAAACCTGCTATGATATGTTGAGATGTACTGTGCTCGCTCCAGTCCTGACTGGACCTGTTGATAAATTTTACAGATAGCCTGGAGGTGCCTGCTAGCCTAGAGGAGACACAGTAGGGTTTGTTTAGGTAGTTATTTCTTTGTCTGGAGTTGTATTTACTTTGTGGATTACTGTATCTTATTGAGTTTTGAGATGTACTTCTGGGTTCATGTATCTTAGACACTTAGACTTCTATCTTCTGTATCTCTTTTGGATTTCATGTTTTATCTATTCTTATCATGCTCTACCTTAGATGTTATTGAGTTTGTATCTGCTATGTCACCCCCATTCGGGGAGTATAAACTGTTTAGCCTTATACTGTTAGATGCATGAGACCTAGGACAGCGTTCTACCGCCGACACTGCGGTGTAGGCTGGGCGTCGTTACGTTCTCGTGCCCTAACTCTAGGGTGCGGGTCGTGACACTACTTGCAGAATCATTCGTGGATGTACAATCGTCGTCCTGATAATATGTGTGGTGTGCGGGATGAATACATAGCGGGAGTAGAGCAGTTCCTGCAGTTTGCTAAGGCGTTGCTTCAGTACATGGATGGCACCAAAATTAAGTATCTGTGTGTGAAATGTCATAACATGAAATATTATCCAGAAGTAGAAGTGACATATCATTTGTACTCGAGGGATTTCACGCCTAATTACTATCAGTGGACCGCATACGGAGAACTTGTGTCTTTAGCATCAGAGCCGGAGCCTTATGTTGAGCCATATATGCATGCGGGAACTAATTTTGTTTCAGATAATCATGCATACGACGACGGGTGCGTGAACATGGTTTTCGACGCTGCGGGGCCTAGTTTCGTTCATGATGCAGCTGAGGAGGTTACCGAATGTCGATGCTGCAAAGTTCATAGAGTTGCTGGAGAATGCAAGGACTCAATTTTATCCTGGTTGTGAGGATCAATCATCGTTGGAGGTGGTTACAAGACTGTTGAGCATTAAGTCAGATTTTAACATATCGCAAGAATGCTACAACCGAGTATTGGAGTTGATTATAGAGATCTTTTCGGCGGGTGCTAAGTTACCTAAAGTCTTCTATTGGTCTGAGAAGATGGTGAGATCGCTCTGGATGGGATACGAGAAAATCGTTTCTTATCGCAATGGGTGCTTCACTACCAAAAATTATCGATTTAGCGACGGCCAGATCCGTCGCCCGTCCGTCGAGAATTTGTATTAGCGACCGATCACTGACGGATCTTGGCCAAAATAATCTGTCGGCAATCAGCTCGTTGCTAATAACGGTCCGTCGGTACGTAGTCGTCAAGCGACGGAATAGCGACGGCTTTTCGACTTCACAATACAAAGCATTAGCAATGACTTTCTGACGGGCTTTCGTCCATTTCAAGTATTAAATACTAAACTGTGTAGACACTAGCGACATAATGTTCCGTCAGTAAACCGTCGTAATAGCGTATCAGAGTGTATCGTTCCGTCGCTATTTCGTCGATCGCCGTCGCTAACAAAGGACGGATTAGCGATGGCATACTGACGGATGATCCGTCGACCATATTCTGGAAATGCTTGGCATTTCCAGAACCATGGCGACGGATGAGTCGTCGCTATTCCGTCGATCACCGTCGCTAACAAAGGACGAATTAACGACGGAATACGGACGAATTATCCGTCGACCATGTTCTGGAAATGCTTGGTATTTCCAGAACCATGGCGACGGATACATCGTCGCCATTCCGTCGAACTATATACCACCAGAACGTTGCCGACGGATATTCCATCGACCGCCCGTCGCTACCTGGAAACATTTTCAAATCTCCAGTTAGCGACGGATATGCCGTCGAACAGTAGTCGAAAACTAAAAATATCCGTCGCTAATCGGTCACTAGTTCGTCGCTAAATGAGATTTTTTGAAAAAAAATTACAACACTTTCCCTGTTCGCAAAAATATGCATAAACCAAACCAATATATAATGCACACCAATTATCCAACAATCACATAGACCAAATATATAATGCACACCAATTATCCAAGAATCACATAGACCAAATATGCACATACGAATTTAATGCACACCAATTACCCAAGAATCATATAGACCAAACCAAATTAATATAAAACAGACATCAATTATCCTGAAGAGTAACCTAATATCCGTCGTTATAATCCGATCATAGCACAAATATTCCAAAATTCCCACAAATATTCCAAAATTTCTACAAATATTCCAAAATTCCAAAACATATAGGAAAATCGACTTTGGCCTCAGCAAAGACCGCAAGTCAGACGATGAATCCTCACAGCCAGGGATCATAGTTGCGTTGAGGCATGTACCATTCTATCAGCCACTTTGCATACAAAGGCTCAATCTGGTTGAGGTCTTCTGTAGGGACAGAAGGGTCGGTCCCGATGCTACTACTCTCTGACGGTGGCTCCTCCTTAACTTCAACCTTGGGAGTAATCTCTTCCCTGATGGTCATCAGTTCTTCCTTGACCTCGACCTTTGGTAATACCTTCTCCTTAACAGTCACCGGCTCTTGTTTGACGATGGGGACTTCCTCCGTGTCGACCTCCAAAGGTTTCTTGCCTCGGCCCCTTCCTCGACTAACAGCACCACCTCGGCGAGTCCTAGGAGCCATCTCTCTGACAACAAAATTTTTTATATAGGGTAAAGAAATTTACTCAAATTATAAAAGTTGTGACGTTGGTTTTTTACGTTCATCATTATTAGAGGGAACAACACTGAAAATATTATGACGTTGGTAGCATGAGAGAGTAAAAATCTGTATCACACGACTAACAAAATTACAATGTAATCATGTACTCACCAATAACTGGATGTAACTGGAGTCATTGGGCCTATCATGCAGTAATTGATGGATCTGCTGGTATAGGCCGGATGTACTTAGTATCTAGTGTATTAGATTAGTATCGGTCTATCGGTTTGGTATAGGACGTATCAGATTGGTATTGGCCTTAACAAATTGGTATCGTCCTATATCCGATATATACATGTATCGACCGTATAGCTAGGATTCATATTGGCCTTATCGATTTGGTATCGGTCATATCCGATAGGTATCGGCCATGTTGGATTAGTATAGACCATTTCAGATTAGTATTGTGAAAGGTTTAGTAACAACTGTACTTGGATTTCTCTCTTCTCGAGCTAGAATACCATTGCAAGAGAGTCACCAGATCGTGATTGGCCAGTTACAGTAACATACATGCTTCCTTTTCTATCAGGAAAAGCGAGGTTGAAAAGAAAGTATGTATGTTCTGTATGTAACACCCAGTTTTTCCAGATGAGGGTATTTTTGAAATTTCATATTTTAATTTATTTAATTATGGTATCTAAAATTTTATATGATTTTTATTGATTTTAATCATTTTAAAAACTATTTTAAAACATGACTTATGAATTTGTGTCTTGCTAGTGTTTTGTTTATCATTTCTAGATTGAGGGGTATTTTGGTCATTTTTGAAATACTGTGAATTATTTGGAATCATTATTTATTATTTGGATTTATTATAATTAATATGATTTTTAGTGATTTTTGGTAATTTTTAGTAGAATTGATTTTGACCCTATAGTTGACTTTGACTAGTGTTGACTAGAAGACTAACCTAGTGACTAATCTAGGTTATGGCCACTTAGTTAGGTTAAGTAACCTTGTTTTGACCTATTTTAGTGAGGGTTAGTCATTGGAACTTGTTTGGAGGGATTTGGAGTTGATTTGACTAATAGGGCTTATGACTTCATAAGTCATGACTAATGACTTAGGTTTAATAGCCATAGGCCCACACCATGAACCAACCCTTACCCTAATCAGCCCATGGCAGCCACTATTGACCTTTCCCATCCTCTTTAATGCCTCCCAAAGTTAGGACTAGCCTCTCTTAGGTTTTCTTGCCAAGTTTTAGAAGAGGTATTTCCCCATCTTCCTTAAATCCTAGTAAATTCATTTTAATTCCTTTTTAACCCAAACAAATTGCATTGGGTTCTAAATTCTTCCTACTTTCTGTTGGTTATGAGTGCTCTCAGATTTGGGGAGCTTTGGAGGAGTTTCACCATTGTGAAGAACCTCACTCATTTAGCTTTTTGGAGGGTTTTGATACATAGAGGTAACTCTCTACTTTCACCATAGAATTCTGGTTTAATTGCATGTATAGGGAGCCCTAGACCTAACCTAACTATAGGAATAGGAATCCCCAGGTTTTTGTGTCGTTTTGTGTCCTAACAGGACACATATCAGTGTCCTGAGCTAGGTGTTTGTGGAAATGCCACTGTGGTTTGGTTTGTGTTATTTTCGAATAATTTTCGAATAGAAAATCTCGTTTTGATGTCGTTTACACGATTCTAATGGACTAAGTTTGTTTCGTGCTCGTGTCGTGTCATTTTGGACACGCGTGGACATGGGCTGCACACGCTCGCGCGCGGCCTGGGGGATCCCCTGCATCTCGGGGTCCCTACAGGACACGACACTGACTCTTTTGACACAAAATTTTGTGGGGTCGAGGGGGCATGCACTGACATCATGCCCCCAAAATTCCATCGCATCTCGTGCACTGATTAAGGAGAAATCGATCGTGTACTGTTCTGTGCACTGTGACTTTTAGCCACTGACACGGCTTCATAATTCGGACACGCGACACTTTGGACTCGATACAGGCGTATGGACACGTGCACCTAGACCTAACCTAGGTATGGGCACAACCACGTGGCCTAGTTCGTGTTGTGTCGTATGCACGACACGCGTGCACACGTGTACGATGATTGTGCACTGATGTGTCCAGATTTCTTGTTTTTGGTTTAAAGTGATTGGACACGTTTGTGTCCACTTTTGTGGGCACAAACACATCACAAAACACGTGCACATTATGTTCAAACTTTACCAACCCCTGTATTTGAGTTTTAATTCAATTTCATTATTAAATTTCCAATTTTCCTATTTTTCCCTGATACACATTTCTGTCATATTTTACAGTTCATTCCAGATTTCGAATTTGGTTTTTGTCAATCATTCTAACCTATTATAACTGTTAAATTCATGGTTTTTAACCTCTAACTTGTTCACCTAGTTGATATCTAAATGTATGAGGAATTTGGGTTGTATTGATGTGGTTTGGAATTCGAAATCTGGGATTTCTTTTAGGGACTGAAAACTGGGTTTCTAGAACTGATTTTTGTATTGAAATGTAAATCTGAGAATGAAATGGTTTTTGCATGAACACATGGTCTCCTTCACTGATTCCTGTTATGCCATGCCACTGTTTTGCATTGATTTCATTCTTTTACACTGTTTCCTTATTAACCTTTCACTGTTTTCTAGTTTTCTAAAAAACTGAAGTGAAATCTCTTTCCACTTATTTGAGTTGAATGGTTTAACTTCCTAAAACCTGATATGATTCATGTTTCCTTGATGTATGTTCACTGTTGTAGCTATTTGATTCCAGGATATTAACACTCACTGTTTACATGTTTCACACACACACACATACTCACACATGTTTTTACTTTCCTAAAACCCCCTACATAACAACCCTAGAAGTCCCATATCAGTCCATGGTATCCCAAAACCTGTCCCCATGGACCACTGTCCTGAACAGCCTATATTCCAGTCCCCTTGGTCCTAACTAACCTCCCTACAAACCATAAATCAGTCCATTGATTGCCCCATGTACCAGTCCCATAAACCTGTCAAGGACATTCCAGATTTTACCCCATGGTGGCTGTCCAATTTCAGTCTCCAATCTTCTAATTGCAATCCCATAAACACTGTCCTAACAGCCCTAAGATACTCCTAAAACCTGCCCCTAATACAGCCATTTGTTAGCCTTCTTTTAAGTCCCTAAATAGCCCATGGCTGTCCCCATTAGCTCTAAAACAATCCCATAGAACCTGTTCTATTGACATCCTTACACCCTCCCAAATCAGTCCTAAACTGAGCTAATATTCAGTCCTACATATCACCTAAACCTGTCATTTGACATACACAAATTAGTCCTATTTTAGGCTCCTAAAATCAGCTAGTAGCAGTCCCATTCCTGCCTACAAATCAGTCCCTACACATCAGTCCTACATAGCCCAAACACCACACCGAAGCAGCCCTTGGTTTAGCCCATAACCACCATACAAATAGCCCATATGCTGTCCCTAAAACCTGTCCTACAAGTCCACAATTTAGTCCACAAATACTTGTCCTTAACTGTCCATAAACCAGTCCATCAATGACAGCCATAGAAGCCCAAATACCTGTCCTTAACCATGCCCATTGGCAATCCAAACCAATACATGTTAGCCCCACATGGACAGCCCCAATCAGCCCTTATGCCTTTGTGTGTGTTTGTGTAAGCTTGTATATGTGTGAACCCTATTTTACACAGGTTCCTAATCACTGTCTTCCTGTCCATATAACACACACACACATACACTTGGACACATGTTCATGTGTCCCTCTCTCTCTGCATATGCATATGTATAGGTTTTGTCATATAGTGTTGTATGGTATACACATTAGCCTATAGGTTATATATTCTAGTTATATTATATAACACATGTGTGTGTATCAATATATATGTATATATATTGCCATATAATGTATGTATCTAATATGTGAATAGGAGCCTAGATAGGTCAATATAGGTATCCTATATTAGATTGGGTGGCTTGAGTTGGCTTGTATATCCTTGTGATTGGTGTGTGATTGCTAGATTAGGCTTGGTTAGGCCTAGTGAGACTTGTTAGACTTGTTTGGGCTAGGGCTTGACCTAGTTGACCTAGTTTGGCTAGTGTAGTTGACTAGAGTTGATCAAGTGTTGACTTTAGTCTAGTTTGACCTAGACAGCATGCAGACGCATTGTACATATCACCCTCTATATACATCTTGACTTGTGTTGCTCTAACTAGGAGTCAGGTACCTCATCTCGGACAATACATTTACTTCAGACATTCAGATACGAGGCGAGTACATTCTCTGATCATTTCATATCCTGCTTAGAATTATTTTCCTGCTTTAAATTACTTTACTTGATACTGTCATGTTGGTCACACGGATTGGTACCATATGGATCTTTTCATGAGATGTTATCCCCCTCGGGAGCATCGGATACTGCATGTTTTGTGCGTTTCACGAATCATCACGTATCTCTATGCTTCCTCTGATTCACGAATCGCTTGTGACACATATACTCTCATGTTCACAGAGCCATCATGAATCACCTTCACGTATCACTCATTTTATGAGCCATGTGAAGTTTTACGAACCTTAACATAACTTGAACAGATCTTTGTGTATCGATTGGGGATGGGGGAGTGGAAATAGACATGTGAATATTATCCCAGTAGCTGTAGTCATGAATCACTCTCTTAGCTGTAGTCATGAACCTCCTATGCCATTCACATGTTTATATTTTACTCTGACTCACTAGTCACTGGTAGCTCTCTACTTATAGTAGATATTTCTATTACAGTTCTCTCTCTGTTTACATACTGCATTTCTTTCAGTATCTATATCTTACTTTACTACATAATTATATTTTCTAACCTGCTATGAACTGTTGAGACGTACTGTGCTCGCTCCCGTCCTGACTGGACCTGTTGAAAATTTTACAGAGGATGATGAGGAACCATGCACCCCTTACTTGGAGCTTGCCTAGATGACACTCGCGACCTGGACCCCTGGGGAGGTTCAGGCAGCTGCTCAAGATGATACCTTGTATAGTGTAGATAGCTTAGACTATTTCTTTTCATGTTTAGCTGTTGTCATTGTTCAGAGTTGTATATTGTAGAGATGTTGAGACTTGTATTTCATTTCTGTTGTACCTCAGTTGAGGATTCCTTTATCTATTTCATCGTGCCATATTCTATCTATAGATTGTGATTGAGTTTTACCTCTGTGTTGGCCTCCTTATGGAGAGTATACTATTATGTTAGTTATAGTTCATGACCTAGAACAGCGTTCTACCGCCGACACTGCGGCGTAGGCTGGGCGTTGTTACGCTCTCGTACCCTCACATGTGGGTGCGGGTCGTCACACTGTAACTGGCCAGCTACGCTCTCGTGACTCTCTTGCAATGGTAATCTAGCTCTAGAAGAGAGAAATCCAAGTACAGTTGTTACTAAACCTTCCACGATACTAATTCGAAATGGTCTATACTAATCCAACACGGCCGATACCTATCGGATATGACCGATACTAAATCGATAAGGCTAATATGAATCCTAGCTATACGGCCGATATATATCGGATAGGACGATACCAATTCGCTAAGACCAATACCAACCGATACGGCCCATACCAAAATGATAGATCGATACTAATCCGATACGGTCAATACTTATAATTACCTACGGTCCAGGAGGTTGATCCTCTAGTACATCCATGTATGATCAACGAAGTAACGATACATTTCAATTTGGATGTGAAAATCTGTATCGTAAGACAAACTAAACATAATCAGTTCTATTTCACATGCTTAATTGCCAAGTATGGGAACGAATGGCTCAGAACACAACCCAAAATTCATTCTAGCATACATTAGTATGAATCATCTATGTTCTGTACATATGATGTAGTATATGTTCTTATCGTATCTAGTATCTGAAGAATGTAACAGAATCAAGATGAACTCACATAATGTAATACTAAGACATCATCCACAACTATATAAGATATAGTGATAGGTTGTCATATCATCATTGCCGAGGGATGAGGGTCGGAGGACAAATACCGCTCGAGTGAGCCAAAGGCATGCAGCCACTTCCCTCCCTCCATTCACCCTTTCCCTCTCTCATGCTATCAACGTCACAACTTTTCCACCTCAAGTTCTGATCAAGCATCTTCCTTCTCCTCTCCTCCACCATGGCTCTGGATCCATCTGCTCCTCCCTACTTCCCTTCTTCTTATTTGACTCTCTCAGCCACATATGATATCCACCTCAAGTGTAGAGTCGGGGAAGAAGAAGTGGACATGAAGAGGAGGGGGAAGCAGCATAGCCGGCGGTATGACCCGGAGGAAGTACAAAGGTTTTCTTCAACATCCGTAGGAGAACTATAAGGATATATCTTTTCACAACATATCACCTTGTCAAAGACCCTTAATGTGACAACCATGTTACCGCGGTGTCGGAAGACTAACATGTCATAATTTTTTAAGCCGTGTGTTTTGACATAATCCTCCAAACTCTTTCCTACTATGTAGTAATGCAAGATTACTAAATAGGAGGAAAGAGTTAGGAGGATTATGTCAAAACACACGGCTTAAAAAATATGACATGTTAGTCTTCCGACACCACGGTAACATGATATTCATATTAAGGGTCTTTGACAAGGTGACATATTGTGAAAAGATATATCCTTATAGTTCTTCTACGGATGTTGAAGAAAATATCTGTACTTCCTCCATGTCATGCCGCCGGCTATGCTGCTTCCCCCTCCTCTTCCTGTCCACTTCTTCTCCCCCGACTCTACACTTGAGGTGGATATCATATGTGGCTGAGAGAGTCAAATAAGAAGAAGGGAAGTAGGGAGGAGCAGATGGATCCAGAGCCATGGTGGAGGAGAGGAGAAGGAAGATGCTTGATCAGAACGGATGGCTCAGAATACAACCCAAAATTCATTCTAGCATACATTAGTGTGAATTATCTATGTTCTGTACATATGGTGTAGTATATGTTCTTATCGTATCTAGTATCTGAAGGATATAATAGAATCAAGATGAACTCATAAAATGTAATACTAAAACATCATCTACTACTATATAAGATATAGTGATAGGTTTATTTTCCATAAATAAATTCCTTTATTTATTGTGTATCTGGGAAAAATACAACTGTGGGAATCTGATCTAGAAGACGATCACTTTATCCCTTGGACTATGCGAAGAAAAAAAGCTCTCAAAATTTTGACAGTAGATAACTATGTATCTCTGTCCAATGAATGAGAAAAAGAACTCTATTTATAGAGTCAAAAATAATAACTGAAAAGATAACTGTCTTCACAGCCTGTGCTTCGTTGAAAATCACGCAGGATTTAACATACGTAAGGTTGTGAGCAGTTACTAGACGTGGCCTATAATTGTTGGACACATGGCAATCATGCATGAGTCGTGTGCAAGTTACAGGACACGCAGGCGAGAGATCAGTGGCATGGCTGCCACGTACTCCAATTTGATGAAATCCACGCAGACTTGTTGAAGACGAAATCCACGCAGACTCGGGGTAGAAAGCTTCAAAATCTACGCAAACTTGGGGCAAGAAGCTTCAGAATCCACGCAGACTTGGTGAAGACGAAATCTACGCAGACTCGGGATAGAAAGCTTCAAAATCCACGCAAACTTGGGGCAAGAAGCTTCAGAATCCACGCAGACTTTGATGAAGAAAACTTCAGAATCCATGCAGACTTGAGGAAGAAAACTTCAGAATCCACGCAGACTTGAGGAAGAAAACTTCAGAATCCACGCAGATTTGAGTGAAAACTCAAAATACACGCAGACTTGGGATAGAACTGCCAGCTGTCTTGATTCAGCGTGCCTCGACTGACACAAAATCTCTGGCAGTGATTGCTTTTGTCAGTCACATTAAATGACAAGAAGCTCTTTTGGTACGCCAACTTGACGAAGGTTGAGTCTTGTTGAAGAAGATTTCGAAAATCACGCAATAGACGGCTGTGATCTCTCGAATTCTGTGCATACGTAGTATACGAAGAGACATTCTTCGACTATTGTGCTGTCAATCATAATTACTCTCTGACAAATGATGAGCTGTCTCCCCAGCGTAATTTGTAAATATTGTCCTGATCAACTGAGCGTGACTTTTGACTCTGTCCTGATCAACTCAGCGTGACTGTCATTTTTAAAGGCCTACAACTGTGGAAATCTGATCTAAAAGACGATCACTTTATCCCTTGGACTATGCGAAGAAGAAAAGCTCTCAAAATTTTGACAGTAGATAACTATGTATCTCTGTCCAATGAATGAGAAAAAGAACTCTATTTATAGAGTCAAAAATAATAACTGAAAAGATAACTGTCTTCACAGCCTGTGCTTAGTCAAAAATCACGCAGGATTTAAAATACGCAAGGTTGTGAGCAGTTACTGGACGTGGCCTGTAACTGTTGGACACATGGCAATCATGCATGAGTCGTATGCAAGTTATAGGACACGCAGGCGAGAGATCAGTGGCATGGCTGCCACGTACTCCAATTTGATGAAATCCACGCAGACTTGTTGAAGACGAAATCCACGCAGACTCAGGGTAGAAAGCTTCAAAATCCACGCAAACTTGGGGCAAGAAGCTTCAGAATCCATGCAGACTTGGTGAAGACGAAATCCACGCAGACTCGGGGTAGAAAGCTTCAAAATCCACGCAAACTTGGGACAAGAAGCTTCAGAATCCACGCAGACTTTGATGAAGAAAACTTCAGAATCCACGCAGACTTGAGGAAGAAAACTTCAGAATCCACGCAGACTTGAGGAAGAAAACTTCAGAATCTACGCAGATTTGAGTGAAAACTCAAAATACACGCAGACTTGGGATAGAACTGCCAGCTGTCTTGATTCAGCGTGCCTCGACTGACACAAAATCTCTGGCAGTGATTGATTTTGTCAGTCACATTAAATGACAAGAAGCTCTTTTGGTACGCCAACTTGACGAAGGTTGAGTCTTGTTGAAGAAGATTTCGAAAATTACGCAATAGACGGCTGTGATCTCTCGAATTCTGTGCATACGTGGCATACGAAGAGACATTCTTCGACAGTTGTGCTGTCAGTCATAATTACTCTCTGACAAATGATGAGCTGTCTCCCCAGCGTGATTTGTAAATATTGTCCTGATCAACTGAGCGTGACTTTTGACTCTGTCCTGATCAACTCAGCGTGACTGTCATTTTTAAAGGCCTACAAGACCCCCTTCAAAGTTTTCAAAAATTTGAAAAGACTTCAAAATTTTCGAAATACTTTGAAAATAAGATGATAAAATGAAATCAGTCACGCTGAGATGACTTCAAATTTTTCGGAAGTCGGAAAGACTTCGAAGTTCTTTGAGAATATCCAAATGAACTTATTAAATGTCATGATGACTCTTCATTTTCCGAGACTGATTACATCCAGTTTATGGTGGAATATGAACCGTCGGCGAGCTCTGTTATATAAACAGGGAGAGGATTCATTTAATCTTCATCTTACGTCAACATGACACCAAAAGAGAAAGCTGAGGAAGAAGCACGTAAGTTGGGCTTTTGTTCCCATGGTGACCCCACTTTTGGGGGTGAAGAGCCAGAGCCCCTTGTCTTCGAACTCAAAGATGATCCCTTGCAACTAGCCAAGAATTTCTTGAGCTATTTTGGCTTAGATGGCTCGTTCTCTTCTGATGGGCGCAGCCTCATAGAGCAGCGTGAAATGTTGAAGGCTCTGTTACACCGCATGGGGGTCAAAAGCGTAGAAGAACTAGGCATTAAGCTCAGTCGCTCTGGAAAATAGAGCGTGTCTTTTGTGCTTTTGTTGCACTCTTTTTGTTTTGTCTTTTGTAAGGCCATCAGTGCCTGTCTTGAAGAATGAAGTACAACTTCTGTGTTTAATCTGCGTGCATTAATGAAGAATATTAATTAGCACCCTTTGACTATTTTCAATGTTGCTCTGTCTTCCAAAGCACACGTAACACTCATTCTACGGTTTACGAGCGCTATTTATGCGGATCTTTTCCAAGAATAGACTTGTACTTTGCCCTTTAAATAGATAGAAGAGTTTCACAGATACTCATCTCCCATTCCTCTTCTTCTTCTATGAGAATGAAATTTTTGGGAGATTTTACTCTCAAACAGGAAAGCATTGTTTTCTAATGTTCGACTTCTGCGCACTGTATCAAACATGAGTTTGCCAATCCTTAGCACCAAACTTGAAGGTAAGTCAGTGTAATACGTGTATTATTTTTGCTGTTGAAGATAGGCTTTCTGTTTCTTGTTTCTGATTTGAACAATACACGCCTGTTTCTGTTTGATAAATGCACGCTGAATGATTTCTGTTGATCTAATCTTTTTCTTCTTAATACTTTCTGCAGAAACTTGGCTGAAAATTTTCTTCAGAACTGGCATTGGGGATGTGGATGCTGTGGAGAATATCCTGCTGACATCTACATCAGGGAGCTCATACGCTTTTGACGCGTAAATCAGACAACTCAGAACTCTTCGTGGGGTAGAAGGGTCTTCCTCAGATGGTAGGAAGAGCCTTTATACACGAGAGTTGGATGGTGGAGTCAACTCTACCCCGAGAAATCGGGTAGTAGAGTTCCTTTCACGGGAGAACTAGGAATTGTATCTCAAGGTTTGGATACATTCCTGTCTTCCTTGAGAGGTTACCCCCAATCCACCAGTTGCATTGGCAGCACCACGACTTCGGGCTGCCATACTCTGTGGTTCTCCTCTCGTCTGAGAGAGAAGACCAGAGTTTGATTCCTGCTGATCTGGTCGTGACTGGGACCCAGACAGTCAGGAACTTCCACCAACAACGAACCTGACGGAGAAGGTCCGACGGAGAAGATCCAAAGAAGAAGATAGATCTCTATTAGGTTATTGTTGTGGTGTAGAATGAAAATCTAAGATTTGTAATAGATTTCCATTATGATTTGTAAGAAAGTCTAAGAAAATGTAATAGACTTTTTGTGGTGAAATGAGAATGGAAATGATAATTCTTCTATGCTCAAAGATTTGTATTTATGGATGAATTGTGGACATGATAGATAATGAAATCTTCTTTTCTGTTTTAGAGTATATGATATTATCAGAGGTATTATGGACGTGATAATATGTAGGAACTCAAAAGAAAATAGATTGATTTCTATGCAGAGGTCAAAAATGACAAATGAGCAAGTAGATTCGGAATTGATTCAGAGGTTATGAAAACGTGATCAATAATGAATCCCCACTTAATAAATTGATAGAAGATCATGAACGGACGAATAAATGAACGGATGAACCGTCAAGTATTAATGAATGTGTGAATCGTCGGATGAACGCAATTAATGGATGGATGAACCGTCGGATGAACATGACGTTTCATTATTTGTAGAACTTCTGCCTATAAATATAGCAGAAATCTGACAAGAACGAACACTTCTTCTTTCAAACATAAAAATATCGTCTGAAGAAGCATCCAAGAAAACTGGAATTGCCTCAAAAGTTCAGAAAGGCACTGAAGAACACCCTGCTGATCCAGTCCAATCGAAGAAGACGGAAGCAGGTGAAGGTTCGTCTGTACCCAAGCCACCAAGGGACATTCTGGATTTCCTACTCGAACCAGGAAAGACTGAAGAAGAAGAAGCCATGAGGATGGCCGTTTGCAAGTTCCTCGTGGGTTCTAGCAAGTAGGTTCTCGACTCTTTTGCTGATCACGTCTTCGAGAAGGACGGCAGTGGCCCACATCCAAATGTAGAAAAGGATGATAGTGATCTTCTTTAATATCATGTATCATCATTCATGATAAAAATAAAATAAAAATTTTATTTCTAAACATGAAACTGTCTGATGATTACAAGCATTTACATTTATACATAGTACTTGTTAAGGAATTTGCCATTAATAGGCATCAAAACTTTTCGACCGTCCAATTCTGAGAGTTGATAAGCTCCATTTGAGAAAACTTTACTCACAATATAGGGTCCTTCCCACTTTGCGTCAAATTTGCCCTTGCTCATATGAGTCATAGTCATAGGACATCTGACTGTTAGAACAAGTTCTCCTTTTTGATACGCCCGAATTCTGACTTTCTTATTAAAAGCTCTTGAAATTCTAGCTTGATAGAATTCAATATTCTGTTGAGCAGATAATCGCTTTTCATCCAGAGCTTCTAATTCTTGAACTCGAAGATGATCATTATTTTCTGCAGTGAGTTCATTAGCGATTGCTATCCTTAAAGAAGGAATTTGAATCTCTAATAGAAGAATAGCTTCGCAACCATACACCAGAGAGAAGGGTGTACATTTAGTAGCATTACGAACTGTAGTGCGATAAGCCCACAAACATTCACCGAGCTTCTCACTCCAATTACGTTTGTTAGTAGAGACAAACTTCTTTAGGAGTTTGATGATGGTCTTGTTGAAAGCTTCTGCTAATCCGTTAGCTGCCGGATTATATGTGGTAGAAGCCACATTGTTGATCCGGTGATCGTCACAGAATCGAGTAAACTTCTGACTGACGAACTGTGGTCCGTTATCATGAATAATGCGTCGAAGAACACCAAATCTGTAGATGACGTGGTGCTTAATAAAGTAAATGACATTGGACGTCTTAATTTCAGACAAAGGAATGGCTTCGGCCCATTTGGAGAAGTAATCGGTTATTGCAAGAATAAACCGATGACCCTTGGATGACGGCGGATTGATCGGACCAATAATGTCCATGCCCCAAGCTTCGAAGGGCCATGATGCTGCCGTCGGATGTAGAAATTCCGAAGGTTGATGAATAAAATTTGCATGGATTTGACAAGCTTTACACTTCTTTGCATATTCGATGGCGTCTGATACCATAGTAAGCCAATAATAACCCATACGTCGAATACGGTCTTGAAGTTTTGGTCCAGGCTGATGTGCTCCACAAATTCCATCATGTGCTTCACGAATAATTTGTTGAGCCTCGTCACCGGCAACACATCGGAGAAGTAAACCATCATAGGCTCGACGATATAAGGTCTTTGTTGTATGATTATAATAGAATCGGAATGATCGTCGTCTGATAGATGCTGCTTCACTCGGATCATCCGGAAGAATATCATACAATACAAAATCTAAGAAAGGAAGTCTCCAATCCGTATCCGTATTTTGATTCTCGGCCGAATGACTGAAGATGAATTCCATGCTGGAATCAGATGAAGATGATAAAGATTTACGACTAAATCCAAATCCTCTTGTTGTGTTGACGTCATAAGATGTTGATTTTTCAATGTCAACTGGAAGTCCTAGGGTCAGGTTATTTTCAAGATGAACTAATTCTCGATTGCGAACAATAATCATTTGTTGTCGTCTGATTGGGATAGCCAACACCGCTGCAAGATTAGCTAGAGCATCAGCTTCTGTGTTACATGCTCGTCTAACATGTTCAATGAAGAATTCTTCAAACGAAGAAGCCATAATTATAGCTGATCTATGATAAGGAACCAGATCTTGATGGCGGACTTCATGAGTACCCCTTATCTGATTGACAATGAGTTTAGAGTCTCCGTACGCCTCCAAATGTTGAATATTAAATGTTTAGCGAGTTGAAGACCAATGAGTAATGCATTGTACTCAGCTACATTGTTTGAACATGGCTGATCGAGAGAATAAGCTCTTTGGATAGCAAGACCTTCTGGCGATACAAGAACGATTCCAACTCCAACGACAATATCACCATTAGGACTTATCCTTGAAGCTCCATCAAAGAATAGACGCCAAGTAGGATCTTCTTCAGCAATTTGGTTTGAATCTAGGACTTCATCTGGAATTTCGTCATAGAGTTTTGAATCTTCTGGAATTGAATGAGCAGCCAGAAAATCAGCTAAAGCTTGTCCTTTGACTGACTTCTGAGGAATATAATGCATGTCATACTGAGCAAGTAGGATTCCCCAGTTAGCTAATCGAGAATTCAGAACACTGGGTTTCTTCATCATGATCCGTATAGGATTGATCCTGGAGATGACATGAATAGTCTGGCCAATGATATAATGTCGTATCTTTTGAACAGCGAACATCAAGGCTAGACATTCTTTTTCGACCGGTGAATATCGAGGTTCAGCTCCGGTCATAGTACGACTGAGATAGTAGATGGCTTGTTCGTGACCATTTTGATTCTTTTGAGCGAGTAATGCACCCAATGAATGACTCATTGCTCGAGTATATAGGAGAAATAGAATTCCTGAAACGGGAGGTACCAATACTGGAGGGCTCATCAGATATTGTTTTATATCATCGAATGCTTTCTGACATTCATCATTCCAGATAAAAGAAACACCTTTCTTCATAAGTTTGTTGAATGGTCTGCAGCGTCCTGATAAATTAGAGATGAATCTCCTGATATAAGCGATCCTTCCTTGAAATCCTCGTAGCTCTTTTAAGGTGCATGGAGGACGCATCTCTTGGATGGCTTTGATCTTCTCGTGATCCACGTGTATACCTTTAGAGGTAATGACGAAGCCGAGAAATTTACCACTAGAGACACCTAAGAAGGACTTAGTAGGGTTCATCTTTAATTGATGATTACGCATTAGATCAAATATTGTCTTCAAATCTTGGATATGATCCTCCTTTTGTCGACTTTTGACTGCAATATCATCAACATAGCATTCGACTATTTTTCGCAAATGTTTACGGAATATAGTGCTCATAGCTCGTTGATAAGTTGCTCCTACATTCTTGAGACCGAATGGCATAACTGTATAACAGTATGTATCGATCGGCGTTCTGAAAGAAGTGTGCTTCTCATCATCTGGAAACATTTTAATCTGATTGTATCCAGAATACCCGTCCATGAATGACATCCGCTCAAATTCACAGGTATTATCAATCATGACATCAGTGATTGGTAGAGGGAATTCGTCTTTAGGGCATGCCGCATTGAGATCGCGGAAGTCTATGCATACTCTGACCTTGCCAGTCTTTTTAAGGACAGGAACTATGTTAGCCACCCAATCGGGATGTTGTTCCTCTCTAATAAACCCGGAGGTTATGAGTTTGTTGATTTCAACTTCAATTGCATCCATAATGTCTGGACGAAATCGTTGTTGTTGTTGTTGTTTGACCGGTTTAGCATTCGGCAAGATATTGAGCTTATGAGTTGCAATTTGTGGATCAAGTCCTGGCATATCTTCATAACTCCAAGCGAAGACATCGATGTAGTCACGAATGAGTTTGATCATGTCTTGCTTATCAGGTTCAGAAAGACTTTCACTGATGAATATTGGTTTGGGAGATCCCTCTTCACCAACATCTATTTGAACAAGTTTGTCTTCAGTCGGAGGTTCTTTTTGCTCGAAACGGAACTCCCATTGATTATCTAATCTTTGGGCCCATTGTTCCGATTCAGGTGAGATTTCAAACTCTTCTTCGTCTTCATCACTTTCTTCAGAATGGTCAATGGAAACTATGTTGGAAGACAGAAGGTTGCAGTAGAAGTCACCGATACTCGTATCAGAATCCCAAGAGGTAGTATTGGAAGAATCAGATCTCTTATCTTCGTCAGACTCGGGATCTTCATGAATAATATTGATAAAAGGAGTAGGAGTAATATAGCCTAATCCGTATTTCGTCCTTCCATATTTCAGAGGAGGAATACGAACAGCAATTTTTCTTCCCTTTCCACTATTGAGGCCAGTCCTGAAGTCATAGCCCATATTTTCGATGATGTCTTTCGATTGCTGACTATAACGACGTAGTTGTAATCTTCCAGTATCATCATTTTTGTCTTCATCTTCTAAATCAGAAGGACTTTGGGGCCCTTTATAGAAGAATATTGGAATATCTCCTGGCTTTCTGCTGGGAACTAGAAAGTATGAAGATTGTACAGGTTCTAGGGATACATCTGTATGAACAGTCTGTACAACCCCTATGGTTATTGCGTTCAAGTCATCTAACAAATGTAAATAACTATGAACATAATTACACACATCAGCATACTGCAAAGATGGAGACTTTTCATTAAATGTAAAAGCAGCAGTATTTACATTGGGAGAAGGCTGAGCCTTAGAGATTTTAGCCAAGTCAATGACTAAAGGGGGAGAAGAAGAACGAGAAGAAGCGTTGTTTCGATTAAGATCGATAACAAATGGCTCAGAAGAGGTGAGCTCCCTTGAAGCTTGAGATGGAAGAATAATCCGCCCTCCAACTGGAATTAGCAGAGTATCCTGTTTCATATGTGGAGATGCAGAAATTACAGTACGCCCACTGACAGGAATAATCATTGTGTCTTGAGCAAACGACTGAGGTAACGGAGAAATCCGTCCACTCACCGGAATGATGAAAGAACCTTCTTCAGAGAGTTTGGGAGATTGTTGCTGAATAGTTCGACCTTTAACAGGAATTATTAAGGTCTCACTTTGTGAATCCTCTTTCTCCATAGCTTGTATAACCCTTGTATACTCTTCTTTGTACATTCGGGAATCATTGAAATAAGCTTCAACCCCATGGAAGGGATTTATATCAGCAACTTCTTTTTGTACTCTTCTATTGCTATCAATGTATTTAAAACACTGATGAAGAGTAGAAGGCACCACATTATTTTCATGAAGAAAGGGCCTCCCCAGAAGAAGATTATAGGATCCCACGATCTCGATCACATAGAAAGTGACTTTGGATCTGAAATCGCCTATCTGAAGCTTCAGATGAATCTTTCCCAAAGGCTCGCTTCGGCTTTGATTGAATCCCAGGATAGTAGTAACCGTCTTAGAGAGCTTGTGAAGAGGGATTTTTAGTTCATCCAACATACTCTTTGGCATTATGCTTATAGCAGACCCTGGATCAATGAGGATACGATCTATCTTCATTGTATCGATATAACCGGTGTAGTAGAGAGGCCGATCATGTCGATTATCCTCCAATAGCATGTCGTCTTGTGTAAAGGTGATATTTGGGATAATCTCCAATACACTGTTGCAATGTAAGCAAGTGGTAGGTTCTGCATCTGGCTTCTTCAATTGTGCAAGACAAGAGTCAGCTTATAGAAGTGCTTTACTTAATGTCTCCCGAGTCTCTTTGGAAAGACGTAGAAGTTCAAAGAGGGACATTCTAGCGGGAGTATTAGCAAGCTGAGCTAAAATGTTGAAATTATAAGGCTTCTGAAGTCCAAGAGGAGAGGACTTCTTGATTGGCTTATCAAACCGAGCCTGTTGTTTGCCTTTCTCCAGAGCTGTAGGCTTGGGAGGAACAGGTTCAGTGGATGATTCTTCTTCAGGAGGAACATTAGAAGCATCTTTATCAGCTGGAGGGATATCAAGAGGATCCTCAGGATTCTTGGAATAATCCTTTAGATAAGGTTTCCTCGTTCGAGTAGCACTAACAAGTGCTTCTTCTTTCTCTTTTGGCTCTGTGTCAGGAATAGATAAGGTTTCCCCGCCCAGCCCCCGACGCCTCCGCCCCAAGCCCATCGCCCAGCCCTCGATGATCCCGTCCCAAGCCAGCCGCCCAGCCGCCGACGCCCCCGCCCCAAGCCCGCCGCCCAGCCCCCGACGCCTCCGCCCCAAGCCCGCTGCCCAGCCCCCGACGACCCCGCCCCAAGCCCGCCGTCCACGCTGTCCCTACGACATCGCGAGAGAGAGAGAGAGAGAGAGAGAGAGAGAGAGAGAGAGAGGATTACCTTCGGGAGAGAGAGAGGAGAGGACGCCGACGCCGATCATCGAAGCCGCGGGAGAAAAAGAGAGATAGAGAGTGGAGAGAGAGAGTGAATTTGGGGGAATGCAAAAAGTTCCCCCCGCCGTTTCAATTTATGTCTGGAACGTATATGTAGCGACGGATTTTAAATCCGTCGCCCGTCGCCCGTTATCGCTATTTTTGATACTTGCCGACTGAATATCTGTCGCCACGTAGTCGAAGAATTGTCCCGCCAATTCTTCACACAATTCTTGCCAAATAATCGACTGCATAGCGACAGCTGACTATCCGTCACTATACCTCCGATGCCCTAGCGACGGATGTGCGACCTTTCCTCCTCCTAAAAATAAAATAAAAAATGTAACGGCTTGTCGTCGGTAATCCGTCGGCTAGTTGCCACAAAGCCGTCGCTAACGCCGACGAAAAATTTTCGTCGCTAATTTTTGGTCGCTAATTTACTGTATTTTGGTAGTGCATACTGTACTATAAAGACGACAAGGACGCATATGTGTGCAGATTTTGTGGTACTGATCGCTATAAGACAACTAGTACATGAAGGTCTACTGGTGCAAGAAGACCGATCGATTCAATGTACTACTTGCCTTTAACGCCGCGGTTGCAAAGATTATTTATGGTGAAAGAGATGGCCAAAAATATGAGTTGGCACATGCGAGAACAGATTGAAGGAGTGTTGGATCACCCATCCGATGGAGAAGCGTGGAAGCACTTTGATCGAGTGTATCCTTATTTTGCTTCAGATCCGCATAATATCAGGTTGGGGCTATCTTCTAACGGTTTTACTCCTTTGGGTCTTTCGGGATCCCAGTATTCGTGCTGGCCTGTGATTGTCACTCCGTATAACCTATCGCCTTGGATGTGCATGAAGACTCAGTACATGTTTCTAACCATTATAATTCCAGGTCCGAACAATCCCAAGAGGCACATTGATGTGTACTTACAGCCTTTGATAGATGAGTTGAATCTGTTATGGGAAGTAGGCTCTAACACGTACGATGTTTCCAGGAAGCATAATTTTCAAATGAAGGCAACCCTTATGTGGACCATCAACGACTTTTCGGCCTATGGAATATTATCTGGATGGAGCACTCATGGCCGTCTTTCATGTCCGTATTGCATGGACCGTACTAAGGCTTTCCATTGAAATACGAAGGAAAACTGTGCTTCATTGATTATCATCGGCAATTTCTGCCAAAAGATCATCCGTTCAGAAGGAACAGGAATGCATTCCGTGCCGGTATTGTAGAGAAGGGTGATCCACCGCCAACGTGGTACGGAGCTACGATATGGAAGGAGGTTATAGATTTTCCAAGTGCTATCAAAGATCCTACAACTGGTTACAACTGAGATAGATATGGTAGAGATCATAACTGGACAAAGAGGAGCATATTCTGGGATCTGCCATAATGGAGTACTAATCTGATCAGACATAATCTTGATGTCATGCATATTGAGAAGAATGTATTTGATAACATAATTAATACTGTGATGGACGTAAAGGAAAAAATGAAAGACAATCCCAAGGCCAGGTTGGACTTAGAAGAAATATGCAAATGTCCTGCGTTGCATTTGATAGAGGAGAATGGAAAATAATTCCTGCCAAAGTCAATTTTCTCACTGGATAAGGAGGATAAAGTGAGACTTTGTCGGTGGATCCAGGGCCTAAAATTTCCAGACGGATGTGTCAAATCTGAGAAGATGTGTCGATCCGAAGGAAAACATATTGACGGGTATGAAGAGCTACGATTGTCACGTATTCATGGAGAGGTTAATTCCGATTGCATTTCGGGAATTCTTATCGTAGGTTATTTATGATCCATTGACGGAGCTTAGCATATTCTTCATAGATCTTTGTCCTAAGAAATTGCTCGCTGATCGTCTAGAAAAGCAATATAAGGACATTGCGGTAACACTGTGCAAGCTAGAGTGGGTATTTCCTTCTGGATTCTTCGACTCTATAGAGCATTTACCGATTCATCTATCCTATGAGGCACGTGTTGGTGGATTTGTCGAATATCGATGGATGTACCCGTTCGAGCGACATTTGAATCACCTAAAAAGAAAGGTAAAAAATAAGGCACGGGTCGAGGGTTCTATTTGTGAAGCCTATGTTCTCGAGGAGATTACAAATTTTTGTTCGATGTATTTCAAGCCTCATGTTGCAACTAATAGAACGAGAGCTTCCAGAAACAATGACGGAGATCATGAATGTAATGATACAATATTGAAGGTATTCAATGCTCCAAGAAAGCCATCGGGTAAAATGAAGAAGAGATATCTGAACGATGATAAGCTAAGGGCTGCTCAGCTGTATGTATTACTCAACTGCGACGATGATACAGTAGAGAAGCTGGAGGGATAAGTAATTAATATGTCTACATTATTTTAATAGTGTTGATTATTATACTATTACATTAATTGAATGATGTTATTTTCAGCATATTTAATGATGATGTGAGGTCAGATAGGCCACACATAACAGAAGAAGAACTAAAACAATAAATGAGGCATTATTTTCTATCATGGTTGAGTGCATATGTAAGACTTAAGAACTCTGTAATTATCTTTCTGTATATGCACTTGATTTAGAATGAGCTTAATTTATTTTTTTATGATATTTAGGTCGATCGTCCATACGCAAGACTTGAGAATGAGTCTATTAGAAGCTAGCCAAGGGACCAATTTATGCTGCAAAAATAAGGCCAAGCTACTATGTTAATGGGTTTAGGTTCAAGTCAACAACTTGCCCGATCAGAAACAACTTTGTGGATCTCGACTCCACCAAAAATAGCTGTTTGTGTATCAGATCTTCGAACTACAAAGATGTTGATGCGGACAACGATTTCTATGGCGTCCTACGGGAGATTATGGAGCTGACATATAGTTATGGAATAGAGCCTGCTAAGATTGTGTTATTCAGGTATGATTGGTTCGATACGATTGAAGGTCAAGGTTGGAAAGTAGACAAGCACGGCGTTGTGGATATAAACTATCGGCGTCGATATCATGCCTATGAACCATTTGTTCTATCAAGTCAGGCTCAGCTTGTGTACTTCACAAGTTATCCTAAACGGAGAATAACAAGGTCGAACTGGTGGGCAGTATGCAAGACCAAAGATAGAAATACCTTTGAGGTTGACGATATAGCTTATCAAGAGGATGAACTACCTCTTGTAACAAATATTATAGAAGTAGACACGACGAAGTTTCTCATTACACATCTAATTGTGTAGAAGAAGTAGAATTATCTGAAGAGGAAGATGCAAATGAAAGTGAAGATGTGGAGGAGGAGGAAGAAGAAGAAGAAGAAGAAGATGAGCTAAACGAACTAGATGAATTTTCTGAAGAGGATTAAATCTGTACGTTTGTTTTATCATCATATTTGACACTTTAGTGACACTTTTATCATATAAATCTGTGACACTTTAGTGACACTTTTATCTGTGACTATAATATTTTTCAAAAATCTGAGATGTCTATCATATAAATATGTATATTTGTTTTATTGTCATATGTTATTATCAGGAATGACTAGACCAGGAGGACGATGTGGAGGATATTATATTAGGCAGTCCCGTCTGTCTCGAGCTGGGAAAGTAGATTATGTACCCTCATCCTCATCTCCGAGTACGCCAGTGTACCATTCTATTCCCGGTCCATTACAGGGATAGGGCAGTTCCAGCAGGTTGGCGACTTCTACCTCATCGTCCAGCATTTCTGATCCCGCGTCCAACATTCCCTCCACGTCCAGCATTCCTCCTTCCGACGGCTCCATGGGGAGAGCCGACTCCGAGCATATGGAGGACGACGATCAGACTGATCCTGCCCAGGCAGGAGGTGAGAGCGACCCACCATGCGCTACCCCGGACGAGACGCGTACGAAGATTTGGACGGACGGGCCTACGAATTAAGTTAATTAGATAATATATATTTCTCAAAGGATTATATGTACATATATATTCATTAAATTTATTATTGTATAGATATCGGCCTCCTGCAGTACAGAGACAGCTGGGGTTATTTCTGAGGAAGAACTATGGTGGGCCTTGGATTAACTACTCAGATGCTCCCGCAGATAGGAAGGCCTTTTGGTTGGCCCACTTCAAGGTAAAAAATTTGTTTATTTTTAAATTTTAGTAATCATTTGTGTATATTATACAACTTTTCTATTTTACTTCTTGTAGAGGACCTATTTCTATCCACCATACCGGGCGGCGAAGATCGAGGCCCAATTTTTTGCCGTCGCAGGCAAGCTCATCCGTGATGCGATCCACGACCAGAAGTCTCGTAATCGCTCCGGAAAGCCGATCCATGGTTGGATTACGCCAGAGCAGTGGACTGTGATGAAGGCTAGATTCGGTGAGGCCAGGTACCAGAAGCGGTCTGACAAGGCCAAGGTGGCACAGTCGAGCACCAGTAAGTGGTGTGGTGGCTCCATTTCGATGACAGAGCATTTTCGTCATCTGATACGTTTCCTATGACGGACATCATTTTATATATAGTTTGATAGAATGTTTAATACTAATAATAGATAATATATTTTAACAGGTAAAAAAGGGTGAGGACCCCAACATGGTGACCGTCTTCCTGGTCACCCATCGGAGGACTGGAGAGTTCATTGATGAGAGGGCGACGCAGGCATATATACGTTCTATTCTTTATATTAATTTATAATAATTTAGAAAACAGGAAAATAGATATCAATATAGACTTTAGCAAACACTTAGAAGTTAGCAAACATTGTTCTAGGCCGAGTTTCTTCGGCTACAAGAGGAGGCGGCTGCTGCTGCTAGTGCGCCAGTAGAGGGAGGGGTTGGTACTTCCTTCCAGCCGTCTACAGCTCCATCGCAGGACGATCTTTGGATGACCGCCATTGGTGGTCTTCAGAAGGGTACGTACTACGGTACGAGATCCTACGGCACCTATTTGGCTTCAGAGACATCTCGGGCCCCCTTTGTCAGTGCGTAGTCTGCAACTTCACAGGCATCATCACGAGCTTACGATTGTAGAAGCATGGAAAAGAATAAAGAAATGTCCATGCAGCCAAGGATCCCCATACGGCTCAGAGAGCTTATGCGGCTCAGAGAGCCATGCGGCTCAAGAGTCTTTGCGGCTCGAATAGTTCCATACGGCCCAGAGAGGAGCCACGTGGCCTTCAAACAGCTCTTTCCTTTGTCTTTTTCTGCATTTAATGCAGTGACGGCTGACAGCTCTGACAGATGACAGCTCTGACATAAAGGTGCAATAATGGCTGACAAAAAGGAGCGTTCCTAGGGAAAAGGAGGAGATCTTCTCGCAGCTGGCAGAATCCACCAAGCCCCGAGGTATGCGGCTGCTGTACTTATGCGGCCGCCTACTTCATGCGTCTGCCTACTCCATGCGGCCACCCATCTTTATGCGGCTGCGTCCCTTATGCAGCCGCCCGACAGCCTTTGGCTGTCTATCCTCATGCGGTTGACTACCTTCATATGGCTGCTTGTCCCCATGCGGCTGCCCATCTTCTTGCGGCCGTACATCCTCATGCGGCCCACTCATATACGGCTCTGCCAAGATGACCCAATGGAGGACACGTGACGCTCGAGACAAGTGGCAGTCTTATCTTTCTGGAATTATGGGTGCTAACAAATCCTAAATCAGATTTGTTGCAATCACCATAATTGCCCAGATCAAGTCAAATCAAGCAAATTAGACACGTGGCAAGCCATCACAAGTTGTGAATATTCATGGCAATCAACATTAATTACCCACAGAGATTTGATGCAATCCACATTAATTATCTAGATTTGCTACAATCAGAATGAAGGGCCCAGATTAATTGGTCCTTAACCATCGACATATCAAGGAGACAATCATTGCAAATCCTAATGATGGCATCCCACTCCTATAAATAGCAAGGTGCCATTCCCTTGCAAAGAGGACCTTTTTAAGAGCAGAGCACCAGAACACTTGGAGAGAAAAAAAGAGAGAGGGCAAAGAGAACATTCATTCAACGCCAAGCAGATCTTTCCCGGAGCCAAGGCTGCATCCGATCGTCCAAGGAGTAAGGCAGAGCTGCCGTTGCTTTCCCGAGCCTCTACCGTCACCCCCAAGAATCTAAAATAAACAATTGTACTTAGATTGTTGTACCTAGGTTTTCGTCCCAAGGCTTTCTTTGTACAAGCGAGTTTGTATTGTGAAGTAAAAGTCCAGTCCTCCGATAATTGTTCTGTCCTTTTATATTTCATGGCAAATACGATGGCGACTCTGCTGGGGAAAAGCTTTTCCACGGCTGAGGAGTTGGTGACGCAATCGGATGCAGCCAAACTTGCCTCTACGCAACAGAAGATGGTCGTCCGCTTCGACCAACAGGCGTTCGAAGAAATGCTCTCCGACGGGAGCGCTGGCCCGGTCCAGAAGCAAACCCGTACAAAGAAGGCTCACAGGGAGTGGAGGCCAAAATCATTTACTCCTCCCTAAGCCCTGGACGGAGTACTCTCTGCTGCCCAAGTCGGTGAAGGCGACTCTCATGCGGCCCCACTTCAAGCCATAGAGGACTCTGCTGTCCCCAAGACTGGCAGAGAAAAGTCCTACGATACTGGTCTTGCAGGGACAAAGAGTGATTCTATGTGCTCTAGGAAGAAGCCGAACACTCATGCGGCCAAGACTGCCAGCCGCATGCATGATACTCGCGTGGCCGAAACTGCCAGTCGTATGAAGAATATCCATACGGCCAGAACTCCCAGCCGTATGGAGAAAACCCATACGGCTGAGACTTCCAACCGCATAAAGAAAGCCTATGCGGCCACAACTGCCTGCCGTATGAAGACTATTGACTCCAGCCGCATACTGCCTACTCCATGCAGCTCAGGCTCAGTCTTCGATCGTCTCTCCTATGGTCCTGATCTCTCATGTACCCAAAAGAATATGTCTGACTCTCTGCAGCATCACTTTGACTCTTCCTACTATGCGCCTTCAGGCACTAGAGTGAAGAAGTCAAGGACAGCGCGAGCTTGGCAAGCTCAGTCGGCTGTCCCAACCTCTGACCATTCGAGCGCTCCATATACCATTATGCGGGCCTATGATGGGAAGTTGTACAGAACCACTCGAGTCCCGCCCCCGGCGGTGAACGGACAGAGCGATTCCCAAAAGTCTCCCAAAACCAAGGGAGCAAACATGGTCGTAATAGACCCATCAGACTTGCGTGAGGTTATCCTCCATAAACGCAAGGAAAGGAAAGAGGTCTCGGTGTGCAAAGAGTCTTCCCACGAACGTCACTGCACCCAAATCATTGTCAACTGTTGTTGCAACAACGCAACAGTATAAGAAAACCGGCGGTCTGTCTTCCAAAGACTGCAACGACCAAGCTCAGAGGACGAGACGCCTCCTGTTGTCTCCTGCAACTCTACTCAGAAAATCCCCACCGATGGGAGAGGGAAGAAGATAAACGTTTCCAGCCCGAAGATTTCAACAACTGTGACTAAGAAGCTGTCATCTAAACGGTTGTCCTCCACCGAAGTTTTCCAAGGAACCCGTTCGAAGACAAAATCTGCTACAATGGGTGATTCATCATCCATACCACTAGGGGTCGCTGGAACTGGGGGTAGTACTCCTCCAAACATCCACAATAATCCGATGTTCCAAGGAGACGAGCCCGGGGAAACAACTCTCCCATCAGATACAACAGGTGCTGACGTCCCCGAGGACGTCTACGACTCTCAAGATGAAGCAAGCTTTGAAGCTGGGGGTACTATTGCTTCTGAGTCTGAACCAGAGAAGAACATTGCCACATACCCCGATGACTTCTCGGTACAGGGGTATGATTCGGAGGGCACGTCCTCCACTATTCCTTCTATCTCTCCTCATGTAAGGACGGTGTTCATGACGAACAGCAACCAAGGTAGTTCTAGTTATCGCCAACGCATCGACACTCTGGAGGCCATACTGCATGCCTTGGTCAAGTATGTATACGAGATCAAAGCGGCTCTTCTAACTCTGCAAGGAGGAACGCCTGGCAAAATAAGCGTGGGTCCTGCGGTCAATGCGGACTCAAACTCACCGACACCAAACCCGGGCAATAATCCTCCTGAAATAACGGCTCCCACCACTGCAGATGATGCCAGAGAAGCAAGAAGAGAGGTCCAGGAGCTCCGAGCCATGTTTCACGCTCGAGAAAACTCTCAAGACCTCAGAATACGACAACCATACCCTGCTGCATGGAGGGATGTCCCCTTTCCACCAAGATATTAGCCATTCAACATCAATCCCTATGATGGCAAGACCTCCGCAAGTCGGTACATCACTTACTTCGAGGTCACCACCGACCATCTGCCTCATGACGATGCCATCCTCACATGATTATTCATTGGGGCATTGGAAGGAGTCACCTTCGACTGGTATCGCAACCTGCCAGACAACTGCATCCACTCCTTCTCTAGCTTCAAGCGCATGTTCTTGGAGAGATTCTACGAAGTAGGACAGGACGTCACAATGTCCACCCTCATGGACGTCGTTCAAATGAAAATGGAGCTGACAAGGAACTATATCGAGCGGTTTCGCCAAGCCGCAATGAAGTTGCCGTCTGGTAATCCGAATTCCTCCCTGATTAAAATTTGCCAAAAGAGATTGCTCCCAACAATCAGTCTCTGGATGGGCGAAAGTCAATTTAAGGACTGAAAGACGTTTATCATCAGTGCCACTAGCGTCGAAGAACAGTTGAAGAAGGCTCGCCAACTGGGATTGCACATCTCGAAGGGAGAGAACAAGGGCAAGCATTCCAATACCAACAACGACAATGGGGGTAGCCCCTCCAACAATCGGGACAACATGGGCAAGCAGGCTATGGTGGCCAACGCAGCCTAGAAACCTAAGTCAAAACCGACAGACAAACAATGGCCACAAATAACCTACTACTTCGAAGACAGCCACGTCAAGCCCATCTTGGACATGCTCATACAAGGGGATAGAATTCAACTCCCTCCACCGAGATGAGAACCTCGGCCGACAAAAATAGAGAGCCTAAAGTACTGCCATTACCACCGCTACGTCCACCATGCCACACACGATTGTTACCAACTGAAATGATACATCCAACATCTCATCGATTCGAACGCTCTAGCCATCGATTTTGAGGAGGTGACCTTGGCGGCAAACATGGTGTCCGTATAATTTTGCAGCTTCCCTCCAACAGAGACTCAAGACGGTGTGGTACCCGTCCCTCTAGCGACGATGGAGATTGCTAATCTTTCACCTCCTCGGGATCAGACTGTTGGTCTAGTGCCCCTCACCACATCACGGGGGGAGATCATGTGGGTCCACCCGGACCTGGTACTTGATGTGACTCAGTCCACACCGCCTTCCATTCATAAGAAGAAGAGTAGAAAAGTCAAATCCTGCCACACAATCTCGGCAGATATCGAAGAAGTCAAAACTGTCGTTACCCGATCCGGGGCACAATCCCAACCTGTGGCTGATAACTAGACTGAAGAGCATCAGCCGACTACTACTGACACTCCGGGACCGTCTCAGCCTCCGACGACCGACAAGCCTAGACCAAATGAGACTCGCTTTGACAAATCCCTCCAAAAAGATGCACCTCAGGGGCTGGAGAGGCCCTACAACTTCGACATTTTGGCGCAATTGGCCAACATACCGGCCAAATTGTCATTATACGAGCTCCTGAGACTCTCAAAGAATGTTCGTGCGGCTTTGAGCGATGCACTCCAGAATGCTGACGTCTATCTGGCTCAAGTCAACCTCACAGGAGAGAGCCCGCCTGCAAATCTCTAAGATAGCGCTTGTACAGGAGCAATGCCCAATATTGTCTTCACTTCGCAGGATATGCTCATCAAAACCAATCTGTACGATCGTCCGTTATACTACACCGGATACATCGGGGACGTAAAGGTGGACCGGATGCACATTGATCCTGGCTCGTCCATAAGCATCATTTCGAAGGATCTGTTACATCATCTCCTCATCCCTATGCATCGCTTAACACCAACAAGCACCGCCATCAGCGGTTTCAATTCGGGCAGGAGCTATCCAATTGGAAAGATTCGCTTGAAGTGCCAAATTGGCGATCTTCAGTCAGAAGTGACCTGTTACATCATAGATGCAGATACTTTATACAATATCCTTCTGGGACGCCCTTGGATACACGATTATATGATCGTGCCTTCCACGCCGCACCAGTGCTTCAAGTATGTCGACAAATACGGCTCTGTGAGGACAGAATTTGTCGACATCGATCCCTTCAAAGAAGTCAAATCCTACTACTCGGATTCCTGCTTAAACGAGAAGTCGAAGAGGCATCTGGATGAAGATATACGATCTCGAACTGAAACGGCCCCAGGATCAGAAGAACCTCTGACGATCCACCTCCAAGCTCGCAAAAAGGGAAAATAATAATCCGGCTGCCAAGGTCCGGCCAAGCGCCGAGACCCACACCGGAGCCACTGACAATCAGGTTACAGAGAGTCGGCCAGCCATAAGCAGAGAAGTTCAATCCCTCTGACAAGCCAACGACGATACGTCTTCCCAATCATCACCCCGATGCAAAATCTGGGGCTTCTAGCGAGCCTACAACTCCCCGTCCAGCATCGAATACCAAACTAGGGGTCACTAGTTTGCCAACAACTCCACGTTCGACTCCACCAATAGAACCCCTGATGATCAAGCTGCCCAGGTCATCCTCTCAGTCTTCATCTATACAGGGGTGGCCGAAGAAGAACCGGAACTAGCCAAGTATGTGGCTTCCCACATTGAGGTTCCCTTCGCAGTTGATGTAATCCAGCTAGAAAAGATATCTTACTTCATCAATAAAGGGCTATCTTTGAACTACTCGAGCTTAATAAGCTTTGTACAATGTATGCTATGGAACACGGTATAGGCACTCACCTATACACACAGGTAACAAATGTTTACACCGTAAACCAGCTTACTCCGGTGGAAGACGCTTACCGCATAACCGAGGGAGGAGACCATCCAATCATCTTCGACCGGAAGGACGACCCACAGCCCTTCACCATAGAAAAGGTCGATCTTGAATCGGATACCGGGAGACTGCCTCTTTATCTATATAGCCCCCAATCCAAATATTTCATGCAAAAATAGGGGTATGATCTAGAGACTACGCCAGGCTTGAACTACGACACTGGTCGACGATTACCTTTGAAGCCGCCAGTCCCAGCTGGCAAACCACGGGACTACGACAGCAAGACCCAATGCAGATTAGGGTATGTCACGCCCGCAACAACCTATAAAAGTTCAGATAAGGAATGCGACTGGCAGTCACATTCAACTGGGTCACCAACTTCTTACTCGGATACTAGCATCGGAGATGTATTCAGACAAGTCCTGTCAGTCAATATGGCATTCGCCGACGCTTACGAAGAATATGAGGACATTCCTAAAATCTTCGAGTTAGAGCCATGGGCCCAACAACTGGATACACAATGGGAAAAATGGTTCGAACAGAGAGAACCTCCTACTGAAGATGAGGTTATACAGGTCGACCTCGGCAGCGAATCTTCTCCAAAACCAATCTTCGTCAGTAAAAGTCTGACAAACGAAGAGCAAGAATCACTATTGGAACTTGTCAAAGAATATATTGATGTGTTGGCCTGGAGCTATGAATACATGCCAGGACTAAACCCCGAGGTTGCCCTTCACAAGCTCAACATTCGGCCAGATACAAAGCCGATCAAACAATAACAGCGACGCTTTCGCCCGGGCATCATGGATGCGATCGAAGCTGAAGTCAACAAACTGATAGCCAGCGACTTCATTCGTGAAGAACAACATCCAGACTGGGTCGCCAACAAAGTACCGGTCCTCAAGAAGAATGGAAAGATTCGAATCTGCATCGACTTCCGCAATCTGAACGAGGTATGTCCCAAAGATGAATTCTCCCTTCCTATCACAGACATCATGATCGACAACACCTGCGACGTCGAACGTATGTCGTTCATGGATGGCTTCTCGGGGTACAACCAAATCAAGATGTCTCCTGACGATAAAAAGCATACATCATTCAGAACACCAATCGGCACATACTACTACACAGTCATGCCGTTTGGCTTAAAGAACGTGGGCGCCACATATCAAAGAGCCATGAGTATCATCTTCAGAGACCACTTACGCAAGACTGTGGAGTGCTATGTTGATGACATCGCCGTCAAGAGTCGTTATAAGGAAGACCATCTGAAGGATCTAAGGATGGTATTCAACCTGATATGAGCACACAACCTGAAGATGAATCCCACAAAATCCTTCTTGGGCATATCCAGCAGAAAATTCCTGGGTTTTATTATTACAGTCCAGGGAATTCATGTCGATCCAGAGAAGACGAAGGCAATTATGGAGATGGGTCACCCGAGAAATCTCTGCGAACTCAGAGGCCTTCAAGGGAGGCTAGCGTACATCAGGAGGTTTATTTCTAACCTTTCCGGGCGATGTCGGCCATTCACCCATCTCATGAAGAAAGGTGTCTCGTTCGTATGGGATAAAGAATGCCAACGTGCCTTCGACAGTATCAAAGAATATTTGTCGAACCCTCCAGTCCTGGTGGCCCCTATTGCTGGAAAACCATTCTTGCTATATGTACGAGCAATGGAGCATTCCCTCGGTGCTTTGTTGGCACAAAACAACGTCACGGGCCATGAACAAGCTATATATTACCTCAGCCGAATGATGATTGGGCCAGAGCACCGATACACCGCCATGGAGAAGAAATGCCTTGCCCTAGTGTTCGCTATTCAAAAGACATGACACTATGTCACAGGACAAACCATATATGTGATCTCACGAATCAACCCCCTCAGGGTCCTCATGACTTGTCACTACCACTTTTCTAGCTTGAGGGTCTTTTGGTCATTTTTGAAATTTTGTGAACCATTTGGAATTATTATTAATTATTTAGATTTATTATAATTAATATAATTTTTAATGATTTTTAGTAATTTTTAGTATAATTGATTTTGGCCCTATAGTTGACTTTGACTAGTGTTGACTAGAAGACTAACCTAGAGATTAACCTAGGTTAAGACCACTTGGTTAGGTTAAGTAACCTTGGTTTGACCTAAGTTAGTGAGGGTTAACTCATGGAAACTTGTTTGGAGACATTTGGAGTTGATTAGGCTAGAATGGCTTATGACTTCATAAGTCATGACTAATGACTTGAGACTTAAAATCCATAGGCCCACACCATGTAGCTAACCCTAATTCTAATCAGCCCATGGCTGGACCTTATAGTCTCCCCCATCCTATTTAATACCCCTCAAAGTTAGTGCTTGCCTCCATTAGGATTTTTGCCAAGTTTTAGAAAGAGGTAAGCCCCCATCTTCAATAAATCATAATAAATCCATTTTAAATCCTTTTTTCCCCAAACCAATTTCATTGAGTTCTAATTTTACTCCTCTTACTGTTGGTATCAAGTATTCTCATCTTGGGAGCACTTTGGAGGAGTTTGGCCATCAAGAGGAGTACCCTTCTTTGAAGCTTTTTGAAGGATTTGACACACATAGGTATATTTCAATTCCCTTGATAGAATTCTGAATTTTTTGCATATTTAGGGAGCCCTAGACCTAACCTAACTATAGGAATAGGAATCCCCAAAATTTGTGTCCATTTTGTGTCCTTTTTGGACACGTATCAGTGTCGTATTGAATGTATTTGTTGAAATGCCCCAATAGGCATTTCGTATGATTTTTGAGATTTTGTTTGAATAGGAAATTAGATTTGGGTCTTTCTTACATGTTTCTGGAGTTTTTGTCGAGTTTTAGTGTCGTGTCGAGTCGTGTCGGGCACGCGAACACGCGGTCGTGCGCGCACGTGCACGGGCACTGTGCATGTCCTGCACTTCGGGGGACACAGCGCCTAGGACACGCCACTTCGACACGTGAGACTCGACGTATAGCAAGGGGCCGACACTGACACAGGGCTTTCCAAGTTTCAGAGACCTACGTGTCGTGTCGGACACGCACGAACGCGTGTACCATTTTTGTACTGTGCAGTATTCTGTTGAAAATGTGCACTGACACGCGTGTCTCGTGTCGCGTACACGCGACGTGGACACATGGCAGGGTGTCCTATACCTAGCCCTAGTCTAGGTCGATCCTTGGACACAACCATGTGGGTTGTGTTGCTTTGTGTCGTGTGCACAGACACCGTGAACACGTGCACGCTGTTTGTTGTCGTCTGTGTCCAGATTTCTTATTTTTGGGTTTTTATCGATTGGACATGTTTGTGTCCACTTTTGTGGACATAAACACTTCATATAGCACATGCACATTATGTTTAAACTTTACCAACCCTAAATTAGTGTTTTAATTTAATTTTTATAGTTAATTCTCCATTTCCTATTTTTGCTGATACCTCATTATTCAGTCTTACTTTTTGATTTCTGTCCAGTTTTCAAAATCCAATTTTGTCATCATTTTTGACCTAGTTTAAACTGTTAACTTCATGGTTTCTAACCTCTAACTTGTTCACCTACATGATATCTAAATGTATGAGGAATTTGGGGTCAATTTGGTGGTTGTGTGTTCAGAAAACTGAGAATTCATTAAAGGACTGTTTTGAACTGTTTTGTTTTGGTTTTATGTGAATACTGAACTGAGTTTGATTGGGGGGGAAATGTTTAATACTTAAATCTGAGTTGTGTGTAAAATCTGGAAATAAAGTTGGGTTTTGAAACTGTAACTGTTAACTGATTTGGGGGGCTGTTTGGACTGCTTTTACTGAGATTAGGGACTTGCTAATTGGTTTTTTATGTGTGATTCATGAGTTATTTGAACTGTTATTTAATAGTTGAAATCTGAGATTATGGGAGGGTTTAAACTGAGATTGTTTGGCACTGTTACACTGTCAAACACACACAAGCCCACACTCACTGTTTCTCACTGTTTTTTCCTCTTTCACTTACTGTTTTCACACTCATTATTCACTGATTTACACTCACCCTCATGTATCACCACACTCCTTGACACTAGCACACACACATGGCATATGACACTCACTCACATGTCTCCTCTACACACACATGGTATATGACACCCACTTGAACACTCTATATCTCACACTCTCTCATGACACACACACATACACTAGTATATATATGTCACTGTCACTCTCACTATTTGACACACACCCAATTTCTATGATACACACACACACATACACTTGGACACATGTTTATGTGTCCCCCTCTCTATACCTACGCATATATATGTGTATTAACATATAATGTTGTATGGTATATACATTAGCCTATAGGGTATATTCTAGTTATATTATTTAAATGGATCTATATGTGTATTCCTATATTAGAGTATATAATTATACCCATGTGTACTATATATTAGATATATATGACATGTAGATGAGTTATGGGTTGGCTATGGCATGGTTGTGCCTGTTTGTCAGTATAGAGCCTAGAATAGACTAGTGTAGTCTTGTTAGACTTAGAATAGCCTTGTTAGCCTGTGTAGACTAGTTTGACTTAGGTTTGACTTGGTTGACTTAGTTTGACTTCTAGGGTTGACCAGAGTTGACCAGAGTTGACCAAGAGTTGACTTTGGTCTAGATTGACCTAGATTCATGTAGAATACATTGATTTGCATCTTATTATCATTGTAGATTCATAGTGACTTGTAATGTTCTATAGGAGACAGACACCACTCCTCAGACAGTATATATTCTCCAGATTCATCGGATACAGGCGAGTACATTCTCTGATCATTTCATATCCAGCATTAGGAGTATATTTCCTGCTTTAGATTACTTTATATGATGCTGACATGTTTGAAACACGGATTAGTACTATATGGATCTTGTTGGGCGATGTTATTTGCTTAGCAAATACATCGGGTATTTCGTGTTCGTGTACTTTATCGTGAACATCGTGTACTCCTTGTATTTGTGACATTCGTGTACGAAACGTGTAAAACGTGTATAATCATGTATTCACATGACCTTCGTGTACAATAACATAACTTAGCCAGATCCTTATGTATTGATTGGGGCGGGGGAGTAGAAGTGGTTATGTTTTCAATCCAGTAGATTACTCGTGTACAACCTCTGTAGATTACTCGTGTATAACATCGTACCGTTTACATAACCATCTTTTGCTCTGAATCACTAGACACTGTTAGTTCTCTATATACTATAGCTATTTATTTACAGTCTTTCCTGTTTATCATATTATTCTTCAGTCTCTTGTATCTTACTCTCTAGCATGATTATATATCCTAATTTGCTATGATTTGTTGAGATGTACTGTGCTCGCTCCTGTCCTGACTGGACCTGTTGAAATGTTACAGAGGACGAGGCTGAGGCGTTCTGCCCTACCTACTACGGTGCTACACTAGACGAGTGCCTGGACTTGGACCAGCAGCAGGATCCACTAGCAGTAGATGACACTCCCTTATACTAGGATTGTCTTTACTTTACTTGGATTACTGTATTTGGATTTCAGAGTTTTGGACATATATTTATTTATAGACACTTAGAATTCTGGTTTTTCCTCTGTGATCTTTCTTTCCTGGATATTATCGTCTATTATCATTCTATCTTATTCCTGTTCTACCTTAGCTGTGATTGGGATATATTCTGTTATGTCATCCCCATTCGATGAGTATAACTATTTATTACCTTTAACTGTTAGATATTGAGACCTAGGACAGCGTTCTACCACCGACACTGCGGCGTAGGCTGGACGTACCCACGTCTCGTGCCCTTACTCTAGGGTGCGGGTCGTGACACGTTTTTAGTGGTGGCCCATGCAGGTCTAGGTTGGAAATGTAGTGGTATTCGAACTAGAATATCACTGCAGCCTGCAGTAGGAATTAGCATATTTTTTGAAGGTACTCAATCACACTAGAAAAATTCCTTATCAGATTCCGTATATCTATTTTGCTGCTTATTGTCTTCCTTAGAATTTTTAACTATCCTCCTTTGATTTTTGACTTATTCTCAGTAATTGTTTCTTGTTTGATCAGTGTCTCCAGGATGGTTGAGACGAGATCGCATCACCCCGCGACGGGAGAGGCTGGAGAGGGGTCTGCCACCTCTCATGTCTAGCAGCCAGCTCCCAGTACCACGGGGCCAATGCAGCCCTCAGGAGTCGGTGTCTCTACGACTTTTGGAGGACCACCTCCAGTAGTCAGGAGGCATAGCCCTGTGATTCCTGAGATCCTTCCACTGCAGCAGCCTCCGCCTGCAGGGATAGTAGATGCTGCAAATCTTTTCTCATTCGTGGAGAGGATTCTGGAGTCCCACCGACAGTAGCAGACGAGGCAGACTACCGATTTTCGTCAGGGGATCGACGAGGCACACCAGCTGGTTCACACTACAGTGGAGATGATTACTATTCAGGGGGCCCAGCAGCAGCCCTGTCGGAGGGAAAAGGACATTCAGGACTTCCAGATGATGCATCCTCGGGAGTTCTTCGGCACATAGGGCATTCACATTACAGACGACTGGATAGAGCATATGGAGGAGATCTTCCGACTGGCGGAGATACCAGATCGACTCCATATCGAGGCGACGGGCAGCCAGATACAGGACTTAGCCCGTGCGTGGTATCAGGCAGATCCCAGGGTAGGAGTTGAGGGCCAGACTTGGGCCCAATTCAAGGAGCTGTTCAAGGAGCAGTTCATTCCTGATGTTGCCTTGGGAGGTATCGAGGCACAGTTCGAGGGTCTGGTTCAGGGGAACCAGACGGTAGCTGAGTATGCCAGGGAGTTCTGCAGATTGGCCCGGTTTATAGATGACTTGACCGAGAAAATGAAAGCGAGGAAGTTTCGCCGAGGTCTGATTAGAGAGATTCGATCGCTGACTAAGAGCGACCGAAATGCCACATTTGTTGAGATATTTTTTGGTGCCATGGCGGCAGAAGACAACCTAGGACTGAAGCAAAAGAGGGGTCATGACTTCCAGAGTGGCAGTAGCAGTCAGGGGCAGGCTAAGAGGCCTCACTTCCAGCAGCACTTTCAGCAGCAGAGGCCAGTTCAGCAGCACCAGCATCAGGGTCGTGCACCTTTTCAGTAGGTACAGTACCAGCAGCAGAGAGGGCAGCATGCACCCAGGCAGCAGGCTGTTAGTTGTACTTTCTGTAAGAAGCCTGGGCATAAGTGGGACGAGTGCAGGAAGAGATTTGGCAGATGCTTGATGTGTGGATCAGCAGACCATCAGATGCGAGAGTGTCCAGTTACGTCGATGCGTCCGATACCAGGAGGAACTGGGGCAGCCAAGGCACCAGCAGGCCAGCAGAGGAGACCAGCCCTGTAGAACCAGCAGCAGAGGTTCCAGCAGCACCAGCAGCAGGCACGAGGTGGACAGCAGGGACGAGCTTTCTCCATGGCAGCTGAGGATGCCGAGGCCATAGGAGAGCTGATAGCAGGTTCGGTTCTTCTCGATTCCCTTCCAATATTTGTACTCTTTGATTCCGGGGCTACCCACAGCTTTGTGTCAGTATCGTATGCTATTAGACACAGTTTGGTTTCTGAACCATTGCCTAGGACCTGCAAGATCACGACCGGGGGTGGGGTCATCCTCGTGAGTGATGTTTACAGAGGGCGGAGCGTCTTATTGGGAGGCCGAGAGTTGGGAGTGAGTTTACTCGTCATGCCATTATCGAACTACGATATAGTATTAGGTATGGACTGGTTGAGTAGACACCACGCCCGCATTGATTGCCTTGGGGGTAGAGTTTTGTTCGGGGAGCCAGGAGAGCCAGAGTTTGAGTACACCCGGCGGCAGGCAGAACAGGACGACGGAGTCTTCTGTGGAGCTTCAGTGGAGGAGCAGGTGGCTCCGTATCCCTTGATCGCAGAGTTTATGGACGTATTTCCAGAGGAGTTGCCGGGGCTTCCACCGGACAGAGATGTAGAGTTCTCGATAGACTTGGTTTCCGGCGCAGAACCGATCTCCCATCATGTCTATCGAGTGAACAACAACGAGTTGGTAGAGCTGAAGAAGCAGGTGGATGAGCTGCAGGACAAGGGCTTCATCCGATCTAGTTTTTCACCTTGGGGTGCACCGGTACTCTTCGTACCCAAGAAGGATGGGTCGGTACGGATGTGTATCGACTACAGGGCACTTAACAACCTGACAATCAAGAAAAGATACCCACTGCCGTGGATCGATGATCTCTTTAATCAGTTCAGCGGAGCTCGGGTGTTCTCCAGGATTGATTTGAGGTCGGGTTATCACCAGGTGAAGGTGAAGGGGGAGGATATTCCCAAGACCGCTTTCAGGACGCGGTACGGGCAGTTTGAGTTTTTGGTTATGCCGTTTGGGCTAACCAATGCACTAGCAATGTTTATGAATCTAATGAACAAGGTGTTCCACCAGTACTTGAACAAGTTCGTGGTGGTGTTCATTGATAATATCTTGGTATATTCCAAGACAGAGGAGGAGCACGAGGAGCATCTGCGGATAGTGCTAGAGACTCTCAGGAGGGAGCAGCTTTATGGAAAACTCTCCAAGTATGAGTTTTTCTTGGACCGGGTGGACTTCTTGGGGCATGTGGTGACTGGAGATGGTATCTCAGTTGACCCCAAGAAGATTGTAGCAGTTGAGGCTTGGACGGTGCCAACTTCAGTGGCAGAGATCAGGAGTTTCCTGGGGCTGGCATAATACTATAGGAGATTTATGCAGGATTTCTTCCGGGTTGCAGAGCCGTTGACACGGTTGACCGGGAAGGATGCTGAGTATGTTTGGTCAGAGGAGTGTCAGGCAACTTTTGATGAGTTGAAGAAGCGGCTTACGACAGCTCCGATTATGACATTACCTTCAGGATCAGGTGGATTCACTATTTATAGTGATGCTTCAGGGAAGGGGTTGGGTTGTGTCTTGCAGCAGCATAGGAAGGTGATTGCCTATGCTTCCAGGCAATTGTGTCCCCATGAGAAGAACTACCCTACCAATGACCTGGAGCTGGCGGCGGTAATTTTTGCTTTGAAGTTGTGGAAGCACTATCTGTATGGCGAGAGGGTAGAAATTTTCACAGATCACAAGAGCTTGAAGTATGTATTTACACAGAAAGAGCTCAACATGAGGTAGCACAGATGGCTAGAGTTGATGAAGGACTTTGACATCTCACTTCAGTATCACCCGGGGAAGGCCAACGTGGTTGTCGATGCCTTGAGTAGGTATCTGACAACCATGTGTTTGACCATGGACCGGCACTTGCTTGCAGACTTGGAGAGCCTTGGGATTGAGGTGATCGTGCCAGGAGTGCAGATGCAGTTATGGGGCCTTCAGATACAGTCGGACTTGATGGACCGGATCACGGTGATATAGTTCGAGGATGTGGCTCTGCGGTGTATCCGAGAGCAGATCAGTGCAGGATTGGAGGATGATGAGTTTTCACTTGTAGAGGATGGTGCCCTGAGGCACGGTATCCGGTTATGTGTGCCTAGCGGGAAGCTCAGAGAGCAGATCATGCAGGAGACTTACAGATCTTAGTACTCTATACATCCTGGATGCCAACAAGAAGTACAGGGATCTGCAAGAGCATGTCTGGTGGTACGGGATGAAGAGGGAGGAGTCCTACTTCGTAGCTAGATGCTTGGTCTGTCAGTAGGTCAAGGCAGAGAGGCAGAGGCCCGGAGGATTATTACAGCCGTTGCCCATTCCAGAGTGGAAGTAGGAACATATTACCATGGATTTTGTATCGGGGTTGCCGCGTACACCAGGAGGAAAAGACGCGATTTGGGTCATCGTTGACAGGTTGACCAAGTCGGCCCACTTCTTGCCATTCAAGGTGGGTACGTCTACAGAGAGGCTCACGGAGTTGTATATGAGGCAGATAGTCAGGATTCACGGAGTTCCCGTCAGCATAGTCTCAGATCGGGATAGTCGTTTTACTTCCCATTTCTGAAGGAGTCTGTAGACTAGTTTGGGCACTCAGCTCAAGTTTAGTACTGCATACCACCCCCAGACGGACGGACAGACAGAGAGGACTATTTAGACACTTGAGGATATGCTGCGGACGTGCGTCCTAGATTTTGGAGGTTCCTGGAAGGATCACCTACATTTGGTAGAGTTTGCTTACAACAACAGTTTTCAGGCCAGCATTGAGATGTCACCGTTTGAGGCTCTGTACGGGCGTAGGTGTCGTACACCCTTATCTTGGGATGATGTTGGAGAGCAAGCTTTACTGGAACCAGAGATGGTTGTTGACGCAGCCGAGAATGTGAAGCTCGTCAGGGACAGACTTCGCGTAGCGTAGGACAGACATCGGCACATGGCCGATAGCCACCGGAGGCTGCTGGAGTTTGAGGTTGGAGACATGGTTTTTCTGTGGATATCTCCGACTTGTGGTGCAATACATTTTGGTGGAGGTAGGAAGCTTAGCCCGCGCTTCATCGGCCCTTTCGTTATCAGCGGGAGAGTCGGTGACGTGGCATACAGGCTAGACTTGCCACCTGCACTAGTGGAAGTTCACAACGTATTCTACGTGTCACAGTTGAGATGGTACGTGGCTGACCCTAGCCATGTGCTCGATCATTCGGAGATTGAGGTTGGGCCTACTCTTAGTTATCCAGAGCAGCCTGTGGAGATTCTAGATCGCCGAGAGAAGGTATTGAGGAACCAGGTGATACCCTTGGTACGCTTCGCATGGAGGCATCATTCTCCAGAAGAGTCAACCTTGGAGCGGGAGGATGAGATGCGCGAGCGGTACCCCTATCTTTTTGGAGCTTGAGGTATACTTTTCTATCATTCTCAGCAGTTTAGTTTCGCCTTTAATTTCGAGGACGAAATTATTTTAAGGAGGATAGATTTGTCACTACCTCTTTTCTAGCTTGAGGGTATTTTGGTTATTTTGGTCATTTTTAAATTTTGTGAACTATTTGGAATTATTATTAATTATTTAGATTTAATATAATTAATATGATTTTAGTGATTTTTAGTGTAATTAATTTTGGCCATATAGTTGACTTTGACTAGTGTTGACTAGAAGACTAACCTAGAGATTAACCTAGGTTAAGACCACTTGGTTAGGTTAAGTAACCTTGGTTTGACCTAAGTTAGTGAGGGTTAACTAATGGAAACTTGTTTGGAGAGATTTGGAGTTGATTAGGCTAGAATGGCTTATGACTTCATAAGTCATGACTAATGACTTGAGACTTAAAGCCCATAGGCCCACACCATGTAGCTAACCCTAATTCTAATCAGCCTATGGATGGACATTATAGTCTTCCCCATCCTATTTAATACCCCTCAAAGTTAGGGCTAGCCTCCATTAGGATTTTTGCCAAGTTTTAGAAAGAGGTAAGCCCCCATCTTCAATAAATCATAGTAAATCCATTTTAAATCCTTTTTTCTCCAAACCAATTTCATTGAGTTCTAATTTTACTCCTCTTACTATTGGTATCAAGTATTCTCAGCTTGGGAGAACTTTGGAGGAGTTTGGCCATCAAGAAGAGCACCCTTCTTTGAAGCTTTTTGAAGGATTTGACACACATAGGTATATTTCAATTCCCTCCATAGAATTCTGAATTTCTTGCATATTTAGGGAGCCCTAGACCTAACCTAACTGTAGGAATAGGAATCCCCAAAATTTGTGTCTATTTCGTGTTCTTTTTGGACACGTATTAGTGTCGTATTGAATGTGTTTGTTGAAATGCCCCAATGGGCATTTCGTGTCATTTTTGAGATTTTGTTTGAATAGGAAAGTAGATTTGGGTCTTGCTTACATATTTCTGGAGTTTTGTCGAGTCTTAGTGTCGTGTCGAATCTTGTCGGGCATGCGAACACGCGGTCGCGTGCGCGTGCACGGGCACTGTGCATGCCCTGCACTTCGGGGGACACAGCGCCTAGGACACGCCACTTCGACACGTGAGACTCGACGTGTAGCAAGGGGCCGACACTGACACGGGGATCCCCAAGTTCCAGAGCCCCACGTGTCGTATCGGACACGCACGAACGCGTGCACCGTTTTTGTACTGTGCAGTTTTCTGTTGAAAACGTGCACTGACACGCGTGTCTCGTATCACGTACACACGACGTGGACACATGGCAGTGTATCCTATCCCTAGCCCTAGTCTAGCTCGACCCTTGGACACAACCACGTGGGTTGTGTCGCTTTGTGTCATGTGCACAGACACCGTGAATACGTGCACACTGTTTGTTGTCGTCTGTGTCCAGATTTCTTGTTTTTGGGTTTTTGTTGATTGGACACGTTTGTGTCCACTTTTGTGGACACAAATACTTCACATAGCACGTGCACATTATGTTTAAACTTTACCAACCCTAAATTAGTGTTTTAATTTAATTTTCATAGTTAATTCTCCATTTCCCATTTTTTCTGATACCTCATTATTCAGTCTTACTTTCTGATTTATGTCCAGTTTTCATAATACAATTTTGTCATCATTTTTGACCTAGTTTAAACTGTTAACTTCATAGTTTTTAACCTCTAAATTGTTCACCTACATGATATCTAAATGTATGAGGAATTTGGGGTCAATTTGGTGGTTGTGTGTTCAGAAAACTGAGAATTCATTAAAGGACTGTTTTAAACTGTTTTGTTTTGGTTTTATGTGAATACTGAACTGAGTTTGATTGGGGAGAAATGTTTGATACTTAAATCTGAGTTGTATGTAAAATCTGGAAATAAAGTTGGGTTTTGAAACTGTAAACTGTTAACTGATTTGGGGGACTGTTTGGACTGCTTTTACTGAGATTAGGGACTTGCTAATTGGTTTTTTTATGTATGATTCATGAGTTATTTGAACTGTTGTTTAATAGTTGAAATCTGAGATTATGGGAGGGTTTAAACTGAGATTGTTTGGCACTGTTACACTGTCAAACACACACAAGCCCACACTCACTGTTTCTCACTGTTTTTCCCTCTTTCACTCACTGTTTTCACACTCATTATTCACTGATTTACACTTACCCTCATGTATCACCACACTCCTTGACACTAGCACACACACATGGCATATGACACTCACTCACATATCTCCTCTACACACATGATATATGACACCCACTTGAACACTCTATATCTCACACTCTCTCATGACACACACACATACACTAGTATATGTATATGTCACTCTCACTCTCACTATTTGACACACACCCAATTTCCATGATACACACACACATACACTTGGACACATGTTTATGTGTCCCCCTCTCTATACCTATGCATATATATGTGTATTAACATATAATGTTGTATGGTATATACATTAGCCTATAGGGTATATTCTAGTTATATTATTTAAATGGATCTATATGTGTATTCCTATATTAGAGTATATAATTATACCCATGTGTACTATATATTAGATATATATGACATGTAGATGAGTTATGGGTTGGCTATGGCATGGTTGTGCCTGCTTGTCAGTATAGAGCCTAGAATAGACTAGTGTAGTCTTGTTAGACTTAGAATAGCCTTGTTAGCCTAGTATAGACTAGTTTGACTTAGGTTTGACTTGGTTGACCTAGTTTGACTTCTAGGGTTGACCAGAGTTGACCAAGAGTTGACTTTGGTCTAGATTGACCTAGATTCATGTAGAATGTATTGATTTGCATCTTATTATCATTGTAGACTCATAGTGACTTGTAATGTTCTATAGGAGACAGACACCACTCCTCGAACAGTATATATTCTCCAGATTCACCGGATACAGGCGAGTACATTCTCTGATCATTTTATATCCTGCATTAGGAGTATATTTCCTGCTTTAGATTACTTTACATGATGCTGACACGTTGGAAACACGGATTAGTACTATATGGATCTTGTTGGGCGATGTTATCCCCTTAGCGGATACATCGGGTATTTCGTGTTCGTGTACTTTATCGTGAACATCGTGTACTCCTTGTATTTGTGACATTCGTGTACGAAACGTGTGAATCGTGTATAATCATGTATTCACATGACCTTCGTGTACAATAACATAACTTAGCCAGATCCTTGTGTATTGATTGGGGTGGGGGAGTAGAAGTGGTTATGTTTTCAATCTAGTAGATTACTCGTGTACAACCTCTGTATATTACTCGTGTATAACATCGTGCCGTTTACATAACCATCTTGTGCTCTGAATCACTAGATACTGTTAGTTCTCTATATAATGTAGCTATTTATTTACAGTCTTTCCTGTTTATCATATTAGTCTTCAGTCTCTTGTATCTTACCCTCTAGCATGATTATATATCCTGACCTGCTATGATTTGTTGAGATGTTCGCTCCTGTCCTGACTGGACCTGTTGAAATATTACAGAGGACAAGGCTGAGGCGTTCTGCCCTACCTACTACGGTGCTACACTAGACGAGTGCCTGGACTTGGACCAGCAGCAGGATCCACTAGCAGTAGATGACACTCCCTTAGACTAGGATTGTCTTTACTTTACCTGGATTACTGTATTTGGATTTCAGAGTTTTGGACATGTATTTATTTATAGACACTTAGAATTCTGGTTTGTACCTCTGTGATCTTTCTTTCCTGGATATTATCATCTATTATCATTCTATCTTATTCCTGTTCTACTTTAGCTGTGATTGAGATATATTCTGTTATGTCACCCCTATTCGAAGAGTATAACTGTTTATTACCTTTAACTTTTAGATGTTGAGACCTAGGATAGCGTTCTACCGTCGACGCTGCGGCGTAGGATGGACGTACCCACGTCTCGTGCCCTTACTCTAGGGTGCGGTTCATGACACGACTAAACCAGGGGCATTCAGTTCCCGCCTCGCCACATGGGCAATATTGCTTTCCTATCATATGATCTTCGTCCCGCAAAAGACTGTTAAAGGTCAAGCTCTGGCAGACTTTTTAGCAGCCCACCCAGGCTCGGATTCGTCCAGAATATATGAAGGAATCCCAGATGAGGTCACCGACTCTCATGCAACCTCTCATGATAATATATGGCGAATGTTCTTCGACGGTGCCTCAAGGACCGGACCTATGGGCAACATCGTCGTCGGAGTCGGGATGGTGCTGGTTTCTCCTTCCGGGTTGGTGATCAATCGCGCTTACTCTCTCACAGAACCCTGCTCTAATAATGTGGCCGAGTACAACGCTTTGGTCATTGGCCTCCAACTCGTAAGAGATCTAGGGGTAGGATATCTTGAAGCATACGGCGATTCACAGTTTATCGTCAATCAGATCCGGGGTTCATATGAGGTCCGCCATGAAGACATGATCCCCTATCACCAAATAGCGATCAACATTATTTCGTCATTTGAGGGATTCTTCATCGAACACGTTCCCAGACTCCAAAATATCAAAGCCGATGCCTTAGCTGGCCTTGTCGCTTCCCTAGCAGTTCTAAACTATGCTCATCAAACGGTGGATGTGATAGGCCATGAACTAGTCTGTCCCAAGAACAATGTTCAATTTGTGGTGAGTTATTCCTCTCAGACGATCGACGAAGCGCCAGATTGGAGACAACCATTCATAGACTTCGTAGTCTACGACATTCTGCCAGAGAATCTGAAGGAAGCCACCTCTTTCAGAAGGCGTTCTCTCAGATTCTTTTACGATACAGAGACGAAAATGCTGTATCGCCGATCCTACGATGGATTACTGCTTCGATGCCTGTCAAGCGCAGAAGCCAAAGAAGCCATACGCGAAGCTCATGACGGTGTCTACGGGGCCCATCAGCCTGGCCCTAAATTGCAAGACCGTCTTTGCTGAATGGGCTACTACTGGCCCACGATGGTGGCAGATGCGATAGATTATGCAAGAAAGTACAAAGCCTGCCAAGTCCACGCAAACTTCATCCACCAGCCATCCGAGTTCTTACATCCGACGGTAGCGTCCTGGCCATTCGAAGCATGGGGAATGGATATTATTGGTCCGATCGCTCTACCCTCTTCCCGAGGACATCGTTTCATACTCGCCACTACAGATTAGTTCCCCAAATGAGCGAAATCTGTTCTACTTGCAGAAGTAAAGACGTCAAACGTGATCAGCTTCCTCAAGCATCATGTCATTTATCGCTTTGGACTACCCCGAAGGATCATCCACGATAATGGTCCACAGTTCGCAAGCCATGCCTTCTATCGATTTTGCGACAAGCATAGAATTCAGAATGTTGCTTCAACACCATACAACCCAGCAGCAAATGGGTTGGCAGCAGCATTCAATAAAACAATCATCAAACTTCTCAAGAAGTTTGTGTCTTCCAACAAACGCGACTGGAACAAAAATCTTGGTGAATGCTTATGGGCGTACCGTACTACAGTCCGAACAGCCACTGGGAATACGCCATTTTTCCTGGTGTATGGGAGTGAGGCAGTCCTCCCATTGGAGAATCAAATACCCTCTCTCCGCGCCGCCCTTACTTACCAATTGACGACGGACGATAACTACCGTCGCTGGCTACAAGAGTTGGAGGCCTTAGATGAAAAGCGCCTCTTGGCTCAGCAACGAATCGAGCTATACCAAGCACGCATCTCCGGAGCCTTCAACAAGAAGGTTAAAATCAGAACATTCTAAGTGGGCGATCTCGTTCTGGCAGTTCGGAGGCCGATGGTTATGACTCACAAGACCACCTGCAAGTTCCAACCGAAGTGGGAAGGCCCATTTATCATTGAGGCTGTATTCTCCAACGGTACTTACCGCCTCGTAAAACAAAATGGAGACTTGCTCATGCTGCCCTTCAACGGCAAGTTCCTGAAGAAATATTATGTCTAAACGACATTTTCCAGATTATCGAGTCATGTACCTGCTGGTACCGCTGAACTCATATTCAATATTTTCCAGATTATCGAGTCATGTACCCGCTGGTACCGCTGAACTCATATTCACCATTTTCCAGATTTTCGAGTCATGTACCCGCTGGTACCGCTGAACTCATATTCACAAAATTCTAGATTATCGAGTCATGTACCTGCTGGTACCGCTGAACTCATATTCATAAAATTCCAGATTACCGAGTCATATACCTGCTGGTACCGCTGAACTCATATCCATTAATATTCCAGATTATCGAGTTATGTACCCTCCAGTACCGCTGAACTCACATTCTTGCTCCACAAAAAATCCCAGATTATGGATTTATGCACCCTCTGGTACCTCTGAACTTACACTTTGATTCCAAAATTCCTGGATTGTCGAGTTATGTACCCGCTGGTACCCCTGAACTTATATCCCGGTCACTCTTTTAGGAAGGAAGTCATGTATAACCATACCTCTGAACTTTCTTCCTATAAGAGCTCCTTCCTCATGATCCACTACCCGCACTCCTAATGCACAAAAAGGGTAACAGATCTACAAATTTCCAAAACGACCATGTCAATTTTACCTTTGAGTCGTCTCAATTCCGCCAAAAACAAATCACCCCTCTACATAGAACTTCCATATCCTTATTACCTCTGAGTCGTTCTATGTACCCCCCTTCATTGAGCCCATTCCTGCCATGTCCTCATTAACTCTGAGTGGGAAGGCCCCGTCGAAGAAACCTTCATGCTTGCCATGTCCTCATTACCTCTGAGTAAGTATGTTGATTCCCTTTTCGACTTATTATCCGTACCCACGACCGGAGTACGCCAAGGATAGTAGGTCCACAAATATCCTCCGTTGAGTCCACTCCTACCATGTCCTCATTACCTCTGAGTAGGAAGATTTCACGGTGGAAAAAAGCCCTCATACTTGCCATGTCCTCATTACCTCTGAGTAAGTATGTTGGTTCCCTTTCAACCTATTATCCGTATCCTAAGCCAGGGTACGCCAAGGATAATAGGCCCAAAAATGTCCTTTGCTAAGCTTCTTAGTACAGGCTCATCATCTCTCATCATGCCCCGGGAGCCCAGCTGCTCCATAGTATTCCTTCTTCTACTACCAGGAACATCCATGACCACCTTACCATAGAACTGTTCTAGGTATCCCCAATCAAACTTGTTATCCGTACCTAAAACCAAGGTATGCCAAGGGTAACAGGTCCATAAACAAGTCCCCTATGCGGGGCAAACATCTCAAAACCAAAAATACAATACAAATAAAGGGTAAGATGAAAAATACTCTTTATTTGAAAGTAAAAAAACATTACATGTTTTGGGGCCATGTCCCTCTCAAAAAGAAGAGAAAAAGAGAACATAAACAAAAGGAGAAAAAGGGCGACTATGGTCCGACATTACATAATTCCAGGAGGCGATTCTTCACCAAGGTGGTCCCCCGCTCAAGCCGCTGTCTAGCTCGGCGCTCAGCCTCCCGGGACAACTGCTCCGTATCATCCAAGTACATATATGCCCGCAAGTCATCCTCCATCTTCTTCAGGGCGAGTTCCAGATTGGCAGAAGCTCGACTAAGTCTGTCAGCCTCCTGGATAGCAAGCCCCTTCTAAGTACGGGCGGCTTCGAGCTCAAACTCCAGGAAGGCCAGCTTTCTCTGGAGCTCGAGGATTTGCTCCGTGGTGTCGCTTACCCCGCGGGAGGCGATCGCTTCCCGAGTCGTACAATCCTCATTTCTACGGCTCCATTGATCGTATAACTGAGACAGATCACGACGGTCCTTCAGTATAGTCGGCTTGATCGACTCCCGAGCAAGCCTCACCTTCTCCACCGCGGTTATGAGGAAAGTGCGCTGTTGATCTATTGTCGCGGATAGATCAGCTTGCTGTAGCATGTAAAACTGGGCCACAAGACGATCAGCCTCTAGCAGCTTGGGCTCCAGAAGCGCAGCTAGCCCCGCCCCACCGGGTAGTGTTCTAAGGATGTCGATTTAGCCACCGGCGCACCAACGGACCATAGCAAAGGGAGTCCCCCTCTCCACAGCTACCTCGACCCCTCTCTTCAGGTGGCGATAAAAGCTGTCAACCATATCCTGGGACACTTCATCCAAAACTTCTGTAGAGGACGGCGTCAAAGGGAGTGTGGTTGGCAATGTCGATGGAGTAGCATCAGAACTTGCTATCCCTGCCACCAGGGAAACGAATTCTATGAGAAAAGATGCATGAATAGCGGCTAGCTCCTCTTTCGCCGCCCAAAGATCTTGGATACTTGGCAAGGTGGAAAGGTTAACCCCCGAAACCATATTTGTAACGCCCCAGTCCCAAAATACGTAGGACTAGTAACGTAGATATGCCAGCTGTATTCATACGAAGCATACTCCAATATATGGAAGCCACGTATAAATACATAAGCTGTAAAATGCAGTAGAACCATAACTAATCTCATCCACACAGAATAAATAAATAAAAGATATAATATAATGAGAATGAATTTGTCTTGATACAATATGTTGGGCGGAGACAAATCCACTACTAGCAAAATAAGGAAAAGTACATAGAAAATGAAATAAGTGGTGAGCGAAGCGAAGACGATCCAAATGCAATCATCCTCGAAGGAACGACAATGAACACGGCTAGAGCTAAAGCACCTGCGAAAGACAATAGCACACACCTGGCAAGACAACCAGGTCCTCAGAGGGACGTAACAAGACACATAATAGCATGCCATATAACTGAATAAATATTGCTCAAATAAATAAGTAAATAGAATTATAACATGTTCCAATACGCACCTACTGAACGAGCGTACCATCCCCCCAACCAAACAAGGACAGGAGATGGTAAACTAATTCACGGTAACGTATCTTCCCATGCCATGAATCCAATATAGTATCCGGACCCCAACAAGGTTCAATACCTTCTCATCGGAGTAGTAAGTCACACCTACAACCAAACAAGGACAGGATGTGACGAACTAATCCGCGACAAGTTATTGTTCCAAGCCACGGTCAGATACAAGTACCCAAATCGAAAGTACTCGTACCTAACGGATATGGTAGCCTACCATTCTAAGTAAAATATAGTTAAGAACAATCTTTCCTACGTATGGGCCCTGGCTGAATAGGATCGGCGTAGTCCCCCTTTGGGCACCAGAGGCCCCATCAGGAAGAGCATGAATAATCATGGGTCATCAACCCCGTATCTCCAGTGGAGAGTCCGGGTCACAAGGGAAGTGCATCGAAGCCCATACGCTAAGGAATTATCCTCCCCGCCCAATGCCTACTGTGTTGTATCCACAACACAAACCACTATAACTGCTAAGTCCAACTAGCATGCAATCTCTATTAGCGGTTATTCCTATCGCACGGCTTGTACGTACTGGTGGCCAGCCAATCACGCACTTTCGTGTTCTACATGCGACACACAACTTCGTGTTTACAACATGTCAAGGCCAATGAATGCAACACACAAGGTGGTCCCTTAATTCTAGTTTTAATGTGAGAAAAATAATACATAGCAGGAAAAATAATGAACAGTAAGTTCTAACAGTTATGCTATGTATCACAGTTTTTGCATAAAGAAAATAAATAATGCATGAAATATGAGCTAAAAATAAGTAAACAGCGAATGGCAAGATGTCTTGCCTGGTAGTACGCCTGGTGTGCTGCGATGATCAAGGAAGCACGATCTGCAACTTTGGTGCAACAACTGTACAAGGAGACCTCGGGTGGTGACACGGTCGGTTCCATTGGGTCCAGGATGGTCAATTTAGTTAGGGTGGACATAAGGTAGTCTCGAAATGGACGAAGGAATAGGAACAATAGGACTTGGATACGGACAGGAGAGAAATTAAAGAAATAATGGATAAGTAAATATTTATATATATACGAGTTTTTAGAAAATATTTAAAATTCCTAAAACTAGTTTTCATAATTCAAAATAAGTATAAGAAAAATACCCACAGTCAAGAAGAAATTATTTTTGGATAAAAATACTAAGTTCGTCAAAAATTAAATATTAGATAGGAGCTATATTTGTTGGCCCATTGGTCATATGGTCAACCTGATTTTAATAATTGATCAAAACTCTGTCTGGATATACGAAGCTTGTTGGGACATCTCAGCTCCTTGGACATTAGCAAGATTGGATATTCACTTCGTTCAAGACTGAAGATCTGTTTGCCTACTTGAGTCTGTATTTCCTATGCAATGTAATTTTCTTTTTATTTTGAGTCTAGGAATACTTTGTACACCGAGTCGTACTGGCAAATAGGCTATTCCCAAAAATGTTTTTTTAAAATGACCTATCAAATTGTTTACAAAAATGTTTTCAAAAAGGTTTTCAAAAATCACCAAAACCTATTTTAAAAACCCTAACCTAACCCTGACAGAACTCGGCCAGAGTTCGGCCAGAGTTCGGCCAGAGTTCGGTTGGTGGCCGTTTTGATTTTGAATTCTCTGGAACTTGGTCCTCCTGCAGTTGCGGATTTGACCGAGATTTGCTCATCGAGTTCTGCCCGAATTCTGCCCGAATTCTGACAGAGTTCTCCCTTTGGAAATCCTATAAATAGAGAAGTATTTCGATCATTTCAATTCACTCATTCACTTTCAATCTTCTCTCTATCTAAAAAGCTTTCTGCCTTCCAAAGAGTTTTCTAGAGCTTTCATTTTCAGATCCCAAGCCAGTTACAATCCTCTAGTCGATTTGCCAGTGCGGTACGGTCTAGAAGTTTTTGAGAGATTGTAATCAGAAGGCTTGATTGAAGAATACCTCTTCACATTTGAAGTTGGACGAGTTCTTCGTATCAAAGCTCGCGTTGTAGAAGTTGCAAGGACTTCGTAAGAAAACTTGCGGTTTTTCCTATAGTGGATTCAAACTGGTAGCAAGAGTTCTACCGACTGGATTAGTCCTCAACAGAGGGATACCAGTATACATCGCTGTCTTTGCGTTTGCTTTCTGAACTCTGCCTTTACTTTATTTTCATTTGTGATTATATACTGTGATTGTGTTGCTAACTTTTTTAATTAGCATTATTCCGCTGCCAACTCTATTCACCCCCCCTCTAGAGTATTACGCTTTACTATATCGTTCCTACAATTGGTATTAGAGCGGGTGTTACAGGTAAAGCAAGGTATAAGTGCTATTATTTATTCATTATTTATTAGATCACAGCACATCACATGGCTACTATGAAATTCTCAAGTGAAGGTCAGGCCACAAACAGACCTCCTCTGTTTGATGGTACTAACTACACTTATTGGAAAACAGGGATGAGTTTCTTCTTAAAGTCTCTTGATTTTGACTTATGGGCTATTGTTCTTGATGGCTATCAGAAGCCACCTCGTATAAATATCGAGGGTGTTTTAGTTGAAAAACCCCAAAACAGTTATACAAAGGAAGAAAAGAAAAAGGCCAGTCTTGACGCACGTGCCATTAATGCTCTTTTTTGTGCCTTAGACAGAACAGAATTTAACAGGGTATCTACATGCACAACGGCAAATGGTGTATAGAAGCTTCTCGAAGTTACACATGAAGGCACGACTCAAGTCAAGGAGTCAAAAGTCAGCAGACTTACTCAAGAGTACGAGGCGTTCAAATGAAGCCAAATGAAACAGTCACACAAATGTTCGAGAGGTTCTTGGATATTATAAACCCTTTGTCCTCCTTAGGCAAAGAATACAATAACCACGAAAAGATTCACAAACTCCTGCGAGCTCTCACCAAGAACTGGATTTTGAAGGCTACAGCTATCATTGAAGGAAACGACCTCACCATAATGTCACTTGAAGTACTCATGGGTAAGCTACTCACTCATGAACTGGATCTACAAGATTTTGAAGAGCCTGCACCAAAGGAGAAGACTATCGCCCTCAAGGCTCAGCACAGAAAAGCTGCTGAAGATGACTCAGACAGCAGTGGATCTGACGCTGAAGATCAAGCTCTCCTAGCAAGGAAGTTCAAAAGATTCATGAGACATGAGAAGAGAGTCAAAGAGAACAATAGCAACAACTGGTACCAAGAAGATGCTGTCTGCTATGGCTGCAAGAAGAAGGGACATATGAAGAAGGACTGTCCCATCAACTCATCATCGAGCAAGAAGAACAACAGGTATGAAAAAGGCAACCTGAAGAGATCAACATCCCGAAAATATGCCAACACCAGCATATGGCATGAGAGTGAAGCTAGCGACTCAGAAGATGAACATTCAGAGGATGCTGCAAACATCTGCTTCATGGCAATCGATCAGGTACCTACTGAACCTGTAGAAACATATGATGACTTTACCTTTGAGCAATTAGGAGATGCCTTCAGTGACCTGATGCTTGACTACAGAAAATTGCATAGTAAATATCAGACCGCTAAGAAGGTACTCAAAGAGTATAAAAGAGAAATAGGAAGACTTACCGACCTAATAGCTGAGGTTAGAACTAGTGTTAGTGAGTCTGGTGAGCTTTCCTCTATAAAGCTCTTATTACACGAGACTAAACAGTCATCCGAAGAGAAAGATAAGATTATAGACCAATTGAGAGAAGATATTTCAAAAGAAAAAAAAGTCTTCAATCTGCACAAATCAGAATGGAATCACTCACTTCTGATTATACTAAGTTATATGACACTTCCAAAAGGTTGAAAATTAGGTTAGGAAAACAGCCTGAGCCTGCTGCTTCCTATCCTAACACGTGTCACTTACCGAAAATTCGGAACATTCCCAAGCCAAACATTGTCAGACCAAACCATATAAAAGCTTTACCCCAAAAGGTTAAGCCCAAACATGATCATAGGTATGCATTCTTCTATACTAGAAAACCTAAACCTACCAACCATGCACATCACTCTGCTTTCAATACTCAACATGTACAATGTCATTATTGTGGCCTCATTGGTCATATTTTATCTGCATGTAGAATGAGAAAGTTAGTTGATTTAAATGTTTATGCTTGGATACCTAAAGCTAACAATTCAGGACCCTACAAGAAATGGGTACCAAGAGTTTCATCTGCAAACTGTTTTGTAGGTGGAACACCCTTGACATGCTAGAAGCAAATGGATCCTCGACAGCGGTTGCTCACGGCATATGACCGGTGACGCTACTCTATTTGCAACACTGTCGAAGAAGAAGAAGGAAGGTTATGTTTCCTTCGGTAATAATTTGAAAGGGTATATTATTGGTATCGGTGATGTTGGTAAATCTCCCTATCCCGTGATTAAAGATGTCTGTCTGGTTACCGAGTTGAAACATAATCTGCTCAGCATAAGTCATCTAGCTGATCATGGTTATGGTATCAACTTTGGCAAAGACAAATGTACTATAGTTGATAGCTCAACTGGTAGTACTATCTTTGAAGGAATCTGGGAAGACAATATATATGTTTTCTATCTATTGGAAGAAGCTAACATTTCAGGTAGATGCTTAATGGCCAAAAGTGATGAGAGTCATTTATGGCATATGAGACTCGGTCATACAAACATGGATACAATTTCAAGATTATCCACAAAGAAGTTAGTACGCGGTTTACCGGACATAACATTCAAGAAGGATTCGGTATGCAGCCAATGCGAAAAGAACAAGGCTACCAGATCCACATTCAAGTCTGTAAACGCAGTATGTACTACTAGACCTCTACAATTGCTAGACATGGATTTATTCGGTCCTAGCAGAGTTGCTAGCCTCGGAGGTAAATTATATGCATTTGTAATTGTAGATGATTTTTCTAGATACACGTGGGTATATTTCTTGACACGCAAGAATGACACATTATCCGAATTTGTTGCCTTTTGCAAGAAAGTACAGAATGAAAAAGGTTACATGATCACTCGTATTAGAAGCGATCATGGAGGCGAATTCGAGAATGCTGATTTCGAGCAATTTTGTGACACACACGGTTTTATACACGAGTTCTCCTGCCCTAGAACTCCACAACAAAATGGAGTTGTAGAACGTAAGAACAGAACTCTAACCGAAATGGCCAGAGTAATGTTAAATCAATTTAGCCTACCCAAATACTTCTGGGCTGAAGCTGTCAATACAGCTTGCTTTGTGCTCAATAGAGTTCTAATTCGACCCAAATCGAAGAAGACTCCATTTGAGTTATAGTTTGATAGAATTCCTTCAGTTTCTTATTTTAAGATATTTGGCTGTAAGTGCTTTATTCTTAATACTAAAGACAATTTGGGAAAGTTTGACGAAAAGGCCGATGAAGGTATATTTTTAGGTTATGCGGCCAAGAGCAAAGGATACAGAGTCTTCAACAAACGTACCATGATCATCGAAGAGTCAATCAACGTCACTTTTGATAAAATGAACCAAATGACACTCGATGACAGTGATGAAGATCTGCCTACATCAAGCTCAACATCAGCTGAACCTGAACCAAGCTCTGCACAAGCTGAACCCCCTAGAGGAGATCCAGGAACCAGCTACCTACAGAGTCTACCGAAAAGTTTAAAATTCACAGCTGATCATCCAGAAGATTTGGTAATTGGTGACATTACCAAAGGAGTAAGCACTCGATCATCCAGTAAAGATATTATTTCTAGTGTTGCATTTATTTCACAGCTAGAACCTAAATCTATTGATGAAGCATGTAGTGATAGTTTCTGGATAGATGCCATGCAAGAGGAATTGAACCAATTCGAACGAAATCAAGTTTGGGAACTTGTTCCCAAGCCTATTGATCATCCGGTCATCGGCACCCATTGGGTATTCCGAAACAAACTGAATGAGGATGGTTTAGTAACTCGTAACAAGGCTCGACTCGTAGCTCAAGGATACAATCAAGAAGAGGGTATCGACTACGATGAGACTTATGCCCCAGTTGCAAGATTAGAATCCATTCGTATGTTATGTGCATTTGCATGTTTTCATGATTTCAAACTTTTCAAATGGATGTAAAAAGTGCTTTTCTAAATGGATTTATAAAAGAAGAAGTTTTTGTAGCACAACCTCCGGGTTTTACGGATTTCAAAAATCCTGACCATGTTTTCAAGTTGAAGAAAGCCTTATACGGTTTGAAACAAGCCCCTCGTGCTTGGTATGATCGTCTAAGCTCTTTTCTACTTGACAACGGTTTTACAAAAGGTAGGTTGACACTACACTTTTTATTAAATCTTTTAATGGCAAGCTGCTTTTAATTCAGATCTATGTTGATATCATATTTGGATCCACTGATGAATCTCTTTCTCAAGAATTCTCTAAGTGTATGCAGAATGAGTTTGAGATGAGCATGATGGGAGAGCTGAAATTCTTTTTCGGATTGCAAATCAAACAAACCGACAATGGGACGTTCATTAATCAAGCCAAGTACACAAAAGATTTGCTAAAGAAGTTTGATCTGGACAATGTCAAACCTATTGGCACTCCGATGGCAACTTCAAGAAAGCTTGATTCTGACGAACAAGGCAAGCCAGTCGACACACGTAAGTATCGAGGTATGATTGGTAGTTTACTTTACTTAACTGCTAGTCGTCCAGATATAATGTTTAGTGTTTGCTTGTGTGCACGTTTTCAAGCTAACCCAAAGGAATCACATCTGTCCGCAGTTAAGCGTATCTTCCGATACCTTAAAGGCACTTCTTCTGTCGGCTTGTGGTATCCCAAATCCAAATCCTTTGACCTTATTGGTTATTCGGATGCAGATTTTGCTGGATGCAAGGTTGATAGAAAAAGTACTAGCGGTACATGTCATTTCTTAGGCAAGGCTCTAGTCTCTTGGTTTAGTAAAAAGCAAAATTCTGTAGCCTTATCAACAACAGAGGCTGAGTACATCGCCGCAGGACGTTGTTGTGCTCAGATTTTGTGGATGAAACAAACCTTAGAAGACTTTGATTTATTTTACACACGTATTCCCATTTTCTGTGATAACACTAGCACCATTAATTTGACTAAGAATCCTGTATGTCACTCTCGTACTAAACATATCGAGATTCGGCATCATTTTCTTAGAGATGATCATCAAAATGGTGATATAAACCTTATATACATAGATACTGATAATCAATTAGCTGACATCTTCACTAAACCTCTAGCGGAAGATCGCTTCAATTATTTACGTCGAGAATTAGGAATTTTGGACGTCAATAATATTAATTGATTTTATTTTATGTTTTTATATCATTATGCAAAAATTGTGTTAGAGACAAGCTAATAAAGAGTCTGTCTGTCACCACAACTACGGTTGAAGTGAAGCGGTATTTAAGAGTTCCCCGGTGAACCTCCGCCAGCTGGGACAGTACTCCTACAGCTAATCTGAGACAGCTGCTGTGTAACGATATTTAACTCATTAAATATTATTAATTATGTTATTTGAAAGCTAAAATAACTAATCTTTGAATTAAATATTTGAAACGAGTCAATGAAAAAGAAGTAGCTAAATCAACTTGAAAGAACCCTAGGCAAATTCGGCCAGAACTCTGACCGAATTCGGCCCGAGTTCGGTTGAGGGTATCTGCGTATATATCCAGAACCCGAGAGCTCCTTCTCTTCCATTGCTTCCATATTTCCAACCAGCAGCTACAGCCGCCCGAAAATCCTCCAAACCCTAGGTATTCACCAACCCATTGCTCCCTATCTACTTGGTAAAATCCTTCCAAACTTTGGAATCGTGCGGAGATCATCCTTCTCTACAACATATCCAATTTTTGTGAGGTATAACTCTCTCCTTCTCCACTTTCAAATTTGTGCTTATTTATTTCAATGGCACCTAGATTTAATCCGTCTAAGAGGAAGAAGACTACTCCTAGTGAGGAAGGGTCCTCTTCGAATCCTCACACGGATTCTTTGTTTTCGCCAGTCCAAAAGAGCGACGGTGCTTTCGATGGGTTTTTCTTTCAAACCCTCGATCAAGCTTTATTATGGTACGGTGACTTTTCCACCCGATCCATATGCAGTGGCGCTCCGGTTAAATGGACGATATTTTCTGACCATCGTCACTTATTTGAGGCATTAGGGTTACATTTGCTTGTTAAACTGTGCTTCCCAATTGCTACTAATGCCATTAGATTGTTCTATTGCAATCTCGTAGTTAACACTTTTGACGTGAGCACACGTGTTGGAGGCATAGATATTGAGTTCAATGATGTCCTCCTAGCGGAGATTCTTGGGATTCCCAATGAAGGTGAACCGCTAGTTGATATCACGGAATTCGAGTTCCCCGACGGCACTACACTCACGAGTTTCAAAACGGAACTTTGTGCACCTGACAGAGTACGTTCTGGAAAGTTTAAGGCTAACAACCTTAACTTGTTCAACTACGAATTGCATCGCATCATCTACTCTACTCTACTTCCTAAATCTACTTCCAAGGATGATGTGACTTCGCTTGAGCTGTCCGCTATGTATCATCTTATCAAGGGGATTCCTTTTTTCGTCCCCAAGACTATTATTCAGATGATGGGACGTTGTCGTGCAAGAGATCGAAATCTCTCTTATGCGATGATTCTCTCTCGTATCTTTCAGCGCTTCGACATCGATCTATCGACTTGTACTTAGGACTTTGAGCCCAAGTTACTCCAGCTTTCTCGTCACAGCCGGACTGCTTCAGCTCCACCTCCTGCTCCTCCTACTGTACCATCTCTACCACATCAGCCGTATGCCATGACTTTTGAGGGCATACATCAGTAGCTATCTGCTTTGCACGTCTCGATGACGGACATGGCTCGCGAGTGTGAGTTCTGCGATGTCACCCGTTACCAGGCGATGGCAAACTCCTTGGCCGATCTGCGTTTTGCACAGACTGGTCACTCTGCCGCTTCCATTCCTCGAGATCCAGCTTTTTCGGGTTACCGCTGTGAGGATGAGGCTGTCCATGCCTACTTCCAGCCCGGTAACGCCTATGATTGGTATCGTGCTCCTCGAGATTATGTTGGCGAGTTCTATGCTGGCGCCCCTACTCATCCTACTGGCGCTGGTACTTCTGGTGCTGGTACTTCCGGTCATGCTGGCCGTGCTGCTGATGATATTGATGAGGATAGTGATGATGAGATCTGATCTGATTACTAGTGACATTCTACTGTATACTTGGAAATGCTCCGACATTCCAAGTTTTTATCATTTATTTTTTTTATTATTACTTTGTAGTTTGCTTTCTGTATTTCTTTTATCTTCATGGACATGTTTTTTGATGTTTTATTTATGACATCTCAGTTTATTTCAGCATTTTGTTTAGCACTATCTCTTTTTACTGCTTCTTCATTACAAACTGCCTGTGAAATAGCATGCCTGAGATTTCTTTTATGTTTTGAAGCAATACATGCCTGTGATGATAATTTGTAGCAACTTTACATGCCTGTGATAATAATCTCTAAATTCTTATTTCTTTTATTTTCTCGCTATTTGTTACTTATGCATTCATTGCGGGGGAGTCTTCTGCATTTAATGCAGGGGAGCCTTCTCTTGTGCAATTATTTTGCTAAGTGACAAAGGGGGAGAAAATTAAAATGATCTAACATTTTTTTTGAGTTATATACAGGTTATGAACAATTTGTACTTTTTGATATTTTTTTGAACACGCTTGAACTAGCTTCATGTTATATCATTCATAGTTTGTCAATTATCAAAATGGGAGAGATTGTTGGCCCATTGGTCATATGGTCAACCTGATTTTAATAATTGATCAAAACTCTATCTGGATATACGAAGCTTGTTGGGACATCTCAGCTCCTTGGACATTAGCAAGATTGGATATTCACTTCGTTCAAGACTGAAGATCTGTTTGCCTACTTGAGTTTGTATTTCCTATGCAATGTAATTTTCTTTTTATTTTGAGTCTAGGAATACTTTGTACATCGAGTCGTACTGGCAAATAGGCTATTCCCAAAAATGTTTTTTTTAAATGACCTATCAAATTGTTTACAAAAATGTTTTCAAAAAGGTTTTCAAAAATCACCAAAACCTATTTTAAAAACCCTAACCTAACCCTGACAGAACTCGGCCAGAGTTCGGCCAGAGTTCGGCCAGAGTTCGGTTGGTGGCCATTTTGATTTTGAATTCTCTGGAACTTGGTCCTCCTGCAGTTGCGGATTTGACCGAGATTTGCTCATCGAGTTCTGCCCGAATTTTGCCCGAATTCTGACAGAGTTCTCCCTTTGGAAATCCTATAAATAGAGAAGTATTTCGATCATTTCAATTCACTCATTCACTTTCAATCTTCTCTCTATCTAAAAAGCTTTCTGCCTTCCAAAGAGTTTTCTAGAGCTTTCATTTTCAGATCCCAAGCCAGTTACAATCCTCTAGTCGATTTGCCAGTGCGGTACGGTCTAGAAGTTTCTGAGAGATTGTAATCAGAAGGCTTGATTGAAGAATACCTCTTCACATTTGAAGTTGGACGAGTTCTTCGTATCAAAGCTCGCGTTGTAGAAGTTGCAAGGACTTCGTAAGAAAACTTGCAATTTTTCCTATAGTGGATTCAAACTGGTAGCAAGAGTTCTACCGACTGGATTAGTCCTCAACAGAGGGATACCAGTATACATCGCTGTCTTTGCGTTTGCTTTCTGAACTCTGCCTTTACTTTATTTTCATTTGTGATTATATACTGTGATTGTGTTGCTAACTTTTTTAATTAGCATTATTCCGCTGCCAACTCTATTCACCGCCCTCTAGAGTATTACGCTTTACTATATCGTTCCTACAATATTTTTATTAGTAAAATTAATATTTGATAAACACACAAAATTTGGAAAAATGATTTAGACAAAAATTCTATGTTTTTCTTTTATTCCAAATATTCTAAATAAATAACTATAAGTCAAAAAAACTCTTTTCTTATATTAAAGCTATAATTCAGCTGGGTAGAAAATATTAGAATCATCAACAATAATACGCTAATATAGTTCAAAGAAATCTCGATGTATAATAATAATAATTAACAAAACTAATATAAGTAAGCCAAACAAATATACTTAACTAATATCAAAAATAATATTAATAATAATAGCAATATAGTAATTATAACTATACCATAGATTTTGTACATATATAAAAATAACCTAATAATAATAACAATAATAAAAATGACAATCATAATAATAATAATAATAATAATAATAATAATAATAATAATAATAATAATACTGAAATAATAATAATAATAATAATAATAATAATAATAATAATAATAATAATAATAATAATAATAATAATATTAATAAAAATACAAGGACAGAATATCTACTACTCCCTTCCCGTTTCATCAGAGAGAGAGAGAGAGAGAGTATAGAGTGAGAAAAAAAAAATTGGGAAAGGGAGATCGAGAAGGGAGCGAGAGGAAGAGAGGTCGGAGGAAAGGCGAGCAGGGGTCGGTCTGCTCCGGCGGGGCTGCAGGCGTTGGTCGGCGTGGAGGACAGGGCGGCGGTCCGGCCAAGGATGGTGGAGGAAAGGTTAGGTCAACGGTGAAGGGTTTCGGGCGGCCGAGGCAAAAGGGGACGGCGCTGAGGCGGTGGCTCGCGCGAGGGCTCTCCGGCGGATGGCTCAGTCGAGGTGAGGCGAAGAACGGCGCAGGAGACAGGGCTACGGCGTGGGTGAGAGGAGGGTCTCGGTACCGGCTCCCGGCCTGGGCGCGGCGGGGGCGCACGAAACTGGGGTTTAGGCGGAGAGGGGCGGGTCAAGGTGGTGATCCGGCGGTGGTCAGTGGAGGTGGCACAGGTGGCTAGTTCACAGGCACGGCGAGGGTGAGCGCGGCTGAGCCGGAGGTCTCGCACGCCAGCGGAAGAGGAGGCTGGCGGCGGATGCACCGTTCGCCGGTGCAGCGGCCAACTCGGCGTGCGGCAGGAGGCGGAGAGGTCTGCTGGCTCGCGGAGGAGCGGAGAGGCGTGGGAGTTCCGGTGCTGGCGCGATTCGCGCTCGTGACCGGAGGCGTCGGCCGAGGGCAGATGGGGTGGAGCGGCCTACGGTGCGACTCCCGCGGAGGTCGGCGGACCAGAGGGCGACGCGCGGGCAGGTTCGGCTTCTCTTCCTTACTCTTGGGTTTCGTGGTGGGATATTGACCGGAGCCGTGGTGCCTGTGATGGTCAGATTTGCTGGTTGGTTTTTGTCGGGTTCGGGAGTTTGCCGACGACGGTGGTGGGTTTTGGTGTGGTATTGGTTTTGTAGGGAGCTGGTGGTGGCCGATCAGGAGGTTGGTGGTGATTGTGATGATGACTTGGTGGTGGCTGTAGTCCGGGTGGTGGTGTTGATGCTGGGTTATGGGCAGTTGTCGGGGGAGGTTGGCTGTGGACAGTGGTGGACGGCCGAAATTTGCTAGGATATATATAGGTTTGATTACGTCGGGGTTTGTCCGACAAAAAATTTGTAATTATAAAGATTGGAATAAGATTGGAAAGACACCGACACGATGCACACAATTGTGGTGGAAATTTAGAGAATAGAATACACGGACGAGTACCTGCCTATTTATAGGATGTGGGAATTCCCGTTTGGATAGAATTAGGATTGATTTAAAACCCCAATAGATAATATCGTATTAATTTAAATAATTTAAATCAATAAAATACAATCTCAATCTAGTTTAAATCCAATTAAATCCAAATGATAAATCTCCATCCTTAAATCAACTATTTAAATCAAACCAATAAATCTAACCATAATTTAAAGTTTAATAACTAAACTAAAATACCTTTTTATAATTAAATAAAAAAAATTTCGTAAATAAATAAATATTTTTAAATATCTTTTTGAATAAAGAATATCAATATTAAATAATTTCAAAAATTACACTAATAAAATATTTATGCAATATATGTACGCACTAAAAATATTATTTATTAGTAATAACTGTATAAACGAAAGCCTTTGTGAAAATAAAATAAATAAAATAATGAACTTGAAAATTTTGGTACAATAGCTAAATAATTATTATGTATAATATTTTGAAACCATAAAAATAGAAGAAAAGTAACTTTCAAAAATATGTACGTGTTTGCCATTGATTGTAAAAGAACAGAACAATTATCGGAGGACTGAACTTAGACTCACAATACAAACTCGCACGTACAAAGAAAGCCTAGGGACAAAAACCTAGGTACATCAGACTAAGTACGATTGTTTATTTTTGATTCTGGGGGGTGACGATAGAGGCTCGAGAAAGCGACGGCCGCTCTGCCTTACTCCTTGGACGATCAGTATGTAGCCTTGGCTCGGGGAAGATCTGCTCGATGTTGATGAAGAAACGCTCTTCTTGCTCTCCTCGGATTGCTCTCCTGGCTTCTCTCTTTCTGTGATTATCAAGAAGAAAGGGGGAGCTCTCTCTGTGTAGATCTCTCTCTTCTTATTTTTTTATTCTTTTGTTGCCGACCTCTCCTCTCTCTCTTTTTTTTTCAAGGAAATGATGCTGGCTATTTATAAGAGTGGGGGGTTGATCATTAGGGTTTGCTAATGATTATCTGTTTGAAATGTCGGCGCTCCTTCATTCTATCTGAACCCTTGATCCTGATTATAGTGAATCTCGGCCATTAACGCGGATAGCATCGTATCTCATGAGCAATTAATGCTAGCTACTTTAAATCCTCGTGATTGATTATGCCAATGTCTGATTGCTCGCCACGTGTCCCATTAGCTTGATGATAAATGATATGCCCTGATCACAGTAATTATGACGATGATGTCAAATATATTTGTTGAGATTCGATTAAATCTCTTATTGATCCCATGCCACGTGTCTTAATTGTGAGTCCTGTCAGAGCCGCATAGGATTGACGATCCTCGAACCGCAGAGTGATACTCTTTGTAAGCCGCATAGGACGATGCTTCATCGAGCCGTATATGCGTAATCTTTGTGAGCCGCATGAGCTGGCGTTGTATTGGGTCGCAGGGAATGTGTTCCCAGGGAGCCGCATGAGCTAGCGTTGTATCGAACCGCATGGAACGGGTTCTCAGGGAGCCGCATATGACTGATTGCCACGTGGCAATCTGGGACTTCTGACGGATTTGGTCAAAGATTTTCTTCTTTTCCCGAGGAGTCAGTCATTATGGCAAGGCCATTATGAAACTTTATGTCAGGGCCGCCACAGTGAATCGTGCTAGAACAATAAATGAGGCTACTCCTTAAACGACCAGCTGTAGGGAAAGATCACACATTGCGTCCATCGAGCCGCATATGCCTTGCTGAACCGCATACGCTCCCGAGCCGCATGCGATTGAGAGTCTTCTTTGAACCGCATAGGGCCGCTCCTGGATGGGCCGCATAAGCTTCTTACTCAGAGCCGCATGGATCATTATTCTAATATTTTCCATGCTTCTACAGGACCCCCTTCAAAGTTTTCAATTTTGTAAAAATTGGAATACTTTGAACAAGAAGCATGGCCCCGTTCATGCCGCATAGGACTTTTCTGTCTGCCTGAGATTCCTAGCCGCATAAGTGCCTTAGCCGCATGAATTCATCTGGCCGCATAAACTGGTTGCCACGTGTCCTGAACACGTGTGCAAATCTTCATTAAGTGCCTTTGATTTGATTTAACGCCGCCTTTTGGGGGAGGATCCCAAGAGTCGGTTTTGTCTTGACCGAAGCGTTTTGCCTTTATTCTTTGGGGGCGGCGCATAATCCGAGGCATACTCCGAGACGTCTGTTCGTTTCGTGGGTCTCTTTTACCTATAAATAGGAGTCTTCTAATCTCTTGGGGCTTCTTTACCTTCCCTTTTTGCTTTGATTCTCTATTTGCCATCTTTGCTCTTCGTCTTCTTCCTTTAGCAACCGACAATGGCTTCCAAGAAAGCTGCAGCATCGAAGGCCGCTAAGGGTAAGGCAGTTGCTTCTACGACGACTGCGGCGGTGAACGTGGTCGCCCCTCCGTCGGTCATTGCGCACTCCATCCATCCCGATGTCCACCCGTCTATCGCTGGTAAGAGATCGTCTGAAAACCCTAACTGTCGCCATGGCTCTGCTGCATACTTTATGCACAAGCCACGTATACGGGACTTTATTGATGGGACTGTATGAGCCCTTCATCTTATGGGGCCGCATGAACTTGTTTATACCCGATCTGAGTTTGCATACATGTTTTTGATTTGGGCCGCATAAGCGTTGTTCACTTTTTTTGAACCGCCGAAATTCGCCTGCTCACGTCAGCTCGCATGAATCTGACTCTGTAGGCGTGCTTAACTTGAACTTGCTCACGTGCTTAACTTGAACCGCCGAAATTCGCCTGCTCACGTCAGCCGCATGAAGCTGTAACGAGCCGAGCCGCATAGGCTCAGATGACCTTTCTAATGTTTCTGCTTTTTGACTACCTTCTAACCTCATTTCTTTCGTATTTTTCCAGTAAACTTGCCCGTAAATCCTGCTGGGGAGCTTATAGTGGGTTCGAATCAATTCGCCCTGGGCGTGCGTCTTGACGACTTAATTACGCATGTATCGAATCAGTTCCCTACTGATGAGCCTTCGGAGAGGTTGAAGGCTATTGAGAATCAAACCCTTCATTACCTCCGTTCCATGATGAATACTGGAAAGTTGGATGGAAAATACATGAAGCCTTTGTTCCTTTTTGGTGATGCTTTAGCCATCAAGAATCCTCGGGTCTTAGAGATTTCTGAGAACTGGGATTTTTCTTTGGATGGGGTGGGAATCCATATTCCTCTCATGGAACGTCATTACCCTTTGTCATGGTTCAATATGGTGTTGCTGGACCGAAAGATGGTGTGTAACCTAACTCCCACTCAATCAGGGATGTTGATGGGCAACATCCATTATAATCCGAATATGAAGTCAGCGTATGCAGGTAAGGATTTCGTCCTCCGGGATATGATGGGTCTGGCCCCGGGCTCTTTTATGAATGTATACGGTCCCAATTTGACACTTACTCAAGCTGATACTTTCCTGAATCGGCTTGTTCGCAAGAAGTCTTATCCTGTTGGTAGGCTGGCACTGCCGAACTGGATAAACCCCACCTCTACGTGGGCCCAGTTGACTGCTTGGGTTCTACAGACTTATGGAGCATTCTTACGGGAGGTGGGGCTTTACCATGCCATTCGGGGCACTTGTCACGGGCTTCCCATTAATAAACCACTGTTCGTAGCGCTCTTGGAGATGTACAGCCAGCAAACGGGGACATTCTTTACACCAGTAGGGGAACTGGGGCTTGCTCTTCACGAGATGTATACTGTCTCTAAACTTCCATGGGGGAATGAGCCTTTCGAGGTGTATACCCCGTCGAATGAGGAGTTCGAGACCTTGGACAGGCAACTCCCGGGTTTTGTTGCAGTGTATCGGGAGTTGTTGTGCCACCATAGTGCTTGTCATCAAATAGCTATAAAAACGACGGATAGCTCTGAGGGGACAGCTCTCCATACCACATCCTGGATTAATTATCTCTTTAGGGTTGATCCTTCTGGTGAAGTTACTCCCCGAGCCCCTCGAACGCATGCAGAGGTAAGGGATCTGATGTCCAATGTCAAAAAGTCGTGATCCAAGAGTGATATATTCGGGAGTCAAGCTGACTCTCTTAGTTATTTTTACTACGGGACCATACAACTGTCGGAGAAGGCGCTTCTGGCTGGATTTTTGATGATATGGCTACGGAACTGCGTAGTCTCAGGCGGAGCGGGCTCTATCGAGAGGATTGGTCGTCATTTCATCCTCCCTGCCGTTAAGCTAGTTTTCGGAGTTAGGCTGGCCCTCCTTCCTTCTATGGTATGCAGCATACATCATGGTCTGCGGACATTCTTGTCCAAGGTTATTGCTCGCAAGAAGACTTTGGATTTTGAGCGCGTAGAACTGCCCTTTCACTACCTGATGGGGTGGTTGGCGATGCACTATAAGTCTTTGCTGGGACCTGGGATAGCGGAAGATGCTATGGCCGAGGATGCTTTCCTCTTCTAATGCCATCACCGGTCTTGGGAATACAACACTATGCCAGCTTGTCGGAGGGCGTTGGCGAGAGTGGATGGGTGTGATCTCTTTGTGTCTGTTCCTCCTTTTTCTGATGAGGAAGTGAGGAAGGTACACCATGACGGTACTGGACCTTCTCATTTTCTGTCTCCGGATATGCTTGCTTGGTTGCACAATATCCGCCCCGCGCATCTGGTTTATCGCAACCGGAATAATGTATACTTGGAGCCTTACCTACCCAGTAGGTTTTCCCGTCAATTTGGTTATAGCTAGTTGTTCCTTGATTGTCCCAACCCTTGTTTGGGTTTTGAAGGTAGCGTTCTTGACGGCGTCCGAGCGTGGAGTTATTATGACGCTTATCATACTCGGGCCAGCTTCTCGGTTCCCGATGCCAAGGCGCCGAGGGAAATTCTGTACGTGGCCGCTTTGTATCATGTTATGGCGAACAAGCCTCCTGTTAACTTCGATCCGAGTACCAGCTTCATCGTAGGTACTGGTTTAGAGGAGAAGCCTAAGGGGGCTAAGGCTAGAAAGCAACTGGCGCTCCAGATTCCTCTTCCTGAATCAGAACCTTCCGAGTCGGCTGAGGAGGAGGATGATAGCGAAGACTTCCTTTCTGGTGGGGATGAAGAAGTGGCGGATCGACCGCTTCCCCCACTTGATGAATCGGCGGAAGCTCCGCCGCTTACTACACAAGAGGGAGCAGTGAGAGAAGAACACCCTTCAGCTGTATCCGGTCCCTCGTGTAAATGGGTCAGATACGAATCTTCTGACAGTAGAGCGACCTTTTCCGTGAAGAGAGCTGCTATTAGGTCTCGTGGGACACCTATCACCGAGAAGGGTGAAGGTGCAGACGATGTTCCGGAGGTAAGTCCAAGTCAGAGTTCTATCTTTGTTGTAGCTTTCTTTCCTCTCGGGGATATGACTTGATCATTTTTCTTTGTAGGCGTCTGACGAACCAGGCTCTCCTGAACCATCTGCTGCCTCAGTAGTTGATCCGGCCCTTGCCGCTTTGATTAACGACATGTGTGCCGCGGTCCTCTCTGCGGGGGCTCTCTCAGCGGCGGCTAAGGACTCCCAAGCTGCTGAGGCCCCAGCCCGGGGTGACGAGATTTCTGAACTTCAACGAGATGACGCCATCCTCGGTGCATCCCCTCCCGAGGATGCAAGGGCGGATGAGTCTTTTATTCCTGACTCGGAGGCTGTTGGTGAAAAGGTTGTGATGGCTGTAGGCGAACCTCAGCCTCCACATTCCTCCACTGGTAAGCTGAGCCATATATTGACCACCGAGGGGGCTTATTTGCTCTATCAGCATATCCTTCGAGTCAAGTCGATTCATGGTTGCCTTGGCCGTGCAGGTCCTGACCCTTTATCTCCTGTCGCTGATGTTCTTGGGGAAGACCTGGTCTACCGTGATCAGGGGGAAGGGAGCGTTTCCTTCCCTCCGTCATCGCATGTTGAGGGACATCCTGCCAGCTCTGGGCAGATGGGGATGGAATTGGTGCTGGCCCCGGCCTCGTCTTCGGCTGCTTATACGGCTCCGGAGATTGACTTCTCGACCCTGCCGAGCATCCAAATTCTGCGGGCCGATGAAGAGGAATTGACCGATGTTCAAGCGTCCTTCCGTGCGGAGTTGGTTTCTCTTGTGGCAGGAGCGGCAGATTCCGTCGCGTCTTCTTCCGTGCTACCAGCCACACTCCCGTTGACACCGGTTTCCTCGGAGGCTCTGGACGAGGTGACGCAGGATGTGGTTGACAGCTTCTATCGCCACTTAGGGAGGGGTGTAAACGCTGCCGTAGAACGGGGGGGTCCCTTTTTCTCTGTCTTTACGGGGAGCTCGGGGCCAAATTGACACTCTGAAGGGTCTTCCTGGCGGGCTGGGGTTAGCAGCGCTCCTGGAGCCTAAGTTGACAGAGGCTGATCAGCTTGTGACCCAACTGCTGGCAGTGCGGCAGGCTGGCTTGCCCGTCGCGACTGAACGGGAGCGGAGCTTCCTGGTCGCTGCTAGGGACAGGATTAAGCTCGCTCGAGAAACTGCCGGACCGGCTGTGCAGGAGGACCTTGACAAGTTCTCCATCTCTTATGACCGACTAGGTCGTCGGAGTCAGGCTTGTAGAGCCCGGGAAGAATCTGCCTCTCGTGGAGTAGCTGATACGAAGGAGCGGATTCTCGCACTCCAAAAGGAGTTGGTCTTCTTAGATTCAGAGCGGGAGGCTGCTCGTGCAGAACAAGAGTTGATTGCTCGAGAGGCCGAGAGGATTTCTCGATCCTCTGTCAACCTGGAGCGGGTCTTCAAGAAGTTTGAGGACAACTGGCGAGCCCATGCTCATCTGGAGGATGCGGCGGTGTTGAATCAGGAAGCGGAGCGCCGAGCCAGACAGAAGCTTGAGCGGTCGGTTGCCTTGATAAAGGACCGTCTTACGGCGTTATGTGTTCCAGAGCAGTGATCGGCCTTCTGTCTTCTTCTTCTTCTCTCTTTCTCTCTTTTTTTTTTCTTTTTAATTTTTGTAAGGGGATGTGATCCCTGCTGATGTAGCCCTTTGATTTTCGAATAAATGAGCATGTTTCAACTCATCTTTTCTTTCTTGCACTTGGGTGTTTATGGAATTTGGACTTGCTGGGGGATTTATTTGTAGACCTGTTATCCTAGGCGTACCTTGGTTTTAGGTACGGATAACAGTTTAGATAGGATGTTCGGGACAGCTACGGCAAAATGGTCATGGATGTTCTCGGTACTGGGGGAAGGAATGCCGTAGAGCAGCTGGGCTCCCGGGGCATGGTAAGATGGTGGATTTATGCTAAGAAGCTTAGCGAATGAATATTTGTGGACCTATTACCCTTGGCGTACCCTAGCTCAGGATGCAGATAATGGGGTGAAAGGGAACCGATCACATTTGCTCAGAGGTTATGATGACATGGCAAACTTGAAGGTTTTATCGTGAAATCTTCCTGCTCAGCGGTAATGAGAACATGGCAGGAGAGACTTTACGGAAGCTATTTGTGGTCAACAGAGGACATTTGTGGTCAACAGAGGACATTTGTGGTCAACAGGGGACATTTGTGGACCTATTATCCTTGTCGTACTCCGGTTGTGGGTACAGATAATAGGTTAAAAGAGGATCGACATACTTGCTCAGAGGTAATATGGACATGGCAAATATGACGATTTCTTCGACGGAACCTTCCCACTCAGAGGTAGTGAGGACATGGCAGGAGCGGGCTCAATGAAGATTGGGTACATAGACCGACTCAGAGGTAGGAGAACGTGGAAGTTCTATGCGAGGGGGCGGTTTGTTTTTGGTGGAAGTGAAGACGACTCAGAGGTAATGAGGACATGGTCGTTTCGGAAATTGGTGGATCGACTACCCTTTTTGTGCACTGGGAGTGCGGGTAGTAAATCCTGAGGGAGGATCTCTGCCAGGAAGAAAGTTCAGAGGTATAATCATACTTGACTTACTATCTGAAAGAGTGACCGGAATGTAAGTTCAGAGGCACTAGCTGGTACATAACTTGGTAATTTGGACTACTGAGGGAGTGAGAGTTCAGCGGCACCGGCTGGTGCATGGCTCGATAATCTGAAATAGGGTGGATGAGAGTTCAGTGGTACTAAAGGGGTACATGACTCGATAATCTGGAGAATGATAGATGAGAGTTCAGTGGTACTAAAGGGGTACATGACTCGATAATCTGGAGAATGATGTTCAAACATAGTATTTCTTCAGGAACTTGCCGTTGACGGGCAACATGAGCAAATCTCTGTTCTGCTTAGCGAGGCAGTAGGCGCCGTTGGAGAACACGGTCTCGATGACAAATGGACCTTCCCATTTTGGCTGGAACTTACCGGTGGTCTTGTGAGTCATGACCATCGGCCTTCAGACTGCCAGAACAAGATCACCCACTTGGAATGTTCTGATTTTAACTCTTTTGTTGAAGGTTCCTGAGATGCGTGCTTGATATAGCTCGATCCTTTGCTGAGCTAGGAGGCGCTTTTCATCTAAAGCCTCCAACTCTTGTAGTCGTCGTCGGTAGTTATCATCCGTCGTCAATTGATAAGTGAGGGCGACGCGGAGTGAGGGGATCTGAGTCTCCAAAGGGAGGACTGCTTCGCTCCCATACACCAGAGAGAATGGTGTATTCCCGGTGGCTGTTCGAACCGTGGTGCGATAAGCCCATAAGCACTCGCCGAGCTTCTCGTTCCAGTCGCGTTTGTTGGAGGAGACGAACTTCTTGAGGAGCTTGATGATTGTTTTGTTGAATGCCTCTGCCAACCCGTTTGCTGTCGGGTTGTACGGTGTCGAAGCGACATTCTGAATGCGGTGCTTATCGCAGAATCGGTAGAATGCATGGCTTATAAACTGTGGACCATTATCATGGATGATTCTTCGTGGTAGTCCGAAGCGGTAGATAACGTGATGCTTAAGGAAGCTGATCACGTTTGAAGTTTTAACTTCTGCGAGTGGGACAGCTTCCGCCCATTTGGAGAAATAATCAGTGATCGCAAGTATGAAGCGATGTCCTCGGAAGGAAGGTAGGGTGATTGGACCAATGATATCCATCCCCCATGCTTCGAATGGCCAGGATGCCACCGTTAGATACAGAAACTTGGATGGTTGGTGAATGAAATCCGCGTGGACTTGGCAGGCCTTGCATTTTCTGGCATAATCTATCGCATCTGCCACCATCGTGGGCCAGTAGTAGCCCATCTGGCGAAGGCGGTCCTGTAGCTTAGGGTCGGGTTGATGGGCCCCACAGACATCGTCGTAAGCTTCTCGTACAGCTTCTGTAGCTTCTGCGTTCGACAAGCACCGGAGCAATAATCCGTCGTAGGAGCGGCGATACAACATTTTCGTCTCTGTATCGTAGAAGAATTTGAGAGAATGCCGTCTGATAGAGGTAGCTTCCTTTGGATTCTCTGGGAGGATGTCGTATACGACGAAGTCGATGAACGGCTGTCTCCAGTCCGGTGTGTCGTCGACCGTCTGGGCAGAGTAACTTGCCATGGCTTGAACGTTGTTCTTGGGACAGACCAGTTCGTGACCTATTACGTCAATCGAATGATGAGCTTGGTTCGGTACTGCTAAGGAAGCGGCAAGGCCTGCTAGGGCATCGGCTTCGATATTTTGGAGTCTGGGGACATGCTCGATGAAGAATCCCTCGAATGATGAGATAATGTTGATCGCAATTTGATGGTAGGGGATCATGTCTTCATGGCGAACCTCGTATGAGCCCCTGATCTGATTGACGATTAGTTAGGAGTCGCCGTATGCTTCAAGGTATTCTACCCCCAGCTCTTTTGCAAGTTGGAGGCCAATGACCAGAGCGTTATATTCGGCCACATTGTTGGAGCAGGGTTCCATGAGGGAGTAGGCGCGATTGATCACCAGCCCAGTAGGAGAAATTAATACCACTCCGACCCCGACGACGATGTTTCCTTTGGGTCCGGTCCTTGAGGCGCCATCGAAGAACATTCGCCATATGTTATCGTGGGTGGCTGTATTCGAATCGGCGACCTCGTCTGGGATCTCTTCATAGATTCTGGATAACTCCGATCCTGGATGGGCTGCCAAAAAGTCTGCTAGGGCTTGACCCTTAACAGCCTTTTGCGGGACGAAGATCATATGATAGGGGGACAGTAATATTGCCCATGTGGCGAGGCGAGAGCTGAGGGCCCCTGGTTTAGTCATGAGGACTCTGAGGGGGTTGACTCGCGAGATCACATGTATGGTTTGTCATGTGACATAGTACCGCGTCTTTTGAATAGCGAATACCAGGGCGAGACACTCCTTCTCTACGGCGGTGTATCGATGTTCTGGCCCGATCATCATCCGGCTGAGATAATATATGGCCTGCTCGTGGCCTGCATCGTTATTTTGTGCTAGCAGGGCACCTAGGGAGTGTTCCATTGCTCGTACGTAGAGCAGGAATGGTTTTTCGGGGACCGGGGCCACCAGGACTGGGGGATTCGACAAATATTCTTTGATGTCATCGAAAGCACGCTGGCATTCCTCGTCCCATACAAATGAGACTCCCTTCTTCATGAGGTGTGTGAACGGTCGGCATCGCCCGGAGAGGTTGGAAATGAACCTCCTGATGTAAGCTAGCCTCCCTTGGAGGCCTCTGAGTTTGCGGAGATTTTTCGGGGGACCCATCTCCATGATTGCCTTCGTCTTTTCAGGGTATACATGGATGCCCCATGCCGTGATGATGAAGCCTAAGAATTTTCCGCTGGATACGCCCAAGAATGATTTCGTAGGGTTCATCTTCAGGTTGTGGGCTCTCATCAGGTCGAATACCATTCTCAGGTCTTGTAGATGATCTTCCTTATGGCAACTCTTGACGGCGATGTCGTCGACATAGCATTCTACTGTTTTGCGTAAATATTCTCGAAAAATGATACTCATGGCCCGCTGATATGTAGCGCCAGCATTCTTCAGACCGAATGGCATGATTGTGTAGCAGTATGTACCAATCGGCGTTCGGAATGATGTGTGCTTTTCGTCGTCGGGAGACATCTTGATTTGATTATACCCCAAAAATCCATCTATGAATGACATACGTTCGAAGCCGCATGTGTGGTCGATCATGATGTCTGTGATGGGAAGGGGAAATTCATCTTTGGGGCATGCCTCGTTCAGGTTGCGGAAGTCGATGCAGATTCGAATCTTCCCATTCTTCTTGAGGACGGGTACTATATTGGCGACCCAATCAGGATGTTGCTCTTCACGAATGAAACCGCTGGCTATTAACTTGTTGACTTCAGTTTCGATCGCGTCCATGACACCTGGGCGGAAGCGTCGTTGTTGCTGCTTGACTGGCTTTGCATCTGGCCGTATATTGAGTTTGTGGAGAGCGATGTCAGGATTTAACCCCGGCATGTCTTCATAGCTCCAGGCGAACACATCAATGTATTCTCTGACGAGTACTAACAACGATTCTCGTTCTTCGTTAGTTAGGCTTTTACTGATAAAGATCGGTTTTGGAGAAGATTCGCTGCCGAGATCCACTTGTATGACCTCATCTTCGGTAGGAGGTTCTCTCAGTTCGAATCGCTTTTCCCATTGTGCGTCTAATTGCTGGGCCCATGGTTCTAGCTCAGGGATTTCGGGGATGTCTTCGTCTTCCTCGTAAGCGTCGGTGAATGCCATATTGACTGACATGACCTGTCTGAACATATCTCCGATGCTGGTATCTGAGTCAGAAGTTGGTGATCCGGTTGAATGTGACTGCCAGTCGCATTCTTCATCTGAGCTTTCAGGGGTCGTAGTAGGCGTTACATATCCTAAACCGCATCGGGTTTTGTTATAGTAGTTCCGAGGTTTGCCCGCCGGGGCTGGCGTCTTCAAAGGTAATCGTCGTCCAGTGCCATAGTTCAGTCCTGGCGTTGTCTCTAGATCATACCCCTGCTTCTGCATGAGATATTTGGATTGAGGGCTATAGAGATACAGAGGCAGTCTTCCGGCATCTGACCCGAAGTCGACTTCTTCCATAGCGGGGGGATGTGGGTTGTTCGTCCGGCCGAAGATGATCGGGTGGTCCCCTCCCTTGACTATTCGGTAAGTGTCTTCTACTGGAGTAAGTCGGATGGCGGTATATACGTTTGTCACCTGTGTATGTAGGTGAGTGCCTATACCGTGTTCCATAGCATACATTGTACATAGCTTATTGAGCTCGGTGTAGTTCAAAGATAACCCTTTATTGATGAAGTAAGATATCTTTTCTAGAGGGATTACATCATCTGCGGAAGGGGTATCGGAGTGGGCAGCCACATACTTGGCCAATTCTGATTCTTCTTCGGCCACCCCCTATATAAATGAAGACTGAGAGGACGACCTAGTCAGCTTGATCTTCAGAGGCTCAACTGGCGGAGCAGATCGTGGAGTTGTTGGTAAACTAGCAACCCCCAGTTTGGTACTTGATGTGAGGCGAGGGGTGGCTGGTTCGCTAGAAGTGTCAGACCTCGCATCGAGGTGAAGAATCTTCTTGGGAAGGCATATTGTGAGCGGTCTGTCGGAGGGATTGGGCTTCTCCGTTTGGAGCTGACCGACTCTCGGTAGTCTGATGGTAAGTGGCCCTGTTATGGGTCTCGGCGCTTGGCCGGACCTTGGCCGCCGGATTCTCATTTGTTCTTCTTGTGCGGAGAGACTGATTGCGTCCTTACGCAGAGTGGCCGTAAGGGGTGCGGAATTGCCCGGTTTGCGAGCCTGAAGGTAGATCGTTAGAGGTTCTTCTGATCCTGTAGCCGTCTTGTTGTGAGCTTGCACATCTTCTTCGACCAGTTGCTTCTTTGATTTTTTGTACAGACAGGAGTTTGAGTAATAAGATTCGACCCCCTTGAAGGGATCGATATCGGCAAACTCTGTCTTCACGAAGCCGTGCTTATCGACATATTTGAAGCACTAGAGTAGTGTGGAAGGCACGATCATGTAATCGTGTATCCAAGGCCGCCCCAGAAGGATATTGTAAGAAGTATCGGCATCTATGACATAACAGGTGACTTCTGATTGGAGATCGTCGATCTGACACTTCAAACGGATCTTTCCTATTGGGTAGCTCCTGCCCGAATTGAAACCGCTAATGGCGGTGCTTGTAGGTGTCAGGCGATGCATCGGAATGCGAAGATGATGTAGCAGACCCTTCGGAATGATGCTTATAGAGGACCCAGGATCAATGTGCATTCGGTCCACCTTTACATCGCCGATGTATCCAGTGTAGTATAGCGGGCGATCATGCAGGTTAGTTTTGATGAGCATATCTTGCGGAGAGAAGACGATATTGGGCATTGCTCCCGTACACGCACTATCTTGGAGATCTGCAGGTTGGTTATCTCCCGTGAGGTTGACCTGAGCCAAGTATGCGTCGGCATTTTGGAGCGCCTCACTTAAAGCCGTACGGACATCCTTTGAGAGCCTGAGGAGTTTATATAAGGATAATTTGGCCAGGGTATTAGCTAATTGCGCTAAGATGTCGAAGTTGTAGGGCCTCTCCAGCCCCTGAGGTGTCTCCTTCCGGAGGGACTTGACGAAGCGAGTCTCCTTCGGCCTAGGCTTGTCGGTCGTCGAAGGCTGAGCCGGTCCCGGAGCATCATTGGTAGTGGGCGGATGATCATCAGTCGCGCTTTCAGTCACCGGTTGGGCTTGTGTTTCGGATCGAGTAGTGACGGCCGAGACTTCCTCTTCTTCCGCCGAGGCAGTGTGGCAGGATCTGACTTTTTCACTTTTCCTTTTAGAAGGTGGAGTGGGCTGAGTTACCTCGTGGACTAGGTCCGGATGGACCCACATGATTTCCCCTCGTGATGTGGTGAGGGGTATTAGACCAGCGGCTTGATCGCGAGCAGGCGGCAGATTAGCAATTTCCATTGTTGCCAGAGGGATGGGTATAACCCCGTCCTGAGTCTCTGTTGGAGGAAAGCTGCCGAATTATACGGACACCATGTTGGCTGCCACGGTTACCTCTTCGAAATCGATGGCCAGGGCGTTCGAATCGATGAGGTTTTGGATATACCGTTTTAGTTGGTAGCAGTCGTGTGTAGCATGGTGGACGTAGCGATAGTAATGGCAGAACTTTGGGTTCTCCAGATCAGCCGGCCGAGGCTCCCGTCTTGGTGGAGGAAGCTGAATCCTATCTCCTTGTATAAGCATGTCCAAGATAGGCTTGACGTGGCCGTCTTCAAAGGAATAAGTGATTTGAGGCCATTATTTGTTTGCTGGCTGTGGCTCGGGCTTTTGGGCTGTATCGGTCACCATAGCCTGCTTGCCTTTGTTGTCCCGGTTGTTGGAGGGGCTACCCCCATTGTCGTTGCTGGTGTTGGGACGCTTGCTCTTGTTCTCTCCCTCCGAGATATGCAACCCCAGTTGGCGAGCCTTCTTCAATCGTTCTTCAGCACTTGTAGCACTGATGATAAAAGCCTTCCAGTCCTTGAACTGACTTTCGCCCATCCAGAGACTAATTGTTGGAAGTAGTCTCTTTTGGCAAATTTCAATCAAAGAAGAGTCCGGGTTGCCAGATGGTAACTTCATTGCTGTTTGACGAAACCGCTCAATGTAATTTCTCGTCAGTTCTTTCTCTCCTTGAACGACGTCCATGAGGGTAGACATCGTCACGTCCTGTCCTACCTCATAGAACCTCTCCAAGAACAAGCGTTTGAAGCCAGCGAAGGAGTGGATGCAATTGTCTGGCAGGTTACGGTACCAATCGAAGGCGACTCCTTCCAATGCCCCAATGAATAACCGCATGAGGATAGCGTCATCATGGGGCAGATGGTCGGTAGTGACCTCAAAGTAAGTGATGTATCGACTTGCTGAAGTCTTGCCATCATATGGGTTGATATTGAACGACTTATATCTTGGCGGAAAGGGAACATCCCTCCATTCAGCAGGATATGGTTGCCGTATTCTGAGGTCTTGAGAGTTTTCTCGGGCGTGGAACATTGCTCGGAGCTCCTGAACCTCTCTTCTTACTTCTCGGGCCTCATCTGTCGCGGTAGGGGCCGTTATCTCGAGAGGATTATTGTCCTGGTTTGGCGCCGCTGAATTTGAATCTACGTTGATTGCGGGACCCGTGCTTGTCTGGCCAGGTGTCACTCCCTGCAGAGTAGGAAGTGCCGCTTTGATCTCGTCTACAGACTTGACCAAGGCATACAATATGGCCTCCAACGTGTCGATGCGCTGGCGATCGCTGGAACCGCCTTGATTGCTGTCTGTCATGAATACCGTCTTCACATGAGGAGTGACGGAGGGAGTGGTGGAGGATGTACCCTCCGAGTCGTACCCATGCGTCGAGAAATCATCTGGATATGTGGGGATGTTCTCTTCAGGTTCGGACTCGGAAGGAACACTACCCCCAGCTTCGGAGCTTGCTTCGTCTAGAGAATTATGGATGTCCTCGGGGACATCAGCATCTGTTGTACCCGATGGGAGGGTTGTTTCTCGGGGTTCGTCTCCTTGAAACGTTGGATTATTGTGGACGTTCGGAGGAGTACTACCCCCAGCTCCTACGACCCCCAGGGTTGGGGACGATGAGTCTCCTGTTGCAGCAGATTTTGTCTTCGAACGGGTGTGTTGGTATACTCCGGTGGAGGGCAACCGTTTAGCCGACAATTTCTTAGCTGTAGTGGCTGATATCTTTGGACTAGAGATGCTTGTCTTCTTCCCGCTCCCCTCGGCGGGGACCTTCTGAACGGAATTGCAGGAGACAACAGGAGGTGCCTCATCTTCTGAGTTCGGGTGCTGTAGTCTGTGGAAGATGGACGGACGATCTTCCGTCACTGCCGCATTGTTGCAGCAGCAGTTGACGATGATCTGGGTGCAGTGACGTCTATGTGAGGATTCTTTGCATGCCGAGGCCCCTTCTCTTTCCTTGCGCTTGTGGAGGATCGCCTCACGCAGGTCAGAGGAACCACTCTGTCCATTCGCCGCCGGGGATTGGACTTGAGCAGTTCTGTACAACTTCCCATCAGAGGCCCGTGTGACAATCAGCGGGACACCCTGATAGTCAGAGGTTGGGGCAGCTGTCTGGGCTTGATGAGCCCGCGCTGCCCTAGACTTCTTCTTTCTAGCACTCGTGGGTGCATAATAGGAAGAGTCCAAGTTGAACATCACAGAGTCTGGCTTATCATCCAGAGAGTCATCAGGGTTCGGACCGTACGAGAGACGGTCGAAAATTGATCGAGAGGAGCATGGAGCAGATGCTATGCGGCTGGAAGCGGAAACCGTGCAGGCTGTCTGCATGCGGTTGTCTCCTGTCGTCGGACGAGTTCTTATGCGGCTAGGGGTCACGACCGTGCAGGCTGGCCGCATGCGGTTGGCATCTGTGGCCGCATGGGTTTTCTGCAAATAATTGACTTTACTGGCCGCATGAGTCTCATCCATGCTGTCGGGAACTGTAGTCGCATAAGTTATGCGGCCGACAGAAGTAGCCGCATGAGTTTTTTTCATACGGTTGGCGGATGTAGCCGCATGGGCTTTCTCCTTGCGGCTAATACTCTTCTGCGGTTCGGTCCGCGTAGAGTCCCTCTTTGTCCCTGCAAGTCCAGCATCATAATGTTTTCTTCTGCCGGACTTCGGGACAGCAGAGTTGTCTATGATCTGAAGTGGGACCGCAGGAGAATCCTTCTCGCCGTCTTGAGCAGCAGAGGGCATCCCATCGAGGGCTTGAGGAGGAGCAAATGACTTCGGTCTCCATTCTTTATGAGCCTTCGTGGTGCTGGTGCGCTTCTGGACCGGGCCAGTGCTGCCTTCAGAGAGCATTTCTTCGAACGCCTGTTGGTCGAAGCGGATGACCATCTTCTTTTGTGTGGAGCCAAGTTTGGCTGCATCTGATTGCGTCACCAACTCCTCAGCCGAGGAGAAGTTAGTCCCCAGCAGAGTCGCCATCGTGTTTGCCATTGATTGTAAAAGAACAGAACAATTATCGGAGGACTGAACTTAGACTCACAATACAAACTCGCTCGTACAAAGAAAGCCTAGGGACGAAAACCTAGGTACAGCAGACTAAGTACGATTGTTTATTTTTGATTCTGGGGGGTGACGATAGAGGCTCGGGAAAGCGACGGCCGCTCTGCCTTACTCCTTGGACGATCAGTATGTAGCCTTGGCTCGGGGAAGATCTGCTCGACCTTGATGAAGAAACGCTCTTCTTGCTCTCCTCGGACTGCTCTCCTGGCTTCTCTCTTTCTGTGATTATCAAGAAGAAAGGGGGAGCTCTCTCTGTGTAGATCTCTCTCTTCTTATTTTTTTTATTCTTTTGTTGCCGACCTCTCCTCTCTCTCTTTTTTTTTTTCAAGGGAATGATGCTGGCTATTTATAAGAGTGGGGGGTTGATCATTAGGGTTTGCTAATGATTATCTGTTTGAAATGTCGGCGCTCCTTCATTCTATCTGAACCCTTGATCCTGATTATAGTGAATCTCGGCCATTAACGCGGATAGCATCGTATCTCATGAGCAATTAATGCTAGCTGCTTTAAATCCTCGTGATTGATTATGCCAATGTCTGATTGCTCGCCACGTGTCCCATTAGCTTGATGATAAATGATATGCCCTG